>CM023458.1:15162948-15234787 GCA_013339765.2 Haemaphysalis longicornis
CAAAAGAGATGTCATTAATCGCACTCACATTGAACTCGAGGGAATACTGTGCGTTCGATGTGGTAGAGTTTGTAGCGTGAAACAGTCATGTGTTTCACAGTCGTGCTTAGCATAGAGTTTCTCACTAGCTTATTAAGCAACTCTATGGTGTTAAGCATGGACATGTACCGCGGTACCGCCACCCCGCGGAGCCCGACGTAACGAGTGGCGGTGCACCACGGCCGGACTAGAGCACCGTGGTCTCGATGTAAAGTTGCGCCACCAACGCACGCAGCAGCCTCTGCTCTCTGCTCTAGCCCGGCCGTGGGCCCACTCCCACGGTTGCATGGAGAAGAGGGGGGTGTCTGATCTGCGGGCCGTGCGCACAACATCGCCTAGCAACAGACGCTTGGCCAGAGATATGGCGGCGCACACTTGGTTGCCTGTATGTTTTCCGTGCCATTGAATACCGGCTATAGCCCTTCTGCTTCAAGAAACAAGATGTGCTGCATACAGCATCCCAGGATACACTGGTTACTACAATCCAACAGTTACGCACAAACCTGGGGACAGCCCCAAGGGCAATCTGCAATTTATATAAGAAATGATATCACCAGCTTGTACACTTTATTAAGCGGGCTCATGAACTGAAACCCTTCCCGTTCAAATCTATAGCACGGAGATACAAGAGATTGTTGCCCCCCGGATACTACTACCGTCTAAAAAGGGGAAGACGCGCACTCTCCTCCTTGTATCTGTCTACATGAGACCTGAGACTGGCAAGTCGACCGTGGGCAACTTTTACTGGATCTCCGGCTGGCGGAACAAGTATTGCGCTGACTACATAATCATCGGTGGAGATTTTAATGCCCGACATCGCAATTGGAAGTATCCAACCACCTCGCAACAAGGTAACGCACTCCAAGCAAATATGGAAACATACGGCTTCTCTCTGCAAAACTATCTAGAAACACCCATAAGACTGGGCCTCCATGCCAATCAATCAGACACCATCCCTGACCTTACCTGGACTGATGGCTGGCCTCTCCACGATTAGATGGTATCGGAAAGTACGTGGGGAAGCGATCACTACCCCATATGGATCACAGTTGACAAGCCCCTACTGACACCCATACCGAAACTATTTGACGAAACAAATTGGGAATCATTCCGGGCTGCGGCAATAGACACAAATAACACCACGTGGATTGATGACCTTGCCGCGTGGATTACTTCAACTGACAGCAGAAGCACAGAAACCACCATTATAGGAGAAGACACCCCTGCACCCGACCGCCATCTCATCAGCCTTTGGATAACGCATCACGAGCTCCTGCACCGCTACAAAACCAGAGGCAAGCGCTACCATACCCAGCTTTCTCGCTCAAAATTACAACCTCTCGGGAACCTAGAAAAACCACTTTAGGAAAATGATATTTGGCATAAAGCTAGAAGTCAACGTAAACCTTAAAACGCTAAAAGAACATATAAGGTTTCTGAATATTGTTTTGTGTAATTCGCTGTCAAATCTAAATCCCCATGCATTTCTATGGGATAGTTCCCATGGCTCAGGAACCCAGTCGCGCAACGTACGCGACTTGAAACTGTGCACAAAGCAAGTATTCACCTCAAATATCAGCTGTGCAAAATAACATTTTCATTTCGCTAAAAAATTGCAGAGTAATCACTGTTGAAAGGACTGCCATGAGCGGGAAAGCTGCACATGCGTGACCTGAAAAACTTAGATTTAAACAAAAGGTATGACAGGGGACTTGCCAACACAAGGTGAATGGAGCATTGTGAAAGTTTTAACAAGGATACATCCAACCGTAAACTCTGGAACATGTTCTGCGCTCTGAACGGTAAGAAGAAATCCTCTTCAAACCTCAACAAAATTGCCCTCGCAACAGGCTCCTCGTGACTATGACTCGGCACATACCCGGGGAACGTACTGTAAATAAAAATACGACTTACAGTACGGTAGCATACCCCATTTCAGGTAGTATGACGGACAGGGCGTTTCACGTAAGAGCGCTAGTCCAAGAATATTGTTCACTGATCATGTCGCACACTGGCCGGTGGTTGAGGCGGGGAGTATTAAAATATTTTAGTGTACGTCTAAAAGAAAAAATTGGGCCCATCTCCCCGCGAGGGGGACTCGAGTAAATGCGTCGCATAGGGGGTGGGTGTATTGCGTTAACGTTTAGTGTTTGGGGAATTGGTGGTAGTGAATGCGTTGTATCAGCAGCTCCTTGGCGTAGTTTGAATGAGTCAAGGATATAAGGCGCGTTCGTAGCCTCCCATTCTGTGTCGGCTTTGTGGCGCAGTAGAGCACCATGTACATTGCGTTCTGCCTGCAGGGTCGAGGGATCGAAACTAGGCGCTGGATAGTATTTTTTTTATATAATGTAGGGGGAGGGGTGCGGACTACGACTACGGACGTCAACGCGGGTAACATCGTGAATTACTGAAATGCTCTGCATTTAAAAGAAGAACGTACCCGCATTCAGTAGCACCTTTCTCTTCTTGAGCAAAGCTGCCTCAGGGGCTAGCGCGTGCAAGTCGATCCAGCACGTGCTCTTTGCAGAAGCGTTCTCGTCGGGCCGGCGTGCGTCTTTTTTAGCTTTGGAGGCACCGGAAAGCCCGTTCAGCGGACGCGTCCCACACAATAGAAAACATTCATGACGTGTTTTTTTTTACTTGCCGAAGACTTGCATATGCTCATCTGCTTGTTTCGGCACTGTCGCGTTAATTGCGTATTTCTTTGTTTTTCGTTACTCATAATGTTAACTAGTATACTTGCACCTCCACCTTAACGCAAAGTAGGTAAGGGTTGAGGCATTTGCTTTTGGTTTTTTATGAACCCCGAAATAATAGATTATGATCTTGCTCTACCGCTTGTGCTTTGCAACAATAACGCAAAATGTTTTTTGTGCTGCAAATTATTTGTCGATGCAGATATTAGCATAGGAAAAATAATTTCCTGAATTCGGGTGTGAATGTTCGCGAGTAGAAATTAAAAGCGAGTAGAAAAAGAAAAGCTCGTTCCGTTTAACCGCATGCGCCTTCAAAAGACGTCCCACATATCAGACACCTGATTAATTCTAATGTACGAATCAATGTACCAACGCAATTTTGTGCAAGTTGTTCAACAGCCCCCCCCCCCCAAACAAAAAAAAAAAGTTCGGGATGTGCCAAGTGCGAACACAGTAGTATATGCAAGCGGAAGGAAATAAAAATGCCCTGTGACAAATTGAACAGATGACCCCTTAATGTCGAAAAGGCGACCCATGGGACCTGAAAGGCTTTCGGAACCGACGTCCCCCAACAACACGTTTCATTCCGTGAAATAGCCAGGGAACCGGGCTGGTCGAGCGGCGCGGGGAGCAGACGATGCGTCCGTAGCAGACGACAAGGCGAACACTGGCAAAAGTTAACTCATTAGCGACGCTGCAGTTGACCCGAGCCTGCTCGATACGTACTAACGCACATTGTTTCACAAGTCGAAAGAAAATTTTACCCGGTTCTTTCCTTCGAGTGAGAAATGCGGCACGAGCGCCACGAAAAAAGCAGGCGCCCGAGCGGGGCGAGCCCTCCCAGGCCCATGAACGAGCCTCGTCCACACGGGGGAACCGCAGCCCATGCGGGGTCGTTTTGTGAGGGCTCCCCTCTTATTTTTTTTTTTTCTCTCCTGGTTCGGGGAATTTCAACGGCGAAAAGCTGGCCTCTTTGGGAAACCGTCGCGAGCGGCTATACCGTGTGTGAAAGCCCTGCTTCTCGCGCCGCGGGGGAGAGAACAAGAAAGGAGGAATTGTGTCTCCAGGTCGCTACGCCACGTGGTGTCAGTTTTAAGTGCGAATGCACTTTATAAGCGACCCCAAACCATCCACCGCCGGCGGCGGCGGCGGCGTCCGCAGTGCTCCTCTATATTTAAAAAAGAAACAGCATCCGGCGCCAGGTTTCGATCCGAGGACTTTGCGGCCGCAGCGCGACGCTCTACCGACCAAGCCACGGACGCGACGCTGATATCAGTGTTAGTGACGCGCCTTATATCTTTAACGCATTCAAACTACGTCGTCAGCGGCGTGCGTTGGCGACTCAGCGGCGTTATAGCGGCTTGATAACTGCGTGGTGAACACGTGATACTACAAACCCGATGGAAGAGATGGAAGAGAAGGCGGCGAGGCGGTGGGCTGCGGGGGCCGAGCGCAAGCGCCGCAAGCGGGCCGACAACCGTGCATTCTCCCCCTCGGGGAAATGCGGGGGAATTTTTTCGAAACTCGACGCCGTGTCCCGAAATGCTGGCCATTAGAAAACCTCACAGCCAAAACATTCTGCCCAGAATCCTTCGAAATTACACCGACTGCGCCTCGCAGTAGATGTCCAAGGAAAGCCGCCATCAATGAAGATGGACCTGAATCCCTCTTCCCTATGGCGGAAATGGAAGTAGCACTTTCACAAGTGAAAGCCAACAGTGCCCCTGGCAAGGATGGAGTAACGTGGGCCATGCTTCGTAACATGAATGTTGCAAGTTAAGACCACCTTCTCAGCCTTCTCAACGATACATAGAAATCCGGAAACCTTTCTGCGTGTCTCAAACATTCTGTGGTAAATCCAAACACACAAGCCTTCAGACCGCATTGAAAACCTACGGCCCGTATCGTTAGCGTCCACAATTGGCAAATTGCTCGAACGGCCGGATGACCACTAACCGACTCACCTATCATTTAGAGGAGACTTTATCAACACTTTCACCCTGCCCAAACCGGGTTTCGCCCTAATATGGGTACACATGACAGTCTATGGCTTCTCCGGTGAGTCCTCAACGCCACGACCAGAGGCGGACCATCCGGCATACCTCATATCCTGGTTGCAGCTGACATAAAAAAGGCACTTGACACAGTCACACACGCCGCCATTCTCGAAGAGATAGACACCCACTATCCAGGGTGCCGGTTGTTATACTACATTGCAAGTTTTCTCGGCAATCGCACTCTGGAAGTCAAATGTTATAACCCTTCTACCATCCAATTTGATAACAATACAGGCGTACCCCAAGGCTCCCATCATTTCACCACTATTGTTTAATATTGTCATGCGTAAGCTCGCCATAGCAATTCATGAAGGGAGCGGCGTCCGCATGACTATGTACGCTGATGACATCACCTTGTGGACTGAAAAAGATGACTACGCCACCACTGAATTATCATGCACCGAACTCCAGGCTGCTCTTCTCATCCTTGAAGGAAGGAATAAGTTTTTTCGTCCATCGGGATCAGGTGTTGGGGGTGGAGGAGGCCCACGGGGGCCGCCGCGACCGCCAGGGCCCGGGAGGTGGTCAGGACTTGGCCTGACTCCCCCAGGTCACGCAACATCTGCTCCCAGTGGTGAGGGGAGGGAACGGGGGTGTACCGGTCTGCGGGGCATTCGCAGAGGGAATGGTAGTGAGTGTCGAGTGCCCCTTGAAGACCTCCTAACATCAACTAGCATGCAGATATCCCCCACCATGTCTACGGTACTGAAAATAAAAGGCAGTGCCTCCGAACGTGACAAGTGCCCCCTTTTTATCGGTGCTCATGAACTTTGTGAACCGCAAGATGACTGGGTCAAACTTCTTGGCATTCCAGTCAACAGCATAGGCAATGGCACAACCTGGATTCAAGAACTGCGGAAAAACTGGGACGCCACAATACACCTTATGAAACGAATCGGCAACAAATTTGGAGGGGCCAGCACGCAATTCATTCGGCTTGCAGGTCGTGCTGTCCTTAAATCCCGGATCACATACGGAGGCACCTGTTTCAAGTTGACTCGTACACAACTGAAGCAACTCACAATCTTGTGCCACAAGCTACTCAGATGCATTACCGGCCTCCGAAGACACACCGCGACCGATCACCTCTATACATACGCCGAGCTGCCAACAATCGTATCTCTAATATAATACGCCAACGGCATCCATGAAGACCCTAGGACACTGACAATCCAGGGTAGACATCTAACCCATTACGATGAGACCCGCAACATAAGCACAGAACCGATCTGTACCCATCCGGCCACGCCACCACCTCCACCTTGGATTCGGACCCAACCAGTGACGCATATACCTCGGTTCCGCAAGGAACAGCGCAGATACAGACATCAAAGAGCCACCCTCTCCAGGCTACATCGCTGCACAGAGCCAGGAACGTATGCCATTTACACAGACGCGTCTATAAGAGTAGCGGCCGTAGTAGAAAGCGTCTTCCATGATTATGACCCATCATTCTCAGAAGTAGTCACTATCTCCACGTCAGCTGAACTGGACTCCACAGCAGAACTGCAGACTATCCTTCTAGCTCTCACTTTGCTCTGTAGAGACATTGGGAAAATTCAAGCTAAACACAAACCGAAACGAATCAATATATATACAGACAACGCGTCTTCAACACAAGACCTCCAAAACCCCAACCCAGCAAGCAGCCTGACCCGCACCATTCACAATACAGTGCAACGACTGATCGATCTTCAAGGCATCCCAACCTTCATGGAATGGACCCCTGGGCACCAGAACAACCCAAGCAACGAGGCCGCTCATGACGTGGCATTTGCAGCCAATCCCTCCCTTCAGAGTACATGTCCTTTGAGTGACCCGTTGCGTCCTCTGGATGTCAACGAAGACGCCATTGCGAGGAGAATTCGCCATAAAATTAGGCAACGAATGCTGGAGGAAAGTAGGCCACGACCCTACCAACCCATTCCTTTGAACATTCCACAGGGCCTACGAGTCCTACTCCTCAAAGCGCGGACTGGCTATGCCATCACGCCAGACATAAGAGAAAGGTGGGAATGGATGCGACGATTTGGCAAAAAAAGACCAGACGGCACCATACCCACGCCACCATCTTTCTGTCCATGCACGCTATGTCACAATAGCAGACCCAGCGTTAAGCACCTTATATGGGAATGCAACAAGCTGGATGAAGGAAGGTGGAGACACAAACCACACTATGTTTGCACATATGAAGAATGAATTAAGCCACAGCAAAACCAAATAGAAACGTACATGGCCCTCTGGTCTTTCGCGAAAGATGCCAACCTTCTTCATTGAACTTCAGGTGGTCCGAGTGCTGGGCGGACACAAAGACACCACCAAGCCACCAATCCATTCTTTCGGAAAGTTACTATCCCCCGAATGACCTTCACTAAGACGTCCGTGTGCGGGGCGGATGTGTGAACCGAACCCATGCCACCTGCAAACATTTTCCCCCTTTTCCCCTCTTCTCTTTCCCCAACATAAGGCGTTCGACCTTTCCTGTAAGAATACATTCATTCATCATCACTTAAACGCACGGCACTTGAAAACAGAGGCACGGTGTTTATTTTGTCTTTTTTTCCCCATATGAGACGCTACTGCACGGTCTTACAAACCGAGAGCGCGGCTTTATCTTATACCTTGCGTTTGTGTTTCGAGGGAGCACGGCTGCATTTCTTAGCGTCTATGAACGAATGCCACAAATACAAGCGGCATTCTTTTAAAGCAAATCTTTACTACTGTCATCCAGCGATTTCTTGGAGGATGCGCAAATGACCTTTTGGCCGGAGACACACCCCCGCCGACACACCCCTCGAAGCGCATAGCGTGATTCGCCGGGCCCGCTGTTGGCGCCTGCGGGCGCCGTCAGCGGTCGCCACCGCCGCTTCGGCCGAGGCAGCCAACCACCCCCGCAGCCTCCCATGCATGCGGCGCTGGGTCGTTTCGGGCGACGTGACTCGTCTCGCGCCAGGCGAAGAGGAACGGTGAGTTCGCCATGAATCAACGCCGCGTTCGCCCGGCCTCCTCCTGTGAGCATTGCACAGAACCGAACGGCTTTGAGACGTGGTCGGCAATACAGCTCAATCAAAGGTTAACCAAGCGAAACCAAGACTCTACCAGATCAAGCCAAGCTTTTGCTTTGCATATCGAAGGTTAGCAGATCTAAGCCGCAGCCATTTTTTTCTTTCATCCCAGCTTGCGCCTGCGATGCCGCAGGTGGTTGCTTATCAGCACAATGTACAAATAGTGAAGTACAAATAGTGAAGTGCAAAACCACACAAATGGTGGGTCTTGCTACTTCAGATGGGAGTGAATATGGTGAGGCAAAAAAAAAAAGAGGCGCGGTGTGTGTTACCTTCCTCGTGCTCTTCTTTCTTGCGCTGATTGTATTCTATCACCATGAACCAATACCATCTCGCCCAGCTTGCCATCTTGGTGCAATACGCTTCTGAAGTGTTTCCGCGTAGCAGTCGCACAAGAGTTCTTTTCACTGTTTCGCTTTTGGCTGCATGCTGCGGGCAGTGGAACAAGAGATGCGGTATGTTTTCTTTCACAGAGCACACAAAGCACAATGGCGAATCCGCCCAGCCTATCTTGAACAGAAAACTGCGAGTGAAGGCAACGTTGAGTCGTAATCGGTGTTACGATTCTGCGCACCGCCACCATGTTCGCGCGTCCTGCGAAGTTTTGCGCAGTCCCCCGGTATGAAAGAATGCTGCCTCGGACAAGCCGTAACGTACCTGGAAACGGTCGGATCGCGTGCGCCTCACTGTCGGCGTGATTAAAACTTCGCCGGCTACGTGTAGCCGCCGACTACGTGTAGCGACTACGTGTAGCAAACCTACGTGTAGCAACTTGCCCGAAAGACGCGGACGCCGCAGCAGAGATCTCCTCTCCCCCTCTCTCCGACTCAGCGTGCGCCGCTGCTACCGACCCCGCATGAACTCTGGAAAGAGTGTTGTGTGTGTCTGTACTATGTTCGCGCCGTGTGCAAAAGCAGGAGGAGCATTGTTTGACCGTTAGCGCTTTGGGCATAAATATGGGGCCCCGAGCGCAGAAGTCCACTCGTTTTGGAGCAGCGAATCAATGCTGTCACTCTGCTCGAGTCCTGTACTGTAACCTCGCCCGGAAGGGTATTGTTCGTATATTGCTTCGGATCATCTCTCGCCATGCAGAAAACCAGTTTAGTTTGCCTTCGGCTTCTTGTCGACGTCAGAAACTTTCGCTGGCCGCTCTTCACCACGCTACCTCACATGACGGAGGTGACGGAGATCGGTTCGGGGTCGCCTTCCAGAATGTAACAACTGGTTGGCAGCGGTCGGATGGCAACTTTGTAACATCAATGAAGGACACCCTCAGTTTGCTTTGGTAGGCCTCGCGGAAACTGTAAATTGCACTGAGGGTCAATAGCATGCAGCGGCAAGGGTATTCTGAGAGGGTCCTGCCAAGCTGACAACTGCAGTTTCCATCCCAGTGCACAGAAGGCCGTACTTCCGTTTTCTCTGGATTGCTGGATTCCAACAGACACAAGCAGATTGTGCGCCTCTTTCGCTGCTGCGTCAGAGACGACGTCAGAGGCTGCCGGAATGACCTGGCAGCCATCTTCGGTACCCGCCTCGTAATCCAAGTGTGTGCAATGAACTCACGCACAAGTTGGCTCCGGCGGTGGGATGGCTTCATCAGAGCTTGCAAGGCAGGCCGCAAGTCAATAAAAATTCCCCGTTGCCGAGCGGGACTATTGGTGATGTAAAGGATCGAGCGCCGCCCGTATAACAGTTAGCTCAGTGAAGGTGAACGACGTCTTGTGGCTGAGTTTCTCTTTTACAGAGGAATCCACTCTCCAATATTATAGCTGAAGTACCGGCGGTCTGTTCTGAGCTACTCGGCTTTGAGGTCGTCAAAAAGTTTTTGGTCGGTGCCAGGGTATTCGTGCACCAGCTTAGCAAGTCGATTGGCATGCTCAGTCCTCGTGGCGGTTGGTTTCGACGAGCGGCGTGCCGCGCCCTTCTGTTTCACATCGGGGCCGCGGTGCGCGGCAGACCGAAAGCAGACGACGCGCCTCCGTTGCCATAGCAACGGGGCGTATCCGCAGAGAGCGGTGGGGTTGAGATGAAGTGCGGAAAACCTTTCACGGGATGGGGAATCAGAGAGGTACATATTGCGTGAAATCAGGTCTCTTCGATTTGGCCAGCACTTTCTGCATGAGCTCAGAATTAGTTCAGTGCAGGCGCCGCCACTGGTCGTGCAAATTTGTAGTCTGCTTCTGCACTTCCTTCCTGGGAACTTCAGGGAAAGCCGTGAACTCATCCTGCATGCTCTCTGCGCCGTCGGTAAATGGAAGAGAAAGCCGCACTCAAAACTCGAAGGGGCGAGTGCTGCACCACCTGAATGAGTGCAGCGAGTGCAGCCAAGAGTTTCATACAATCACTGCATGAAATGTATGAAGAACACAAACTTGGGCTAGTTGGTGCATTACAAAAACGAAAACTACTGTACTACTGCGCATAAAACGTCCCCGTATTCGTTTTTCTATGTATGAAGCGTATGAAACTCCATGTAGGCAATGAGGGAGCGAGAAACGTATCCGAAGAAGTGCGTTGCGTAGCGCTCCGAGCTCAGGTGCGGCCAAACAAAGAAACATGTTCCAGTGTCGGCGTCGGTGCAGTGTCCTTAAACCTATCGCCATTTCACGCAGAGCCAAATATGTTCTTTGGAGGACTGTGCCCCCATTTCAGCATGCCGTAAAGTGTCGCAAATGTCAAGTTACAGCCTGCGGCCAAGCAAAAAGCAGAGAAACTACCGCCAAATGGCGCAGATTGTGGACGCCGTTGTGACGCACCGAGTGGCGCGTTTTCGCGACCGCTGCAAGCCTCCGATCGCCGAGGACATTTACGATGAGATTCTTTTGCTCATGGAAGAAAAGCTCGAGAGCGGAAAAGTGTCCAGCCTCCTCGCGGTCAGCGAGAAAGCCCGCAAATACTGGAGAACGCACGGGCGAGAGTTCGTTGGTGAGTGTGTGCTTTGGTGCCGGCGCGGCGCTAAACCTAATACCTTGATCACGGGAGACTCGCTGTAGCGTCTGCTATTTAGTGCGTGCTGCGGCCACAGTATTGTTGATTTCGCGCATTAAATGTTTTGAGGGCAACCTTAATCGTGACAGATTGCGCGCAGTAACATATCACTGAAGTACTTCCTCAAGATAGGGGGAGGCTTTATATACAACTACCGCCGTCAGCAAGAGCGAAATGCGTGCGCCACACGCTCGATCGCGCAAGCCGTCTGCTAGTCCGGCTGTGATCTTAAAAGATAATTGACCCCTTACTCGCCCCGTTTCAGCAGTGTCAGAGTTCAGTGCTTTGCAGCAAAGCCCCAAGGAACCTTTATGGTATCATCACTTTTGTAAATCGCAGTTTGGTGGGTCGAGTACCGCAAATACGACCGCAATTACCTGCGTGCGTTCTTGACGTGAAAAAAAAAAAAAAAAACTGATTTAAAGCGTAGGCGTTTAACATAAGTGTAGCCCTTGCTTTCTGTTGTATTCTTGCCCGATTTACTTTTTGTCTTGCTAACGTGTATCGTCGCCCAGAATAAATTCGGTAGCTTGCAGGACTTACCACACCCCTCGTCACCCTGAAATGAAGATGTAAGGGATATGCCAAAAAAAATAAAAATAAAAATAACGATTCTATAAACATTTTCCTTTTGCAGCCCATTGGGTAAAGTAGGTGCGTTTTGAGAAATTCTGACTTGGAGATAGACCTGGAATCTTTTCAGGACATAAACTGTTCGTAGGGCGTAAATTTTCGCTGTGCAAAGTTGATGCTTCGAGTGAACAACTGAGTGGACAACCCTCCAATATCCTAACGTCGGGATGGTGGAGAATTTGATAGAATTTTGTTTATTACAAATGTTTGTTCAAACCAAATTCGCTCCGCAAATTCACCTTTACTGTGTAGACAGGAAAAGAAAAAGTTGCTCTGAGCAGCTATAGGTGCAAGATGACCAGGTGTAGCAAACGAGATTTGCGTTTGCTCTAAAAATGTATTCCTTCACATTTCTTTGGCTGATTCGGCCGGGATGGGTTTATTAGAAACTCACAAATGACTTCTATTAGATTGAAAAAAATGGTTGTTACGTACCAGTGGTGCGAATGACACTGCTTACTCTCAATGCAGATTGTGTAACACCCTCAACAGGTGCTTGCATTCGACGAAGACTATCAGTGATGAGTGTTGATTACGGCCTCTCCAAAATAGCTTCCAATTGTGTTGATAAATCCAACATTAGAAAAATTACCATCCGTTCGTAAACAAAGTTGAGAGATGTATGGAAGCTTCCTCACATCAAAACTGCGTCAAAAGTGGATGAAAACTGTCGCCAAAAGTGCATCAAAGCCTTCGCTAAAAGTGCGTTCAATCGATCGTCAAACCTTCAAAAACATAAATCGCAAACGCAGAACGAGCCATTTTCGATGATTTTTTTTGTGCACTAAGCAAATGCATCTATGAACGATCTAAACATACACCAATAGATGGTTTATGAGATAAAGGTACACATTGTACTCGTTCTTCATGATCGATGCGTGTATCGTCTTATCTAGAAGCGCTCCTTTTTTTGCGATTTTCAAGTAACAGTTTTGACACATTGGAAGCCCACTTTCGCGCACGCACTGTGTGTCCAGAGATTTTGTCAGAGCTTTCCAGTCGACCAACCGGTCTATTAGGAAATGCATTAGTTTTTTGACGGAACGGGATCCCACTAAGAAAGCGTTCGCTTTATAAATTTGGCCCCATATCCTCTTGTGTCATGGCAAATGATGCCGTGAATGCGCTAGCAAAGCTTGGTGTGTCAGTTGTATTAGGAACAAAGCGATGCAACTGCTGTTGCCATTTTCTTCCTCATTTATAAACATTTTCCTCTTGCAGGCCATTGAGTAAAGTAGGTGTGTTGTGGGAAACTCTGACTTGGAGATAGACGTGAAATCTTGTCCTGGTTGACCGTTGCACATCATGAACTTGTGTTATGAATACATACACCTTTGCTGTGGTGCGAGCAACATCCCAAGCTAACAAAATTGTGCGATTCCCCATGGTATGGCCGTTAGAAGGCAAGAATGTGTGTGTAGGATCACAGGCCTATTTTCTCGTTTGGAGGCTACCGGATGGAAAACTAACACTTTTGAGGTTAATTTTGTGCCAAGTTGTGAAAGTGACACTTCTTCTAGAGGCTACCTGTGTCTTTAAACATATCTGCCACTGGTTAAAGTTTTTTCTCTTCACTGCCGCAGCAGTTTTGAACTGGATGTCGTGAGAACTCACTGGGAAGGTTCGAGTGATTCTCGAATGTATGAGAAAATGTCTTGTAAGCAATCCCTAGGCTCAAGTGAGGGAGCGGTGGGGGACAGCAGGAAAGCCACTGCTTGTTAGATTGCTAGAAATCTGCCTGCACCGTATCTGGCCGAAATTTTCAAAGTACGTGCTTTTTTTTTCCCTGTGGGGACTTCTGAAAGAAAAGCTCGCGCCTTAGTATATGCTTTTTAAAACATAGGAACTAATTTATTTCAATTGTGGCTTGATAGCACCATATCTTGCCTACAAAGCATCACAGCAGCTAGAGGCACAGCCTCAGTTCACGAACTTTGTGTTTGTCTACAGTAAGCGAAGAGATAGTGAAGGAAATTTCAAGGTCGATTCCTCTTTGGAAGGGACGGGTTAGAAAGCGGTCGCAACATACTTAGAATGTAAATGAGTGTTCTGAGAGGACAAAACTGCCTCCATTTCTTTGATAGGGAAGCCTTTCCGTTTTATTCATTTATTTATTTGTTTATCGACATCACCTTTTATGGCATTACAGTGGCATTACATTACTGGCATTCTATACAAGGAAATCCTTTACCTGACTGATACATACTGCTGGACAACATTAATCGTTAAAGGGACTCTGCAACACTTGCGATAAACGCTTTCACTCTTTCCTGTGCATCCAGAAGCACTGTGAAAGGTGCAGTTATCAACAGCATAGAGTGGCACTGAGTGATCAGACGCAGATATGCCTTCCGTTTGTGCTTCGCCTTCCTGGCTTTTTTTCTAAAGTGGCTATTGAATGCGTTCATTGCTCCGACTGAAGGGGAGGTGGCCAATAGCCGCTACACCGCTGTAATGCAATGCCGTAATTCCAGCGTTTGAAGCAGGTCAAGACCGGGAAAGAGAGAAAAATCTTTTGAGCAAGTTTCTAAGTTATCTACAGCATAGAGCCGTAATTTTTGTTTGAGGTACGTTGCGACCCTTTAAGTACTCGATTTGTTGGTTGACTACATTATGCAAGCGTTTCAGATTTAAAAAAAAATGGAAAAAATGCTGCACAGTCCATTTAATAGTCATTAGCTTCCCTGCAAGCCTCGCAGATTAGGGGAAACAAACTTGGGTAGGAGCCAGCCTAGCTCATATTATATATGAAAAGATGCAATCACAAACTGTCTCCGACAACTGTTGATGCAATTCCACAAGCACGTTCTTCCTGTTGTGGGACACATTTGTGTGGGTAAACCACTACCTCCTTCTCTTCCTTCATCTCTTCGCCTAGTCTCTTCTGCAACCTTTCCACTCGGTCCATCCTCTCCAGTTGAGAAGTCGATGCTGCAACACCAGGAAACGGTCTAACAAATGCCGAGAGACAATAAAGGAGCCAAGTAGCATGAAAAATGGAGTTGGATCAGGAATGTAGAGCAGGGGAGCAACACAGGGTGATCCACAGAGTTAACAGAGGGAATATGGACTATAGGTAGACCATCCGTTAAATGGAATGGCTACCAATGGGCCGTAATTGATGTAGGGGAAGACCAGGTGCTCAAAGGAGCATGAACTAAAAAGACTTGGGGGCAAGGAATGGATGTGGCGAACTTGCGAGTAGCTGGAAATTTTTGGGAGAGGCCTTCGCCCTGCAGTGGGCACAGTGAGTCTGATGATGATGATGGTGGTGGTACCAAGTAACGGAATGGAACATCGGAGAAAAGAGAGATCTGGGTGGAGGAGTGAGGAATTTGGGGCCTCAAATCAGGTTGGATGATGCCAAATAATGGTGGTCGGAATTGAGTGTTGACAGGCTGCCTTGATGTCGATGTCAATAACGTATCCCCCCCACCATTGCCCTGGCTGCAGACCTGGTGGACCTGCAGGAGCAGCTGGGTCGCCCGTCCAAAGGCATCCTGCTGAGCAATGGCCGGGCACTGCTGTCCGAGTCGCTGGCCGAGGAAGTGGTGGTGCGCTATGTGGCCGAGCGGGGCCCGCACAGCGTGCAGCGGGACATGCAGTCCCTGTTCGAGCTGCCCCTGCCCCTGATCCAGGCACACGTCCAGCGGTCGGCCAATGTGCGGCTCGCCAAGGACCGCCGGTACATGCGGCTCAAGTTCGAGGAGCGCATGACTGAGCTGCGGCAGCAGGCCCTGGCCGACGCCAAGGCCAACATGAGCAACGGTTGTGGGTCGGCGTCAGGGACATCTTCATCTTCCAACGGGGGTGGCAGCATGCCCACAGGTGCGCAAAACTACTGTCTGATTGATTGATTGATTGTAGGGCTTAACGGGCCGAAACTACATCGGGGCCATGGTGCGCACTGTAGTGGAGGGCTCCTACGGATTAATTCTGACCACCCGGTGGTGTTTAATGTGCGCTGAAGTCTTGACGAACGGCCGTTTTCGCTTTTTGCCTCCATCAGAAAAGGATGGCTGTCTTGTGGCCAGAGATATTGTGCATACCGGCCAGGTTTCCCAAATCGTCTGGGAGACTCCTGAATTTTGATTGTTTTGCATGACTGTACGGCCGAAACGAAAACCTCCCAAATGCACACCCTTGTCAGGCCAAACCTTTCTCCCAGTCTGGTCTCCTCACTGTGCCGAAGCTACCCGACAGTCTAAGACAATCCTACAGCAATTGACATCGTTATCAGTGAAGAGGTGAAAAAGCGTAGTCGGCCATGCGCGCAAGTTAAACTGCTTAGTACCACAGAAGCGCTAAAGGTGAGAGGCAGTTCAGCGTAGTAAAGAAAAATTGCACCCAGTTTCGAGCACCCATCCTACCGGCGAGCTGCCGAAACACCTTCCACTCTGCGTGATGAGGTTTTTTTCATCATTATCCTGTCTAACACAACCCTCAGTCACGTTCTTTTGGCAAGGAGTCACAGGTGGGAACATTGTTACGCTCTATGGTATTACCAGGACTTCCTGAAAAAGGTGGCATCAGCCCCACCAAAGATTTAGCACTTGACCAGGGATGCACACTTCATTAGTTGTTTGAACGAAGCAGTTCAGATCCCACACTGGTGTAACTACATTGAAAATGCGTGTAAATTATTCCACTCTGCTGCTACTAATTTTTCGATCCCCCCCCCCCCAGTCAGATTTCCCTAATGCCATCTCGGGGGAACCTGGCAGGCATGTACTGTGTCTGACAAAAGCATATCTAGGGGAGATGCAAAAAACACTTGAGTGCGAGGTCGAGTGAGACGTATGCTGAGTTCTAGGCAAGAATATGGCCTGAAGACGTGTAAAACCCACAATCCAGACAAAGGAGGATGGCAAGTGCTCGTTTCCGTCAACATTCTCTGTCCTTCGTCTAAAGTTTTGCGCTTTACAGGACTGCGATGGAGTACCGACTCGCCCAAAAGTCTTTAGGGAGTTTGACTGTGCGTACATGATGGCAACCCGATCATCATCATCATAGCCACCATCATAACCATAGCAACAAATTCAGAGGAATCTAGAGGCATCTTCACCTAAAGGAGTTCGGAGTTCACAGGAATCTTTACCTAAAGGGTAACTTTCTATATAAGATGGGCTGTGGGCTCTCCAGAAGACTTCACTTTTAATTAGGGGTGTGTGAATACTCTAATGCGAACCGAATAGTACCCCCGCGAATAATTCGATTCGCGAATATCTACTATTCCAGTTTCCAAAGGTTCCCTGGCTTTGCGAAAGCGAGAGATGTCGGCGCACCCTAACGCACTGCTGCTTCACTGTCTGCTCGGCAAGTTTCATCCAAATCGCGCTTTCGACGAGTGCGCCTTGCAGAGGCCATAAATGTTACCCCGCTTCACGGCGTAATGTGCGATTGTGTCGATAAGATCTTTTTTTCAAGCCGTCGCCATCGAATCTGGCCGCCATTTTGAATTCTGCGACCATATGTTTGCATGTTAGGGCAGCTTCCGGTAAAGACCGCCGCCGTTTCGACAGCACTTCCGTTAGTTTAAATTCAAAAGCGGTCGTGGCTGCTTTTAATGCAGTTCGTGTAGGGTTACTGCGTGTTTACTTGTTTTTTAGACCACAGTGGATAGCGCAGGCTTGTTCACAGCGACTGTACTGCGAGCTTTTTTTCCGCTATGTATTATTCACGCTTCACGCTGTCCATGTGCTTCCAAGAAAGTGCCTCATCGTGGTCCATGATTGTGGTTGTGCCGTGTTTTCGCATCCCATTGTTCATGCCTGCAAAGTGTTCACTTCTGAGTTGTGAGGGGCTGTATAGCCGTTGCATATAATCGCACTACTGCAGCTGCAAAGCAAGTTTTTTTTACTGTGCATCGTGCCCATTCCGGATTCCTGGAGTACCGCCGATGCGAGTTGAAAAGTGCATTCTCTGGGTCGAAGAAGAACGTCATGCCTCCTGAACATGCGACGATGTAGCTTCTGCTTTTGCACAAAGACCTATGAAAAATCGAGGCCTGTAAAAAAAATTGATATCCAATATTCGATTCGATATCCGGAGTTTTTTCCGTACTCGATTCGATATTCAATTTTAAAGTTACCATTTGGCATTCACACACCCCTACTTTTAATGCAAGAACATTAAGTGTCCCACAGGCAGTTCAATGGGAATCACCTCAGTTAGATTCCCTGGGTAAAAACTAGGCTGAGAAGGGCGGTTCTCGCTGGCACGGCTGCAACTCTTACGCTGCCTTCTCCCGTCCTGTTCCACCAGGGGCCCCGGCCGGAGGCAGCGGCACAGAGCTTCCCGTGCTGCTGATCAAGCCGATGCCCAAGCGCAAAGCCAAGCCAAAGAGCCAGGAGCAGAGGGCGCGAGACGCAGCCACAGCCACCCGGCCGGTCGTGCAAGTGCCGGCGCCGGTCACTTCCTGGCAGGTCAGCCGATTGCTTTGTTTTGCGTGGTGCACATTCCATTTGTTTTCTGTCAGTGCTAGCTTTGCTATTGGCAGTGCATCACAGCAATGGTGAGAGCTCAAGGGAGCTGCACGTCAGTTGGTCGTATTCTAGAGCACCCTTATCACTTGTGTGAAGAGCAAAGGAAAAAAGTAGACAAGTAAATAAGCAAAGAATAAAAAAAACAGCTTCACAATAGTATATACAGTCGACTCTGAGTAATACTAAGTCCACGGGGTCTGCAAAAAAATTTGAATTAACTGAACTTTTGAATTAAACAAAAGGCGCAATAGCAGCATTGTTATTAGTCCGCAACAGGTCTCCCCTCTTCATTCCGTTGAGAATTTCGTCTTTTGTCCCCAAGTTGACTGTGTGGCATGGAGTGCCATGGTAGTTGCGATTTATCTTCAAAATAGAAACCTGAAGCGTCCACTACACAACCGGTTCACGTGGCGCTATGCGAGGGGAAAAAAAGAAAAAGCTGAGAACTTCAAAAGAGGGAGATGCATGCGCTGGCGCGAGTCTCAACTGGCCTGCCTCTTGATCAACTGTGCACTGCCTCAGTTGTGGTGGCGTGGACATCAGTGCAGAACATGGCCCTGTTGTTGCGCTTAAAAACATTGAATTTTATTCAATTCAATTCACTTTATTCAGCATTCTTTTTAAATTCATAAAAACAATGCCAGGACAGAAACAAAAAAGCCACAAAAACGTAGCTTGACGGGGTTTCTGCCCCACATTTGTCATCGAAACGAGAGGAAAACTCATCATACACTTTCATAACATACACTTAACACAGATTTTAAAACATGATACATTTTTGGTTTGTCCTAAAACACAAACTTGATGTGCGGGTATGCAAGAACAAGAATACAATCGAAAATAAAACGGTGGATACATACAAACACATGTGCGACAAAAATGAACAAAAAAGGACAATCGCCTTGATGCTTTTTATTCGAAATAACTTGCAATTAACTGATTCACTGGCTTTTAACTTCGAATTATTGAGCGTGTAACATTGCCAGGGCCAGCGCATGACTTGCATTTAGCTGAAAATTCCAATGAAGCAACTTTGAATTATGGAAGGTGTACTCTAGTGAATAATAGATGTGAAATAAATCGAATACAAGCAAACTTGAGCAACAAGTTTGTCAAGCTATGTACATTACAGAGTCACTATGCTCCAGCCCCCTTCCCTCTTGATGTGCTATTCGCAGTAGCAACTAAGGCCAGAAAGCATGGAGAACTGCTGCATGTAATGCAGGTGCACTGTACTCGGGGATAACTTTCTATGGCAATGGAGAGAAAGCTACTCGGAAGTGGGGGGAGCTAGCTGCTTTATGTTACTGTGCCAAACTAGTTCCCGATAAACTTGTTTCAGTTTCAGCATGACAGATAAGGATTTGCTTCACAGTTCGGTTCTTTGCATGAGCTCCGTGGTTGAGTGTGCTGAACCACGATCACCGAGCATGCAGGAATATTGGCGTCTTCTTTGCACGCTTCATTTGTTTCTAAGCACAAGACAACGTTTTGATTAAAGCACTCGGACCGACTTAATAAGTTATACCCTGGACAATACCATCCAACTCTGAACCATCCAGAAATGACGTGAATTTTGTCAGCGCTGCACTTTTGAGGGCATGCACTGGTGTGTAAACTCTTCTAGAGCTGAAAACTGGGCAGCACCATGCACGTATTTAACGTGCTTATGCATAGTGGGTGCGGTATACCAAAAGAGCATCATGCACACATGACGGCGTAAAGTCAAATCCCACGTGGATTGCGTTGAGTGTGTTGAAGGGTGAAACTATCGTACCGCTGGACTCTTGTCTTTCTGGTAACTTTAGGCGGTCTTCGAGTCGCCAAAAAAATCCGTTCTATTCTTTTGCGACTTCAGGGTACAACTCAAAACCTCCGCCTTGAGCCGTGTGACGTACGCCCGCTTCCACCGGCAAGCTGGCTAACCGAACAAAATGCAGAAACGATGGAGAGTCCTGGTTGCATCACTCTCACTTGGCTATATAGGTTGTAATTATTGGCGAGGCACGCATGCAGGCAACTATGTGTGTGCGCCGTCACTGGTTGCGCCGGGCTCCGCAGGATGACAGTACTTGTCCGTGCTAAACACATCATATGTGTGTTGGACGTTCGAAACTCTACCCCACCGAACGCAAAATAATGCCTCGACTCCAATGTGAGTGTGATTATTAACATCTCTGTTGACACCACCATTGAGAATCGGGTTGAAAAGGAGCAGACAATGTACGCCGGTATTTTCTTTCCTGCGGCGTGCGCGAGCAGTGACACAAGCCGCGCCAGGTCCGTGGCGCTTCGGCCATGTCCGTAGCCGTTGCCAGTGTTGCCAAGCAAAGAAATTGACAGTTAAACTTTGCAGTGAATACCACATATACACTACAGAGAACTTACTTCGTTTGTTTTGACAGCTTTTGGTCCTCATGTTTCTTAAAAATCCTATGCCCGAAATAAATCACAAGCTGCAGTAGGGAAACGAACCTACTGTGATGGGCTACCTTGAACGAGGACACTTTTTTTTTCTGAAGAGAACCCATGCGAGTTCAGTGGCGAACGCCGCAACAAAAACAAAAACAAACTCGCCGCGGTGGCTCAGTTGCTAAGGCGTTGTGCTGCTAAACACAAGGTCGCGGGTTCGATTTCCGGCCACAGCGGCCGTTTTTCTGATGGAGGCAAAAAGCAAAAACGGCTGTGTATATGAGATTTCGACGCATGTTAAAGTTCCCCAGGTGGTCAAGATTAATCCGGAGCCCTCCACTACGGTGCACCTCATCGCCTGCGTTGCGTTGGCACATTAAACCCTACCATCAATCAACAACAAAAACAAAAAAAAACAAAATCTAAAAGATACCAATGCTGTCGGTTTCACATATTCTCGCTAATAATTTAGTAGGTGCGTTAAACCCTATAATCAATCAAAAACAAAAACAAAAAAAAACAGAAAATCTAAAACATAATGCTGTCTGTTTCACATATTCTAATAATTTAGTGACATTGTCTATCGAAGGCAAAAAAATAAGAACTATGTATTTTAATTGCTTAGGTTAATTGCTTATTTTAATTGCCCAGCAAATTATTTTTGTTGAACCACTTGCAGCTGTCCAGCGAAACGGCGCGCTTTGGCTCTGTAGCCTTGATTGTATTGCCACGGAAAGTTGTTCCCCAATACAGTTTATGAACCCTGTTTGTATGTAGAAACGTTCTTGGAACCGAGTGCGTTTTCATGGCTATGACACTGTGTTCTCATCACTTCTTTCTCAAGATGAATTAATTCTGATTTTTTTTAGCTGGAATATTTTATTTAGGGGCTTCTATTGCTTGTTTATTTTTACTTGCTGCTGCTTTTTTTTTTTTTCGAGATGAATTTGGAATTTGGAAACATTACAGAAACAAAAGGGAAATCACAACGTTGGTTATCTTTGTAATGTGTTAGCATCTTTTGGATCTTGGGACTTGTTTCTTTGAATACTTTGTCAATATTGCTCAAAATATTGACGAGGCACGAGGTGGTCTATATTAGGGCACATTGAACTGCTGTGTACAATGGAGTACGTGTGTAATGAACAGGATGGCGCCGATATTCCGTGATGCAGGCTACTTGGTTGTAGGGAACGCTACTGAAAGCAGTGCTGAAGGCAGAAAAAGTGGTGCTTTCATGGCAGTTTGGTATTGCATGCACTCCCACTAGAATTTGTTTTTTTGGCGACTTCTGTTTTCATTCACAACATGGGTGATCGTCCCTTTCGCACCTGTAGTCAAGTGCTTTCGTTTGCAGTGTTTGCGCCGCCTACACTTACTGTGACAAGCCTACCCAGCAAGTCACAAATTTATGCAAGAAGTTGAATACAAACAGCCAACTAAAGACACTACAGCAAATGGGCCAGTGCACTGTAAAAGCGTGTATGCATCGTTCTGGCAGCACTGTTGTAGAATTCGGGTGTCACACCCTGTGGAGCGAGAAATTGCCTTATCAGGTTGTTGTTCTTTGCACAAAATAACACCTTGTGTGGCGGCTTTCATGGGTAAGCAACCTGGGGTTACTGCCGCAGATAAAATTGGGCTTAAGAATGCCATGAAGACAAAATGCATCTTTGTGTAGTTTGGAAAAACTAGCCTTTGGCAACTTTTTCAGCTAAATTCCAGCCATGAAAATGTCTTTTAAAGGGGGGACACTGGTTTTGAGGACCGAAAATTTTCCAAAAAATCAATTTTTCGTATTAATTTTATTTCCAGTGTACAGGTCCCAAAGAATCTACCTGCAAAATTTTATAGCTGTACTATAAGTATTTACAGAGCTGTCACCATTTGAAGTCACCTATTGACCATTTTTGCCCATCTTTGCAAACTTCTGCCTTATTTACTCAGAACCAATTTTTTCCCTGTGAGCTTAACTGTCGAGTAGAATATCTTGGGATGAACTGGTCAGATTTGCATCATTTTTGATGCACTTAAAAGCCTATGAACTGAACAGTGCAAGAAAATGACAAGAAAGTAGAATTTCGTTTTGCTGGCACAAGATTTTATGATGTCCGTTTTACGAAAACATTGGTAATTGGTAACCCGACATTTAACAAGTTCACAGTGTTTGCAGAAGCAATGCTAAAAATAGTCCGGTGTCAAACAAAATTACCACAAAATGCGACCTTCGTGTGAAGTTAGAGCGCGAACAGAGCGGCGGTTCGCTCAGGAAAAATTTTTAAATTGTTCCCATTATCGTCGCACCACCCTGTATAGAAAGATCATGACAGAACAGCGATAATGATTTAAAGTGTAGTGCTAAATTCTAATACGAGAGACGTGGAAGAAAAAGAAGCTGTGCAAGGAATTTTAACTGAATACGACTTTATTTGATGCACTAATTTCTTTCCCAAGAGTTTTTGTTTCGAGTGAATCACGAGCGAAGGATTGCTAGAACTCGTAGGAAACGCTCTTTTTGCTGCTGTAAAAGGGGAGCATCGCTGCGGCGAGCGAGCTTTGAAGGCGCTTCCCTCACGCGAACTAGTGTCACTCGATAAAATACACGTACTCAAACCGGTGTCGATCACACAGAAGTTTGAATTGCCCGCGCCAGCGGAAGTAGGTCGTTGCGCGAGGCATTTCCGCCGTTAGCAGACGACGCATATCAATATGCCGCCACAGTGGGGAATCTTCGCATCTTCGTTACGGGTCTCTATAACGGGACTGTATATTAACTTCAGAAAAACAGCTTTCAGCAAATCTCCTTTTAAAATCACTTTTTTACCATTTTCTGTCGGTAGTGTTGTAAAGTGCAGTGATAAAAAAGAAAACATAAAACGCGCGCAGTTCTTTCAGCAGAAAACAGTCGTCGGAGGTATCGGAGGTGAAAACACCACCGATTGTCGTTGCTCATTAAAATTCGTTCGCACTTATGCCATCAGCTCTCCCGTCCGTCTCCGGGGCGCCACATCTGCAAAACATTTCGCTCCTATCAGCATCAAGAAGTGCGGCGATGCGGCTCGCGATAATCCTCACCGCGAACAGCTGACAAAACGCGATCGCACGCAACATTTATAGATACGATCGCACGAGCGTGAGTGCGGCGAAGTCTCATATTGTTGCGCGAGTACGCGTGTGTTTACGTAGTGAAACTTTTATAGTTCGCCGTTACACTACGAGTAAGAGCCGTCATGCCATCCGAAGCACCCGAAGAGGTGCCCGAAAAGGTAATGTTTGGCGCGCGTGCGTTTTGTCGCCCGCGCGGGCGCTACAGCGGGGGTCAACTTGGGCACCGGACTCCGGAGTAACTCCGTGCGATAAGGAGTGTAGGGGAGCGCTTGGCATGGGATAACAGCTATTAGTTAACGGCATCTTGTCGACGCTTTTGGGCAACGAAGTTACCGATCGAAGCTACATCGACCCGCACTGTACGTACGCTTTCGCGCGCAGCTTAATTGCTTGAATGTACGCATTTTGTGCGACGCCGCGGCAGCATCGCCGGTGATTGCGTTTTTTCTCGGCGAGGTAGATATGTCGAGATAAGAACGGCATGAGCGGTGAGGCTGCTTAGAGAGAAACGAACAACGCAGGCGGCAGCCGCAGCGTTATCTTTCCGTCCCAGTTTATCGGAGTACCATTGCTGATATATGCACATTAGTATATCTTCTTGGAGCGGCATCGGGGATGTGTAGATGCGGCAACTGTAAAAAAGCGCTGGAAGACATGCTTTGAAAACGTGGGGATTTTGACCACCTGACAGGTTACCGCAATTACGTCGTGCTTATTTGCAGCAAGGTTTCATCGTAGTCTTCGAAATACTCATCTCATCCTAGTTTGCGGTGAACACATACCTTTCTTTCTTGTACATGCTCATTTGTATAGGGTAAACACACTTGCAGTCTTCTAAAGATTCCACCTTGTGGGCAGTGTGGCGTCGTAGTTGACGTCAACCAAGTACGCGAGGGGCGTGCGGCAAGGGGATAGTCGCTTTTAAATGCGCCTTTGTTGGATGAGGGTAAAAAACATGCAAATTGGCTGAACAGACACATAAACCATTCTTTCCTTTGCGAATTCAAGGATAATAGCGTAAAAGGATAAAGGACAATGTTCTTTGCCCTTTACATGACCTGTCAGAGGTCTCCTGAAGTGCATTTTAAACAAGTGGGATTTGAGGCGGCATTTTGCAGTCTCACACGCTGATTCCAGTGCTACCAATTTTCTTTTCTGATAACATTGCAAAATAAGGAGCAAAACAAACAACAAAGTGGCTGGTGGTGCCACCCATCAGTAATAGTTTAGGCAATCAGCCGCGTACTACTAAGAAAAATAAAAAAAAAGAATTAATGAAGGTCAAACTAACGCGCAAGACTTGAGAGTAGCGAAGCTGTATGCAAGCTTCACGACCATCATGGAGGTTCAAGTCCACGATTGCAACCGATTTGCTTCTTCACTGCCGCAACGACCCTCACTCCATGATTGTTGATATAAGTGTGAGCTTCTTTCATTTTTTTGGAAGTGATAATCATTGGACATCACCTTGGAAGGACGTACGCTATGACGTGTCTTTCTCGTTCCAAGCGAGTGTTGCCACAATTATGGCAAACGCTGGAATTTTTTTTTTTTTTGCCAATCTTGGCCAATCTCTCTAAGTGGGTATGCTTGGCTTGACAAACATACGCAGGGGACGCTGGGCGGTCGTCGTGAGGCATGCACACACGAGCGCCAGGCATGTTCTTGGTTTTGCTAACTGCTGGGCAGTCGCCACTAGGCCCGCTCTCGTTAGCGCTTGATCGGCAATTTCTTGGTATTTTTGAATGCGGACACGAAAAATTACGATTTGCTAAACACCCTTGCTGTTCTTATGAGTTAAAAAAATCACATAGGTGGCCCTTGAGTGTTTGTTGGATTGCATCACTTGTATACTGGAATGCACTTATAAATTGACACTTTGCCACATTTTTACTGCTGGTGTCAATTTTGCCTAATAATCAATTTTCGTCCTGTTATTTTATGGATTGTTGCGGCGTAATACAACATGCTTTTCTGCTGGGCAGGATTCAGCTGGATTACTAAAGACTAGTTATTTAATATAACAGAAAAAAATAATATGTATTTCTACTTCAGTATGTTTGAGAGGAGAATGAGAAGGAATGCCTTGTTAGGAAGGGAAGACTCTAGGCCTATTTTGAGAATGGGGTTCTGTTGTGGTTGAAGACCAGCAGCTGAACATGTGTCTCCGAGGGTGTAGGCATACACATTCATGTTTCAATCTAAGCTAAATGCTGTTCAACCGGAAAGGTTCCCGACACAGAGCATTGGCCAGCAATAGAAGCAGACTCGCAGCTCTGCACTACTCGTGCAAGACCGGTGTTCATCGAGAATTGCACCATGAATGTGAGGGTAGGGGTACGAACAGTGTGAGGGCTTACAGGAATTTAGGGGTCATTTGTGGAGGGTGTATGTGCATTACAGCCAGCTTATAGCAACATCCCCAGTATATTGCGCAGGGAGAGATTGTTGCCTGACTTTTCTCATCTTTTGTGTGGCTTGTATTTCTCTCTCTGCAGGAGCACCCGCGCAACCTGATCCCCGAGCTGTGCCGGCAGTTCTACGACCTCGGATGGGTCACGGGCACGGGCGGTGGGGTCAGCATTCGGCACGGGTCAGTGACCGTTGACCTTTCTCTTTGCCCATCTCAGATTTTTCGAGACCTTGCATTTCATCTGTCATGTGCGTGTCGTGTCCTGGCCTAGTCCATTTATTTTCTCCACTTAATGGCTTGAACTGGAACATCTTCAACACAAGTCTGTTCGTTAATCTACACAGCTGTGTTTTATCGCTAAGTGTGACCCGTAGCGTTCTTCTTTCTACAGCCCGTTGGGCCGATCTAGTTTCCTACAGAGCAAACAGCTGTGTAGCTGCACTGCGGAAGCACCTATAGTTCATATCACGAGCTAGCTGCAGCACTGTGGAGGCTACATTGTTATCAATAGTGCGCCCACTGAGGGCGCCTAATCCACCGTGAAGGGGGTCCTGAAAGGGCACTCCCTTCTCCCCTCTCAGCAAGTGGCACTGCAAGACCCCGGCGCCTTTTGTCGCTTCCTTCGCGGTGAGTTAGGCGCCCTGAGGGGGACAACAATGTAGCCTCCACAGTGCTGCAGCTAGCTTGTGATATGAACTATAGACGAGTTGTAGTGCACTTATCTGCCACAGTGGCTCAGTGGCTAAGGCGTTGTGTGCTGCTGAGTTCAAGGATGAGGGTTTTATCCCGGCCGTGATGGCTGCTTTTCTCATGGAGGCGAAAATCAAAAACACCCATGTGTCGAGGTTTTGGCGCTCTTATTCTTGGTAGCGCTTCTCCAACGGGTCCAACAGTCAATTATTGCTTGGAAAACAGTGTAAGAAAACTTGGACAAAGTAGAAGACAACCACAAGCACAGATATGAGCATGTGGTTATTGTGTTGCCGCCTGAGTTAGTCATCATAGCACTGGTAAATCATCATAATCGACTCAGCATCATACTGCAGGTTGAT
Source organism: Haemaphysalis longicornis (assembly GCA_013339765.2). Lineage (NCBI taxonomy): Eukaryota > Metazoa > Arthropoda > Arachnida > Ixodida > Ixodidae > Haemaphysalis > Haemaphysalis longicornis. The sequence goes on from CM023458.1 coordinate 15,189,897, forward strand.
CGCAGTGTGGCATTTGTGGCTGAAGGAGCATGGCGTTATAATGTAAAAGGCAGGGAGAAGTAAATTTCTGAAATTTCATTGGTCGTGGTTGTCTCCTACATTATTCATGTTTTCCGCACTGTTTTCAAAGCGGTAAATGTTGTTTTCTCAAGCGACCAACGTCAAGCTTTAGGGTCAACAATCAACCTTTCTGAAGCACACTTGCGTGCTGCGTATTAGATGCTATCTTTAGGCAAAGTCATTTGCAAGCAGGAGGAGCACAACCCTACGCTCCTTCATTGTTAGGAGCAATTGACTTGGCGTTCCTGGGAGTAGAATATGTACTATGTGGCGTTGTTCTCGCCATCTACACCCCACCCACCCACCCACCTTGTTTATCGCATCCTCTCCTGTTGTCTCCTTGCAGGTCTGAGATCTACATCGCCCCCTCGGGTGTGCAGAAGGAGCGCATAGCGCCCGAGGACTTGTTTGTGCAGGACCTGGAGGAGCGCTTCCTGGCGGGGCCTCCCCCGCACAAGAAGCTGCGCAAGAGCGAGTGCACGCCCCTCTTCATGAACGCCTACGCACTCAGGGGTGAGCCCTGGGGGGTGCCACCTCCACCCTGCACTTAGACTTGCTCAGCATGCACCAGTTACGGAACTCCCCATAGGCCCCATGTATCGAAAGCCGGATTGTGGTTGCTTCACATGAGCTGGGGTGCAAATACAGGGCAAGTTGACTGAAATGCCATCTGTTGACAGAGTTGACGTGGTACCCAAGTTCTTTGGCTGCTGCCGCGGGTCATGAAAGGAAAAAACATGAACTCATAAGTAATCATTACCTCATGTGGTTTGTCAAATTATGGTGTTTGTCGCAAGCTAGGTGCAGTACCAGTGTACTTCCTTCTCAGCTTTAAGGGAGGACAGTGCTCTTAAAACAGCTTCCTTTAATTTTTAAGTAAACCCTGTGAAACTTGCCAGTCTTGCTGCTTTTTCCCCCATCTGTTTCAAATATGCCATTATTTTTTGAGTCAGTCAATTGGTTCCCGAGATAATTAGAGATAAGTGGCCATCTTTGGAGGAACATTAGACAATAAATGCAGTGATAGTCATAAAACTGTAGTCATTATATATCCCAATAACTATGAACCCTGGTGAACGCAATAAGAGAATTGGTTTTTTGATGCACCGCTTGGAACTAATTTTACAGCTCATTACACTTTGGTGGCACCAGTGGCAAGGAACCGTTTCGAATTTCCATTTGAAACACCAAAGTGTTTCAAATGGACAAGGCAACTTTTCAGTCAAGGGAACATTTCTTGAAAAGGTTCTGACTCTGTACACTTGCTTGTATATTAGTTTTTGGACATGTGGTGAGTAAAATTAATGCATTATAACAGATACAATTTCTTTACAAACAATGCAAGGCTCATAGAGGTTCAGCATAACCAACCCATACCAGCAAACTCTTCCAAATCTTTTGTAAATTGTACGAATTTGGACACATCTTATGATTTTACAAATCTTGCCTGAAATTTTACGGATTTTCGAAAAAAAAAAAAATGCGGCAACATCTATTAAATTGACACTGTGGTACCTTACGTGCTCTTGTTATCGTCATCATCTGCTGTCTTCTCTGGATGGGCCACGCCTCAGTATCAAGTACTCGCTGCCATCTCGGCAAGCCTGTTTATAGCAGGTTGTTCATGGGCCAATTGGGCTTGCGTCTTCTCATCACTCTTTGTATGACAGCTGCGTCCGATGCAGCACGACCTGTGGTACGACAGTGATAGTTGCTTTGCAGTGGAATGGCGGGCTCAAAGCCGCGACAGTACTACCATGTGTTTTTGAAAGCCTGCATGTCTCCTGCTCTCCTGCCCCCTCCTGCCTCCTGCCCAGTGGAGTAGTGGATCATTACTGTTCAATACTGACGGTGTTCAGTTATACAGTTAAACCTCGATATAACGAAGTCGTACTTGCGGGCGAAAATTTCGTTAAATCGAGAATTTCGTAAAATCGAGGTTTCGATTTTACAGTTAATTTAACCAGTTATTGAGGTTTCAAAACCTTGCCCATCGCTCAGAAACATCTGCTATGTAGTTACCTCTCCACTTAAAGTGAAATTTGTACTAAAACTGGCCGCGAAAATTGTGTGAATTAAGAGCCTCAACACTTAGGCAATGGAATTCGGATAGCCGACCGTAGTTCGTGTCGTCGTAAAACCGGCGCTTTTTCCGCAACGCCTCATTAAATATGATAGCAGACTAGGTTTTCACTTTTTCTTTTTTTTCATTTCGGTCACTACTAAACGCCGCTGTTAGTCCATTGAACCCGCGTCCGTGCCCCGTGAACTTCACCCCGGCGAGGTGCTGGTTCAAAGTTACGCCTCTTTTCGTCCGTTCAGTAGTAGGCTTGGCCGCGGCGTTGAGGGGTGCGGCGGGCCAACAGCGGAAGGGTGCTATAAAGCTTTCTAAAGACTTTTTTCATGCACAAAGGCTCTGCAGTATGGGCGCGTGATGCAACCAGACACTCGAGATAAAGCCATGATTGAGAATTGAGCGGAGTACACACAGACCGCATAACTTTGTGGAGCAGCGCTTACGTGCTCCCCGCTAAAGTGGAAAGCTTTACATTAAATATCTTCTGTGCCAATTTGATTAAGCAATTACTTGTATGCCCGCTGAGCCCTAAAAAAAAACGATTTCTCCGCATCGCAGCTGTATAATGAACACGTTTTGACCCCTTCGGAGAGCAATTTATTGCCACCAGCACTCGATGTTCAAGCCGTAGTGAAGAAGTCCGTAAGCAGTGCTTGGCGTTTCTTGACCAGGGTGGGCTTTTACGTGACGCTCGTATGCTGACAGCGTTAACAAGGCTTGCTCTTAAACATTCGCGTGCGCCTGCGTGCCTCCGCAGAACGTCGATGGCATCCATCACTTCGGTGGCCGTCGGTCTACCGTCGGTTTCACTGACACTTCTACAGGCTTCTTGTTCGGAACACTTTTCTTTCCTTGGAGTGCTCATGCTGCTTATAAGACTCATCTAATGATGACGAACACAATATTACTGTGGTTATCAGCAAGCACAACCTAGAGCAGCAGCACCGTGAGCAAAGACGCGTAGAAAAAAAAAAAAAAAACACTTGAAGTAGGCTTCAGCAGCCTAAGCATAGAGGGCGTTGCGTAGGCAACGATGGAGACGTCAAAATGGTGGCGGCACTATTAAACCGTCCATGACCGCTAGCGGTTTTTGAGCAGCTGCTTTTATCGCTTTTAATTGTTGTCAACCGCATAATTCACCGCTTTTCTTTCATTTTAGCCTTTTATCAGTAAATGTGAGTAATTAATGTTTTCAATGTAGGCTCTGAGAGGCAAAATAAAACGTGCCTCGACCGGAATTTCGTTCTTCCTTTCTCGCCGTGACTTCGTTAAATCGAAAGCGCCGCACAAAATTACTTCGTAAAATCGAGATAAAAATACATGGATTTAGCAAAATTTTGGTAGAAAACTGGAAAAAATCCGTTATATCGCGAATTTCGTTAAATCGAGGTTCGTTATATCGAGGTTCAACTGTAGTTGTGAAAACGTGAGGACACTTGTCCCAGAACATAAACCTTCTTAAACTTAAAAAAAAAAATTAAGGTGCAGTGCCTTCCCCCCCCTTTCCGGGTCTGCGGGTTTTACGAATTTTACGAATCAGGTTGGCAAGTATGCCAAATTAATTTCAAATTTTCTTCGTCATGTTCAGTAATTTTGCTGTATCAGTGTTCACAATAAGGTTCGGCTGCATAGAAAGGTTTAACTGCATCTGTTTCATTCTTCGCACTCTCATGCTGTCTTGTGAACTTTTGCGGTGCAACTTTTGCTTGGTTGCGACCTACCAACTATCCCAAACACACACTGCAAATCTCAACACTGCACTACCACAAGCTTGTTGGCTGGTGGGCAGCTTGTTGCAACTCAGTGGAGTTTTGTTGTTGTCAAAAATGAAAGCCTAAGCAAAGAGGGCTGCACTTACACGAAAGTGAAAACTTGCTCAATGATTAAGCTAGGTTTGACTTTTGTGTGGGGGAAGTACACTCGCTGGAGCTAGGCTTTGTAAGTGAAGAGGTTCTGTCGGGCGGATTCCACTAATGTTCTTGGCAGAGCCTTAGTCAGTAAGTGCTGTTCTAAACTTTCTATCTTGTCCCGCCTTTGCAGGGGCTGGTGCAGTGATCCACACCCATTCCAAGGCAGCAGTTCTTGCAACATTACTGTACCCAGGTCCAGAGTTCCGCATCACCCACCAGGAGATGATCAAGGTGGGAGGCTGACCCATGTCTGCGGCTGAGATTATTAAGTGCAGAGCACTTTAGGGGCTGGCCTTGTCGTTGTAGCTCGCTCGCTGACCCAAGTAGAGCCACACAGCGTTTTATCGTCGTGGCGTCCCACGGAGGCTTTGAAAGCCTCCGTTTATATAGTCATAAGCATTCAAAACTCGTGAACCACTGGCGCTTGTCATGCATCCCCCTGTTGTTTAGCACGAAGAAAACTGTGGGTACATTTGAGGCAAAATATACATAATTAACCAGCGTCCCCCCATTCATTTAGTTCGGAGTGCTCGTTAGGTTGGCTTAATGATAGCAAGCAGAAAAAAAGGGCGGTACAATGGTGGAATGTGCGGGAGGAAAAGCAAGCACAAAAGAACAGAACTCCCGCTGCGCTGTTTCAGACAGGGGGGGTGCGAACACTGCGAAGGCGGGAAATTTGAATAGCATTAGGTGGTAGCAGTGAGCAGGTAACTGTGCTACAGCCCATTATGGTGCATCACTGCTCTGCACTTTCGACAGCTTTCACATTGTAGAACGGCTTTATTTTATTTATATATTTTTTTAGGACAGGGCAGTCTGGGTGAAATCTTTTTAAAAGAAAAAATACAGAAGGCAACCTTGAACTGTTGGCTAACCCGTGACTGTGTAGCTTCAACAGTCGCAAAGTTCAGACATGTTGGGCTGCAAATTATTACTTTCTCGAGAGGTGTTCAATTTTGCTAATTTTTTATGTTTGTTAGTCAGACAGAACTAGGTGGCATGATAACTACATGAGCTGATAGTGCGCGCAGATTGTAGGAGACTTGGCAGGTTAATGCTGAAGGCATGCATTACATAGTGGACTCCTAACTTTGTCAGCAAGGAAAATTAATATTACGACTCCCTTTTCTTTTTTTCTTTTTTTTTCTTTCAGTGCACCTATTCTACTTGCGTATTTCGTGCATTCCCAAGCACTATGTTGCAGAGGCTGCTAATCACAATGACAGCTGATTGCAGCTGCACCTGCTTTTTGAATCAAGGTTCTTTTAATTGGCATTGGGTGGAAATGGTGTAAAATGGTGGTGCAGGTTCCGATGTGATGCTAAAATGGGTGGGTACTGCCTCCAGAGTGCTTGGTGTTGCTCAAGAACACAGTCGGGGTTTCAATGTCGCTCAGGGGCTCGGGGTGATTCCCACGGGTGGTTGCAGGGCATCAAGAAGGGGCAGTCGGGGCTGAGCTACCGCTACGATGAGGAGCTGGTGGTGCCCATCATCGAGAACACGCCCTTCGAACGGGACCTCAAGGTGAGTGCTGTGGCGTGAAATGCTTGAGCAGACCTCATTGGGGGCACTTTCACTAAATTCGCGATGAAAACAACACACAACCGTGCTTTATTCAAAAGATTTGGTTTATTACAGTTCCCTTGGCACTTGCCTGGCAGCACATGATGCCTTTATTCACGGAGAAATCTAACTATTACATACACAGTATCAGTTGTCCAGCTGCATTGCATGTATTATGACATTAGCAGGGATGTGTTGAAGGGAAGTACCATATTTATTTGGATATAGGGCGAGATTTTTTTTCCAAAATCCGTAGTCTCAATGTCATACCCCGCCTTATATTCGAAGCTAGCTATACATACATATATGTACAGTTGAACCTCGATATAACAAACCTCAATATAACGAAATTCATGATATAACGAATTTTTTCAAGTTTTCTATCAAAATTTTGCTAAATCCATGTATTTGTATCTCGATTTTACGAAGTAATTTCGTGCTGTTCTTTCGATTTAATGAAGTCATGGCGAGAAAGGAAGAACGAAATTCCGGTCGAGGCACGTTTTATTTTGCCTCTCAGAGCCTACATTGAAAACATTCAGTACTCACAATAACTCTTAAAAGGCTAAAATGAAAGAAAAGCGGTGAGTTATGCGGTTGACAACAATTAAAAGCGATGAAAGAAGCTGCTCAACAACCGCTAGCGGTCATGGATGGTTTAATAGTGCGGCCACCATTTTGATGTCTCCATCGTCGCCTACGCCAGCGCCCTGTATGCTTAGGCTGCCAAAGCCTACTTCAAGTGTTTTTTTCTACGCGTCCTTGCTCACGGTGCTGTTGCTCTAGGCTGTGCTCGCTGATAACCACATTAATATTTTGTTCGTGCATCATTAGATGAGTCTTATAAGCAGCATGAGCACTCCAAGGGAAAGAAAAGTGTTCCGAGCAAGAGCCTGAGGAAGTGTCGGTGAAACCAAAGGCCACCGAAGTGCTGGATGCCATCGACATTCTGCGGAAGCACACGGGCGCACGCGAATGTTTAAGAGCAAGCCTTGTTAACGCTGTCAGCATACGAGCGTCACGTAAAGCCCACCCTGGTCAAGAAATGCCAAGCCCTGCTTACGGACTTCTTCACTACGGCTTGAACATCGAGTGCTGGTGGCAATAAATTGCTCTCCGAACATGGTCAAAACGTGTTCATTAGACAGCTGCGATGCGGAGAAATCGGTTTCTTTAGGGCTCAGTGGGCATAAAAGTAATTGCTTAATCAAATTTGGCCAGAAGATATTTAATGTAAGCTTTCCGCTTTTGCGGGAGCACGTAAGCGCTGCTCCACAAAGTGAAGCGGTCCGCGTGTACTTTGCTCAACTCTCAATCATGGCTTTATCTCGAGTGTCGTGGTTGCATCACGCGCCCGTACTGCAGAGCCTTTGTGCATGAAAAAAGTATTTCGAAAGCTTCTTCCGCTGTTGACCCGCCGCACCCCTCAACACCGCGCCTAAGCCTACCACTGAACGGACGAAAAGAGGCGTAACTTAGAACCAGCACCTCGCCGGGATGAAGTTTAGGGGCATGAAGTTTGGCGCGGGTTCAATTGAGTAACAGCGGCGTTTAGTAGTGACCGAAATGAAAAAAAAGAAAAAGTGGAAACCTAGTCTGCTATCATATTTAATGAGGCGTTGCGGAAAAAGCACCAATTTTACGACGACACGAACTACTGTCGGGTATCCGAATTCCATTGCCGAAGTGTTGAAGCTCACACAATTTTCGCGGCCAGTTTTAGTACAAATTTCGCTTTAAGTGGAGAGGTAACTATGTACATAGCAGTTGTTTCTGAGTGGTGGGCAAGGTTTTGAAGCCTCAATAACTGGTTAAATTAACTGTAAAATCAAACCTCGATTTTACGAAATTCTCGATTTAACGAAATTTTCGCCCGCAAGTACGACTTCGTTATATCGAGGTTTAACTGTATGTACAGACATATACCGTATTTACTCGCGTAATGAACCCTCCTGTCCCACTTTTCTTCTTGAGAATTTACTTTTTTATCACTTTGAATAAAAATGCAGCGAGAATATGCTTTTATCTGAGCATAGTTGATGATGCCGTAGACGATTGCACCAACTTGATATCACGCTAGAGTACGCGCAGAAATGCTAAAAACACATTATAATAATAAGAAATCTCAACGGTAGCCGGACACGTGAGCGCGAACGCCGTCGCTCACAATTTAAAAATTGCGTGCTTGCGTAGCGCCACCTGCTGAACACAAAATGCACCTTCTTGCGTAATGAAAACGTTGCGCCATGCGAACAAAGCACAAAACGTACTCCGCACTCCCTCCCTGCTCTTTGCTCTACCAGCTGGTTCTGGCGACATGCAGACAAAGCACTAAACGTACTCCGCCCTTCTCTGCTCTTGCTGTTCCGTGGTTACACTCCGTGGTTTTGTTGTTCAGCTGTGTTCCGACGTTTTTTTGTGCTCCTGGCGCACGCTGTACAATGGGCTAGTATGTGAGCTACACAGCCGGTTTTAAACTGAAGGTGGTGGAGCATGCGTTGAGGCACATGGAAACCACGTGGCTGGGCGGCATTTCAGTGTTGACCCAGTGCGTGCGAGTTGTTTTTAGTTGATGAACAGAGATCCCCATGTGTTTCGCAGCCCCAAAGAAAAGAAGTTTCCCGGTGCGGGAAAAAAAAGTTTTGGAGTGCCTTGACAGCGCGGTAGATGGCACGCTGCGGGCCAACAACGAACGTGAAGCTGCAAGTGACTTGAGTGAGGACAGCTCTGTGACGAGTAGCAAGCCACTAGCATGTTGGAAATAATAAAGAAATTTGATTGTATAATTACCTACATTTTTTACAAAAATGATAAGGCTCTTATAGCGCTTCTCTTAGCAGCATTATTGCATGAAATTTCAACTTTCAAAAATCTGTTGAAATTTTTTTCTGCGTAATGAACCCTCCCCCCAAATTCATTCCGAATTTTCGGGAAAAAAAAGGTGGGTTCATTATGTGGTGCATTTTTTTTTTTTTTTTCACTCTCCAAACTGCACCCTTGCCTAATAATCGAATAAATAAAACACCTGAAAAACTGCCCCACTAGCACACATGAAAAAAACTAGCCCAGCTTCGCTGACCTAATGTCACAAAGGCCTATCATAACAGCAAAGCTGCCTGGCATTCCCTGATCGTAAGGCTAAGCTTCGTAGGGCTTCTCAAAGCCAGCAGATTGATTTCCATTCACGCGCCTACTGTCACTGACTTTCCCGTCAGGCAGCTTCTTTTTTCCAGAGAGCACGTGACTTGACTCATTTTCTGAACATTGGAGAAGTGACTGCCAAGCGCACTTGTCTACATGTGCGCACTTTTCTGAATCACCCGTTGAGCGTGCGCTCTCTGATCGGCTCCTTTTCTCCTCTCCTTGCCTCCGTCCAACTGCGCTTCTCGCTCGGCTATGCCCTCTCCACATTGCTGTGCCTGTGTTACCATGCCTCGTCCAATGAAAGCTTGAAGGAAGAACAGCTTGTCTGTTTAAATAAATTCTTTACAACATGTTTGAACTGGTTGGCATCTGATGTGTTGCCTACGATGAACCACCGCAAACATGCACTGGTTCCTCTGCTAGCAGCGATAGGCTTTCTGCAACGCGCCAGTGATGTGTGGCTCACGCCAGGTGTTTAGCTTAGTGCGTCAAGCACTAAATTTTGTACAAATATGGGGCAGGCAAAGTAAGGGCAGAGGAGCAGAAGCAACTTGGTAGAACCACTGATGCCATTTACTTATTCTTACTGTTGCAAAAGGGATCGCATTTATGCTGTCCACGTGCCACGTCATTGTGTTTGTTCGTTGGCTGTCATTCATGGTAATGTGTTTGTTGGGTACGTACAGTCTTGGACAGATGTCTCTAGGCCATGCCACTAGCTTGTAGGCCACGCAGAATTTCAATTAAAAGATTAACTCCCGATAGCTCTGCCCTTATTCCATCTTTAGTTTTATTCTTTGTTAATGACATCAGGGACTCCATTTCTTCGAACAATTCTCCTGAACCATTTTCCGGAAGGCATACCAAAACGACCTGCGAAGCTGGTGCACCCAGTGTCTGGTGCAGCTGAACATAACAGATGTTATTTCATGCAGGTATGGCACAAAGGCACGAACATCTAAATTAGGTCGAGTCGTATTGTTACCTTGGCATCATCATGTAGACTGATCTTAGGGTCCAATCACATCCTACAGCTAATTGCTGCCTTGACTGAACAGCTCTTTTCTCGAGCAGTTCTTTAGACCACCAGTAAGTCGAAAAATAGCCTTGGTAAAATAAACTGTTTATTACAATGCTCCAGTGCAGGAATATCAGATATAACGTTTGAATCCAGGCACAGCGTGCATTGACAATGTGAGCTGCCGTCGGCTGCCTGCATGCACCGCGAGACACGATGTGCCCCATCCTTTCCACCCCTCGGAAAACGAGTTGACTGCGCCACTTACAAGGAAGCGGAGAAGGAGGAGAGCAGTTTGCTTTCCGAACCCCCTCCCGGCGCCGCCGCTTCGGCATCGTCCCCATTCCCGCTCGTGAGCTAGCAATGTTAGTACAGTAGAATCTCGATGATACGAATCTTGCGGGACCGCGAAAAATATTCGTATCATCCGAAATTCGTATGAACCAACACAGACCAAAAAATTGAGCGCTGAAAAAAGTTTTCGTTTATTTCTTTTCTTACTTTCGCGTGAACAAATCCGTGATTTTTTTCTGCTTTTTTTAAACCCCCACGTCACAAGCAGTCCCTTTCTGGAGCGCGTAACGCTTCGCCTAGCTTCGCACTTGTCTCCTCACTCCCGGTGTCCAAGCTCGCTACACGCCGCAACAGTCAAGCGTAAACCGCATGGTGCGTTTTTGCACGCGATTCGCACGCCTCGGCTTTGCGCGCGCTGTATTTTCACGGCCGCATTGACGATTTCGCGCCCGCGGTATCTCCTACCTCGGTCAGAAAAAGACGCTAACGACTTGCGAAACGCTCGAGAAAGCCCGCTGGCTCCGCCCGAGATGTTTAGGCTTAGCACTCCGGCAGATATTTATGCGCGCTTTCACTAGCGGCGCGGATGTGTTTTATAGTACCGTTTTCGCCACGTTATCAGCTCCTTTACTGCAAAAGAAACTTCGCGTCTGCCTGAGCGGCATTTTAAAGAGCGGCTAGAAGCAGTCGCTCAAGCGGTCGTGCCACTTCGCGGAAGAAGCCGCCGCCATGTTGCCGCCGCCTGCCGCAGCGTGCGAGAGGTTTCGCGGCGCGCATGGGGCGTGCGGGGCGCGTTTTCGCGAGCAGAAAACAGCCCGGCCGTTTTTGGAGAAAGAAGAGTGACAAATGGGGAGAGAGAGCCGTCACTTGCTTGTTCGGCAGTCGGGGCTCCTCGCCGGCTCGTTCGTATCATCCGCCGGGCCGCGCAGGTCCGTTCGTAACAGCCGAAATTTTTCCCATTGCAAACAATACAATTTTGCCGGGACTTTTCAGAAATTCGTATCATCCCGAAATTCGTATCACCCAGAATCGTATCATCGAGATTCTACTGTATCTTGCACATTCGGTTGTTGTGTCACGTGCGCACCGCTTTGGGTGCCTCTTCAGCTGCCTCCATCTTTCCGCGAAAGGGAGGTCAGGGACGATGTTTTGAAAACGTCCGAGTGTTGCACTGGAGAGGCGATCGTTGCGCAGATAGTACAGGCTGCGACAACGGTGACAGTGATGACTCTGTCAATGCAGTTGTGCAACCTACTTGGGTAGCATCTTCGCAGGAAGCCCAACGCATGATACAGTCCCTCAGGGTCTTTGTTTTTGCCAAGGACCTTTTGCTCAGCTAGGTGAAGCACCTACAGATTCTCTTGAAAAAGATGTTCCCCAGCTTTGCGAGAAGCAAGCAAAGCCGACCAACTGTGGCTTCTTTTCTGCAAATAAGTAGTTGTACAACCTTGCTTGTGTCCAGATAAAATGTTTTGAGCCCTGTGCTGCCTTTTTTATTTGCAGCCCGCTTATAAAAATTATTGGTTATAACGATGGGATTTTCTTGGCACTTGGATATTGTTTTAAGTGGACTAGAGTGTAATGCATTAAGAAGCAAATGTTCTTTAATTTATGCATTTTGTATCATTTAATCTTTGTGAGCCTGCTTTCTCCTCCATCTTTAATTGCTCAGTATTTATTACAATATAATTCCAGTGTTTCAGAAAACCGCAGTTTGCACTTGTTAACATTTCCACTTTGATGTTTCTGCCTGTGGTAGTGGCCACTGCATCGTTCTGATGCTATCCACTTAAGACGTCTCACGAGATGGTTTTCTGAGCTGCCTACCATGCTGCCTGCGAATTTGAATGCAGCCAGAGCCCAGCGTATGTTGTAATTCTGGTGCGAAACTCCCACCACATATTAGCCATCTTTTGGAAAAATTCTACTGCCAATTCACACCTTGTACAAGTTGTAACGCTTCCATGAATAGCGCTTTAGTTGCACTGCCTACGATTTCAGAAACAAGCCACTACTTGTAGAACAAAAAGGTCAGGTTCCGAGCCAAAGAAACATCTCTACTATTCTAAAACCTGGGGAGGGGTGAAGCATGCAGTGTATACCATACTTACCCGATTCTAACGCGCCCCCGATTCTAATGCGCACCCAATTTTCCTGGCAAAAAAAAACAAAAAAACTTGCACCTCCGGTTGTAACACGCACGGAACTTTGTGGGCAAGAAAAACGAATGAGAGAGAAACGGGTGATTTATTTCCTAAAATAATCTCGCTCATCTCACTCCTCGTCGCTCTCCGCTGACCCCAACACCTCGTCCTTGGTGCCATCAAGCGCGTTCGCGGTGCCACACTTCTGAACGAACGTTCAACCATGGTCGATGGGATCGTCGCCCACGCCTTGCACGCCCATCCCGCGAACTTCTCCAAAGGCGCACGCTTCAGCCGACCGCTCGTTTTGAACACGTGAGAGCCGCTGCTGCCATTGCTGTTATCAAGCGCGCAAGTGGAATGATTTGACGATTTGTGTGAACGCCTATAGAAAAGCCTAGGCGCCTATGCTTCCTGCGTCTGAAAAATCATTGCTAAAAGCTTTGGCGCCATCTTGAGATGGCAATGGCGATGAGTGGTACGAAATTTCTGCTCTTTCGGTAGTTTCGGTTTCGTACCCGATTCTAATGCGCACGCAATTTTTCGGCCTATTTTTCCGGAAAAAAAGTGCGCGTTAGAATCGGGTAATTACGGTAAGTGTATTCTTGGTGCCTTGAGGTGCCGGCAGCCCAAGCCCCTAATGCACAGCAAACCTTCAAGGTTTTGGTTGCCAGTGGGGCATGTCGTGTTACCACCGACAGCTGTGGTAGAAAGAAACGGTTGCAGTTTTAGACACCGGCCTTCACTTTCCTTGCAGGAGAGCATGCGATTGGCCATGGAGAGGTACCCGGACACCTGTGCAGTGCTGGTCCGTAGGCATGGTGTCTACGTCTGGGGTGACTCCTGGCAATGGGCGAAGACCATGTGAGTAGTGTTTGTTATGCTGTTCTTTAATTACCGATGGCTTGGCAAATGGACAGGTCGAACCATTTGCATTGTTACATACTGTGCTCGAATGAGCACCCGCAACTTCCCAAGTCAGGATGGCCCAATGGCTGAACACCGCAATAGACAGTTCGGTGCCTTCTGTAGGTCAGCTGCACCCTTTGTTGTGCCACTTGTTACCTGTACTAGTGTCACTACATACTCTACAGAGTACAGTTACTGAGGCGTGCAAGCGGGCGACGGCGGCCATTTTGGTGTTTATCAGTGTTGCCAGATTTCTGCTTTTATGGCCTCACCGTTCACTTTGACAAGGTCATTTTAAACAATCCCGGCTGAAGACCCAGCAACATGGCATCTTCGGACACACTTCAGCAGCTGAAATACTGCGAAGCGCGTTATCTTTGATTCACATTCGAAATGACGCCAGTCGCACGCAGCCGCAGAGCAGGGAGGACAAGCTAGGAATACCACAGTTGACCGACAGAAAGCGCATAAGCAACAAAATGGCGGTGCCGATGAAGCGTCGCAGTGTAAACAAATGTCACGTGATACGAATTGACCAATGATACCGGCGGCGGCACGGAACAATAGGAGAAAAGAGTGCCGATACTCTGTAACCTTATCTAGCGACACTAACCTGTACCTAGGGTTGTTTGCTTTTGGGTCTCATATTTTTTTCAGTCATTTCTTTAAATTTTTTTTTCAATTACCAATACTAACTAAAATGGCGCAATGCCCTGCATAAATAATTTTGGGGAATTTTATTTGGTGTGGTTTGTTTCAAATATTAAATGTCACGTTTTAATTTTCATTACTTTCAGGGGGGGGGGGGGGGGGGAGGTACAAATTAAAAGGATACTTATCTAGCATAATAAATGTCCCTGCAGTCCAGTAATGCGAGTCACTCTTGGTGTTTAGGAGCCGGGAAAGCTTCCATTCAGGGAGCAAAACCATGGTTCAAAGCCCCAACACAGTTTTTCACCATTTTCCTCCAGATGTGCTCTGGTGTAGCTGTACCGCTACCATTACACCAGCAGCCCCCACCATATTTTCACCATCTGGCAATGCTGTCCCCATTACTTCTTTCTTCCACATTAATAAGCAGTAATAAGAAGTGGTGTCTTCTGCCATGAGATATATCTGCAGAAAAGTCCACTCTAGCCCGCCAGTTTTTGTATGAATCAGGCATGAGGAGGGTGATGAGTGTGCAATGTCAGGTCCGCTTAGTGTGCCGATTCATACTCGCATGTGTTGCATTTATGGCAAGGCAGAGGGCCTGTAATCGTGCAAAAGGGGAGGTTTGTAGTGTCATTCACTGATCATTAGGGGTGTGTGGACGCTTGAATGTATGAGTGCAAATCGAGCAGTTAGCTAGGCTATCACTAAACGCATAAACACTTCTGGTGAATGCTGCAACTGCTTGGAGAATTTGTGAAAGTATGGGGTTTTTAACGAAAAGGAACGAGGCTGTAGGTAACGTGATTGCCTCTGCTGCTTAGAACTTTATTGGTGCACCCTTTGTCTGTACTGTGATAGGGGACAGCCACACTTACCCAATTCTAACGTGCACTTTTTTTCCGGAAGAATAGGTCAAAAAATCGCATGCGCGTTAGAATCGGATACGAAACTGAAACTGCCAAAACAGCGGAAATTTCATCCCACCTATTGCCATCGCCATCTCAAGATGGCGCCAAAGCTTTTAGCAACAACTTTTCGGACGCAGGAAGCATAGGTGCCTAGGATTTTCTATTGGCGTTCACACAAATCGTCAAGTCGTTCCACTTGCGCGCTTGATAACAGCAATGGCAGCAGTGGCTCTCGCGCGTTCGAAACGAGCGGTCGGCTGAAGCGTGCGCCTCTGGAGAAGTTCGCGGGATGGGCGTGCGAGGCGTGGGCCACGATCCCATTGACCATGGTTGAACGTTCGTTCAGAAGTGTGGCATCGCGAACACGCTTGACGGCACCGAGGACGAGATGTTGTGGTCAACAGGAGTGAGATGAGTGAGATTACTTCGGGAAATAAATGGCCCATTTCTCTCGCATTTGTTTTTCTTGCTCACAAAGTTCCGTGTGCGTTACAGTCAGAGGTGCAAGTTTTTTCGTTTTTTTTTTTTTGTTTGTTTTTTTTTTTTTTGCCAGGAAAGTCGGGTGCGCGTTAGAATCAGGTAATTATGGAATATTCGACGCGCTAAATTTCGACAACTTAGGAGAGCTGGGGCTAAATATTCAATGTTTCATGCATAAGTTGTCTGCACTTGCTGGCTTGCAGCTTTTGCAGTTGCGTCTTAAAGGGACCCTGCAACACTTACCATCGACTACTCGGAATGTATCTTGGGGTAAAGTATATTGCCCCAGCAATCTCCTCCCGCAAGAATTATGAAAATTCGTTCACTATCACCAAAACTACGCGCGATGAAAAATCGCGCATAAATGTTCCCTCTCAACTCAACCGCGGACAACGCGACGAAAGCTGCGAGCTCTCTCTCGGAGAGGGGGGCGGCGCGTGGCGTTCTGTTCGGCGGCCTTCGATATGTCACAGGCCGGGGAGTTTCGTCCTTTTCCTCGCAGCGTGGACGGGTCTATTTCCGGTCTGGCGCCACAAAAAAGCAGGCATGATGGCCTGCTCGCAAGCAAGCGCTCAGGCTGGTAGGGCGTTTTTAGAGCAATAAACGTGTGTTGTCGAGTTGGCTCGTTGAAAGGGGGGTATTGAGTTCATCACTTACTCCGCGCGCACTCAAAACAAAACAAACACCAAAAGCATGCGGACAGGTTCAGACATAGGAGAGGTTCATACAGAGCGCCGACGACGGCTGATCGTCACAGGAAATGCCAGAATTTAGCCGCAGAAGTTGACCAGCGACAGCCAATAAGACAGCCAGGACAGCCATGGCCCGATTGACGTCGCAGAGGCCATGCCAGGGGTGCATAATGAGGAGAATTGAAGAGAGCGCGGTTGATTTTTTCGCGTCTTTCACGGCGATTTGTGCGCTTACTGCTTCACGTGCACGTGTAATATTTGGCTCGGGTGTTCCTGGAAGTCTATTCTAAACGTCGCGCAGGTTTACTTGCACTGCACGAAGAGTGTTGCAGGGTCCCTTTAAGGTGTGTCTTACCTTAAAGCTCATCTCTCTGTACCAGTGAAATCATTCTGGGCAGAGTGTTGCTGTGGCTTCACAGGTCGGGGGGGATTCTTCTTCCGTTCGCCCGCAGGTGCGAGTGCTACGACTACCTGTTTGACCTGGCAGTACAGATGAAGCGGCTAGGGCTGGACCCCACCTTGCCTGCAGACGTGTCCAACGGAGGGGGACCAGGAGGGGTTGTCACGGTCCCCCACGGGGAAGATGCCACCACGCTGGCCGAGGCTGTCCAGGCAAGCACCTCCACCGCCTCCCCCACATCACATTATCTACATCTTGCTGCTTTCGTTACAGTTTTACCGAATAGGATTTACAGTTGGCAAAAGTTTCTAGGGCATGCCGGGTGTTAATAGACCGCGAATAGTTCAGTCTTACCCAGTTAGTGGGACTAAAATGTATTCCACGAAGCTGACTAAAGCAACTTCCTTTTTAACTGTCATAAAATAATTTGGTCACACTTGAACCTTTGAACTCTCTGTGGCGTAGAAGCTGTTGGCATAAGCTAGAAAATTTTGGCGGAGATTCTACTTGCATCGCAACTAATTTTCATTATCATCGTTGTCATAATGAGGTCCCTTTGATGAGTGAAATCGGGAATGCAGTGTTTGAGAGGGGAAACCCCTCATAACCTGTGCAGAGCAGGTTGAGGTGAAAAGGTGTGCATGCACGTAATGCACCTGCCATCATATTCTGCATTCTTGTCCTTCAAGGCTTGAATTTAGCCTGAACTCTTTGTATACTGTCACACTCTGTACTTACGCCACTTTCAGGCAGATTCGTGTCAGTCTGCAGTGATTAGTCTAATTGAAATCTGATTGGAATAGTGCTTGCGACACATCCGCCACTTGTGTTGGTTCTTGTTTGATTATCGAGCTAATGCCGGCATTAATATCAGTCAGTGCTCATCAGAGCAGCAGAGGCTAAAAGGTGGTCGAGCACAGGTCTTGGAACACTCATAACACAGCCATGCTTAGAGAACCTTCTGGAAGAAAGGATGTTGGTGCTTTTCGACAAGCGGAAGGCTTGCAGATAGATGCTCTGCTATGGCATTTGGCCGCCATTTCCGTACCAATCGCAATCCCCAATAGCTCTTCAGCGAATGGGGGCTCAGGGGGGAGAGGGGGAACAGAGAAGAGGTAGGTGCTTGTTTGGTCAAGAAAGCTTTGTTGCTGTTTGTAGCTGTAGGAATGTAGACAAGAACTCATCCTCAAAGAGCAACGCAGAGGAAGGCACTGCGGAAACCTTGGTTAATTCACGCAAACCTAGTTTGACAAAAGCGCGCATGCAGTTGCCTGTTTGCCCATGCGCATGAAAAAACAAAAATCTGGAAGAGGTCTCTAAGGAACACTTCAAAGCTGTATGGCCTATGTAAATGAATCACCTGAAGATTTCTTAATTGAAAGTTTCACGGGGAATAGCTGAATGATCTTTCTGACAACACAAAAAACTAGGACGTAGGACGAAATGTCTGGTGTGTTGAGCCACGTTGACCAGTTGAAAGTGATGGAACTGCAACTGTGGAGATGGATGGAGTGTTGCCCTGCAGTTGGCGTGAAGATGAAAAATGCTCAAGATCAAGAGTTGTGATCATTTTAAATTTGAGGCAATACAGCGGGCTCTTTTAAATTAAATGAGTTATCAGGATTAGTTGGGTTACGGGTTTCTCAAAGTAGGTGAATGCGGTTTAATTGCATTACAGATTGCTTAACAGCGATTTATTCAAAGCCTGTGCGAGCGCTGGCATGCCAGTGCAAATGGTGACACTGGGTTGTTTGCACTAAAAACATTGTATTGCAGTTACGGCCAGCTTTATAATAGGTTCACTGAGCATGGTATAATCTACGTTGAGACGCAGGCATTGGAGTGTCAGTTAAAGCTGCTTTATGCGAAGCACACAAAAACTTTTGCTGGTCTGCTACGAGATAACTATAATTCAGGAGGAGAAAACTTGGCACCCTCACTGAGTAATTGTAAGGGGCACAGGTTGAAGGTGTCTTTACAAATTCTACTTCAGGAAACAAGCCTTACAGAAGTCTAGTTTGTAAGAAGCAGTTGCATTTTCTGAACTGAGTAAAGTCACTTCGGTGTCTTTTTGACCACTCCCAACTGCTCTTTCTTTGCAGGTGGCCACAGCAGCTGAAGCGGCAGCGGGGTCGACCGTGGATGCACCTGTAGGCCTGACTGCCAGTAAGCCGTATTTCTTAACTCCTTATTACTTGGAAACGTCAGCGCTGCAGGGTGACAGTTGAGAGAATGGTTGTGTCATAGAGGCCTTGAACCTCAAATGTTTTCACAGTACGCAGTAGCATATTTCCAAACACTTCACTACATAGCACCCACGTCACGTGCATCTTAACGTGATGCAGAACGGTAACTAAACGCGGTCACACAAGCACCCTGAACCCAAAGTGACCTAAAACATACCAAATCACCATTTATAACAAAAACAAACCTCGAGGAATTCAGTTCTTCTGCAAGAAAAATAGAAGCGAGTTTAGAAAAAAAATTAAAATAAAAAAATTGAAGTAGACACGCTGAGGCTTGAACCCAGGCTGTCAGTTCAAGTACCCAGAACTCTACCTCGAGGCCACAAAGACCGAACGGCGGGGTCGTTTTAGCAGCAGCTGAATAGAATAGCATGCGCACCACAAATGTTGTGTTGGGCACTGTTGGGCGAACCGTTTGGAAACACGCTACCAGGTAAAGGCAACAAAACACTTCTGATGATGGTACCCCCGAATCATCCAGCCTGTATAGTGCTTCTCAGTTCTTCATTAGTGGTGGTGGGTTATTACAAGTGCCTTTGGCTTTTTCAGTGAAGTTCATTGAAGTGTACTAAGCAGGCATTAGAAACGTAGAAACTTGCAGACAAGGGTCCCAAAGCTGATGGTGGTCGTTAGGACATCCTGAGGACATCCTTGGTGGCTCAGTGGCTAAGGTATTCTGCTGCTGAGCTTGAGGACATGGGTTTGGTCCTGGCCACGGTGGCGGCTTTTCAGATGGAGGCAAAAAGCCAAAGCACCTGTGGGTGAGACATTTCGGCGCACGTTGGAGATCCTCAGGTGGTCAAAATTAATCCGGAGCCCTCTAATGCGGTGTGCCTTGTAATCCAGTGGTAGCTTCAGCAAGGTAAACCTGGTGATCAAAATGCTTTGTGATCTGCCAGCACAACAAAGGCATCTCCTTGGTAGAGCCTAGGTCAGCTGTCAAGGGAGTGTAAAAGAACATAATCCAGCCATCAGCAAAAAAACTGTGCAGGTTTCTCTTGAAGAAGTTCACACAGGGCTAAGGCTGTGAGGGCTGAGCGAGGCAGAGTTTAGGTGTAGATGATTGCTAACATTGCTTCTGTTTTTCCCTTTTCACAGCACTAGGTGGTGAACTGGCTGAACCTCCCGGCTTTGCGCTGAACCCCAACGGATCGGTGCCTTCTGAGGGACAGACGACCTACGTCGTCTACATGTGATTCCGCTGTTGGGTTAAACGCAGGTGTCAGCTTCAGTATTCAGCATCAGCGGCTGAAGCCTCTCAACTCGTGGACTCCTTGTACTCACAGGAATGCCTCACGGGAGGGCTGCTTCTGTGACATACGTAGGACAACCAAAAAGGTGTCTGTGGACTGGTTATTGCAGTGGACAGTGCGAAAGAAAGGAGTCTCGGTGAATTAAAGGGGTTATGAAGACAAAATACCTTCCTTGTTTGAAAGAACTTCACTTTGATAATGTGTTCTGTGCTGTTTTGGCATCAAAGGACGTTGTGTTAAAGTGAAAGAAAGAACTCTTTGTGAAATAAAAGAGCCATGAAGACAGCATTCCTACTTTGTTTGCTTTCTGTTCAGGCTTCAAGGGGCATTGTTTTCACTCAAATCTTCACCCACTTTCACATATTGTGTTATGGAACATGAACAATGAAGTCATAGGGGAAATTCCAAAATCAGTGTGATCAGTTTGTTAACTTCAGGTAGAAGGCCTCTTTTAGTTGTCACTTTAGACTGGGCAGAACCGCTCCAAGGCAGCTCCGAATTGTATTTGGCCGTTGGATGGCTACTTTGAGAGGAGCGGCTTTAAACTTCCCAGTAGCTACTCAAAATGGCTCTGGACAGCAATTAAAGGAGACGAAGGCTTGAAACTGTGTGGTCACACGGAAGCAGAGGCATCAGTTGAATCGCCCAATCACATTTATCAGCAACCCGCCGTGGTGGCGCATTGGGCAAGGCGTTGTGCTGCTGAGCACGAGGATGTGGGTTCCATTCCCGGCCGCAATGGCCGCTTTTCTGATGGAGGCGAAAAGCGAAAACACTCATGTGTACGCGATTTCGGCGCACGTTAAAGATCCCTAGGTGGTCAAAATTCATCCGGAGCCCTCTACTACGGCGCGCCTCATCGCCTGCGCTGCATCGGCGCGTTAAACCCTACAATCAATCGATCACATTTATCAGCGGCGGTGGCCAGAGCAAGAAATGAGTCCATATGATGCCACAGAGGCCGTGTGAAAAAGTGGCTATCAAGTTGCAACTCTTTCTTCTCTTTTTCCCTTATTATCTAATTGAACGATTTGAAGGTTGTGTTGAAATTGTCAACATTGTTGTTTTGACACTGCAACCTCTCAAATGAACTGTGCTTCTATTTGTCTTTGTGGTTCCTTGAAGTATTACAGTTGTACGTGCTGCTGTGTGAAATGACGAGAGCCAGGGGTTAGGTACACAATGGTTATTACATGGGAGAATACATTTTTTTTTTTTCAAATACCTTGATATACGCATAAATATACACGTCATGCCGAGTGTTACACATGGTTAAGGAGCAGCTCTGACAGTGGATGTGTCGGTTACATTTTGGGGGGTAAGATGACAACGAACGTGAAACCAGGAGAAGAAAAAAAGGGCAAAGAGACACGAAACAAAAAGAGAAGGACAGTGAGAACAGCAACACAGGCTCTACAAAAACAAAGGCTGAAGGAATTTTGTGCGTCCTATTGGCTGGCGCTATCACTCTTGTACCTCAAAGGAGGACCTGGTCAACGTAGATACGCTGGCCCGTTAAGCGCTCCAGCTCCCCCCCACCCCTTTTTTTTTATGATGGCTTAGACGTTTCCCTGCCTGCGCCTTTCCTCATTTGTTTTGTAGCGCTTCAGCGCATGGCTGCCTCGGGCGAGCTTCCTTCGCAGTTCCAGGTCGCAGTCAGATATGTGCCTAATGCGCTAACCGTCCCGCAGAAAGTGTCGCGATGCGGGTTGTGGGCGGAGGGCGCACTCCACTGCATCTACCCTTGCTTTCCAAAGGGAGTGAAGTCCGATGGCTAGGACACACAATCACGAAAAGCGGGGTGCTCTGTGTCCACGCACAGGAACTTGAGGACAGCCAAGTGACGTTCCACGATGTCTGAAGCACGATTGTATTTCGTGCCAGAAATACATCGCCGTGTTGCAGTCAAGGAATGCATTTCCCGGTTTTCCGGTTTGCCACACAGGAGGCATCCGGTGCCCCAGGGAGGAAGAAGCCCCGCTCCTGCTGACGCGCCATGACTGGCAACACTGCCGCGTGGAACCGGGAAAAAAAAATCTTTTGTGCCGACTGGATGGGTGGATTGCCTGATTCGCTTGAGCACATCGCCTCCACCCTGAGGGACCGGTGGCTGACGGTACAGGGGTGGTGGGGCAGTGTCCTGAGCAACCAGGTCCCAGTATAGCTTTCGCGGCTTCACAGCGAGCAGGTATTCCCAAGAAAACACGTCTGAAGTGAAGCCACGCGCCCGCTATCTCCCTGTAAGAACCTCGGTGATGCGAGAGCCGTGATCGACAGGCGCTGATGTGGCAAGCCACGGCCGCAAGTGAAAGGATCCTAGGCATTGGATGGCCGCTTGAAGAAACGGGTCGACCTGGTCGTGGAAGAAAAAGAAGCGTTGGACTACGAGCTTGAGTTCTGCGTTTATCAGTCCAATGCCACCCCCCCTCCACGCTCCAGAAGAGATTGGTGCGGCGCATGGGCTCGTATTGTGACCGCCAAACGAACACTGCCCACGACCGGTGTAGCCTCTGTATCGAGCCGGCATCGATGGCGGTAATGCGCGCTGCGTACAGAATCGCGGGGTACGCTACCATGTTGCACAAGAGGGACCTTGCGTAAATGGATATGTTACGGTTCCTCCAGGGGTGAAGCTTACATTCGGCCGCGTCAACCTTTGATTTCCACCGAGGCGTCCCCGCCTGGCCCACTCCGATCTTTACCCCTAGATATGTCTCAACGCGGTCCGACCACCGCATGTTGAAGCACTTGCGCGACTTTCTTTCCCAGCACCCCAACCAGGCTCCCTCGGATTTTTCAAGGTTCAGCTCTGCACCGGAGAAACCGCAGAACTGATGTGCCAGTCGGAGTACTTCTCCGGCTTGGGCAGCTGTTGTGCAGATAAGGGCAACGTCGTCGGCGTATGCCAACACTCGAAGTTTCTGTCCGCCCATAACGAGTCCTTCTACACCAAATATGAATACTCAAGATGGCGTCTAATCAGGCGGTTTTACTTTCGTCTGGACGGAACAGTACAAATTTTACGCCGGCTCCGTCTGGACGGAACGCTAAGCTCTCAGTTGTATTCCGTCTGGACGGAAGGATAACCCGCAGCGCTCCGTTCCGTCTGTACGGAACTTTAGCACTTGTATATCGTTCCGTCTGGACGGAATGCTAGCCAAAGCCTAAATACTAATATTAATAGTTTTATTCCTAATCAGATCGCGCGGAGCCAGGCGCAGAGCGCTGCAAAAAGCGCTCATGTCAATGTAGCCCATTCCCAAACTAAGAAGCTTCAAAGAAGTTTACGTAGCCGTTAGTGCATTTAAGAAGAAATTAATACAAATAATAGTAGTTTTATTCATACTCAGAACGGATGGAGCCAAGCGTAGATCACTGCAAAAAGCGCTCATGTCATTGTAGCCCATTCCCAAATTTAGAAGCGTCTGACAAGTTTACGCCGTCATTACATCTAAGAACTCGACACATCGGGCTAAACATCATTTCACTGCACATTTCCACTCACAACTCCACCAAAATGTTCAAAGCACTGAGGTAAACACGACAAAAACAACGGGAGGCTGCGTAGCCCAATGCACCGGCTGATTCCACTAACGAAGGGAGTGCCGAGTGGTGGCGCAACCCGTCCAGCTGCCCGGTCCCTATAATTGTAGACGTCACCAAAACACACGATTTGGCGGGAGAATCAAAATTTTAACCTAAATTGATTAATTTCGCAGTGAATACGGCATCATTTGTTGCCGCGCAAGCGCTGGGGACGCTATAAAACACGAAATCTTTCGAATAAAACCATCTTTTATTTTGTCTTCATGGCTCCTTTTTAGATGCAGAGCATCTGATTCACTCGCCTTGTCCCTCCGTCGTCGTCGGCGTTGTCCGCCCCTCCCCCATTCTCCTCGCCGCGCCAGCTGCGCTCTCCGGCGCTCTCCCCCCTCTCCTCTCCGATAGCGAACACTCTCTAGCGAGGGGCATTGGATTGGATTCGATTCGATTGGCTTGGATTGGATTATAGTGAATTGTGTTGGATTGTGTTGCGTCATAGTCGCGCTGGGGCCGGCGCATGTGCAGTACCCTTTCTTCCGCGGTTTCCTCTCCTTCGGGCGCGCTGCGCATATAACCGGTGTGCCGTTCTCCGGCGAAGCAACATCCACGTTTGGCTCAAACACCTAGAGTCCACGCCGCTTTACAAGCACGCCAACGTCGTCATCGACTGGGACCGGCTTACGCAGTCCCCTCAACGTTATGCGCGCTATAAAACGCGGTCCCTTCGCCGCTCCGCCTATGCGTCGCATCTACACAGGGGTTCCCGCGAGGGGAGGTGGGAGTTTTTTTAAGTGGCGCCTTGGGCCTCTATGCTTTATTAGACATTATGAGGTACAGAATTCTTACAGAAAATCTAAGCGCGAGCCGGGGAGATGAGCACCGGGAAAGGGAAACAGAAGGGCGATGGACCATACGATGTTCTGGACACCGCCTCCAGGGCACACCGGACGGCGCGGCACTCTTCCAGCGCTACCGCAGCCGGCCCAACTCTCGCATGGGCATGCTGCTTAGTACCTACGAGAGCCATATCGAGCTTCCGCATCGGCCCCGCCTGGAGCCACCACCACCAGGCACGGGGCAGGCTCTACGCATCGCCACCACATTGCCGGGGGTCCGTGGCAAAAGGTCCACTCCACCCCAGGCCACCTACCAAGAGGTGGCCGCCCTGCTACAGGACGACGCTGCAGGTGTACACGGATGGCTCCGTGCAACAGTCTACGGGCAGAGCCGGAGCTGCCTGCACGGCCCTGGAACTTGGCACCATTCAGGTGTGCAGCCTCCCCTTCCCGGCCTCATCCACCTACGCAGAGCTGGCTGGACTCCACTTGGCGCGCCGCGGATCTTCTTCTAGAGCAGGGGCCCCATGACCGGGGGGCCATCATCCTGACTGACTCTCGGTCTGTCCTCCTCTGTCTAAGAGCTGCCGACCAGCTGCAGCCAGCTCCAGCGGCTATGTGGAGCGGTCGCTGGCGGCCAAGCTCCATGCAGTGGAGTCCCAGGGGTGTCCACTACGACTTCACTGGCTACCATCGCACGTGGGCATCACGGGCAACGAGGTTGCAAACGCCCTGGCCAAGGGCGCTGCTCGTGGTAATCCCGGCTGTTGCTGTCTAGGACAGGGCGCCGACACTTACGTCATAGGAATGCTACAAACCGAGCCCGTGATATTCGCGGAATCCTTCGTACAAGAAAGGACCCCCCGAATAGCCAGGATATAGAAAATGCAAGAAGAAATCGATTTTGTAGAAATTAAATTTGGCGCCCTTCGAAGACCGCCTCATAGTCTCTACAATGGCAGAAAGAGGGCGCCAGGAGTCCGCTAGGAGTTCCTGTATAAACATCCCCCTCGCGAGGGGCACGATCAAATGCAGAGCATTTCCGGGGGCGCACGACGTTAATGTTGTTGCACTTGTGGCAACTGCTGACGAGAAAGCGCTCGTCAGCAGTAATTTGAATGAGTCAACGATATAAGGCGCGTTGGTAACGTCCGATTCCGTGTCGGCTTTGTGGCGTAGTGGGAAGCGCACCATGTACATTGCGTTCTGCCCGCAGGGTCGAGGGATCGAAGCCGGGCGCCGGATAGTATTTTTTTTTATATAGTAGGGAGGGGTGCGGTGCGGACTACGGACGCCAACGCGGGTGACGTCGTGAGTTACTGAAATGCTCTGCATTTAAAACGGCGCTGCTGCTTGCGAGGCAAACATCAGCGCAACCTGCCTATCCTACCTGCAAACATCAGCGCAGCCCCCTCCAGTGTTTCTCTCTGCCCCCCCCCCCCGCGGCGCTGATTTTGCCCCCCCCCCCTACTCCCCCAAGTGCCATTATGAGGGCCATAATACCAGTTAACATTTCTTTACAGTTGAATCTACGTTTTCACTTAACATTTTATTGGGGCTAAAGGCTTACTGCACCATAGAATTGGTACAGATGTGGACGGCTTACTTTGATGCTTCACGTTTCTTCCTTCGAATACGTTTCTTCATTCGAAGGACAAGCGCAGCGCACTAAAAGTATGTATGTATGAATTTAAAAAAAAATGAATGTATGTCTCTGTGTATGTATGTTTTATGTACGTATGCGTGTATGTATGTACGTATGTATGTATGTATGTATGTGGACATGATAATGATGGGTACATTTCATCATCATCATTATGGACTGCAAGTCCGGGGGCCGAGCCCCCGCCCCCCCCCCCCCCCCCGGGGAAAATGAAGACTCTCCGCCTATGCTACAGACAACTTTAGTAGGAAAAGTGCTGCGCTCACAGCGGCCTCTGTCCGGTGCAACGTGCCTATAGTAGAGGATGAGCACATGTTAGCCCCAAAGCATTGGCGAGGCTGCACCAGGGGCACAATGCTGAGTTGCGTCCGTTTAGAAAACGCCAGCTTCAAGTGAGCCCCGATTTATTTCAGGCGGACGACACGGACGCGAGGGAAAAAGAGCCAGGCGGAACGTTGGCTGTTGCGCGTAAGTCAGAAACGCCGCGACTGGAACTACGCCACGGACACAGCCCAGAATTCCGGCCCAGGACAGCGGCATCCCGGGAGGTCCCGTCATTCAGACGACCACTGGGTACCCGGCTCTTACAAGTTCACCTTGGACGACAAGCACGCAGTACTCGAATAAGCCTCGTTCTGCACACCTCACGTCTACTTCAGCGAAACCATCGTGTACGAAAGATTCTCCTTCAGATAGAAAAAAAAAAGTTTTCATAGCCTGAGCAAGAGGTGACCACCCACGCAAATACAAGCGGCCGCAAAATAAAACGGACCAAGGGTGCAGCGCTCGAAAACTACTGGTCCTGGCCCAGCTGTGTGCGCCTGCGTGTCCCTTCGGTGGCCAGTGCATGCAATTTTTTTTTTCATTTCGGTCGCAGCACCTCGTTCTTCTCTATTGTAGCACCCGGCGGCGCTTTACGTGGCGCGTCCAGCAAGCGCCACGATTCTGGAGAGCGGCTGGCATGCGCTAAAGACCTGTACCTCCGTGCCCATTCAACTTCAAGATAGCATGTTCGTCAGGTGCCCTTCTTATCGTCATCTTATTGACTGTAACGCGGAGTGCTGTTGGAACAAGTCGACGCTAAAGACTCAAGCGTGATTTAACACTTATTTGACGAACAAACGGCTGATATGGCAAAGGTTAACTCTTGGGAGAAGCTTTATCATCCACTTGCTCCAACGCCGATCTGGATTTGAGACAATAAAATGAGAACAAGCGCCTGGCGCACGCATGATCTAGAAGCTGAACGTGAAATATTACATATATCTGACGCATGCCCGAGGCTGCCGGCTGCTTTCAGGAATCATGTCGCTTTCTCAGCGTGCACAAAGCGCCGCCGGGTGCCACAGTCGATACAAACGCAGCGGCTTCGGCTGAAATCGACAATGTCGGTATGCACTCACAAAAGGCACGCATGCGGACACGACTGTCTCAAGTTCGGCAGGCGCTGAGTCAGGTGACGCGCCAAAAGGACTTCGCGCACCACTCCCTTGGTCGTTTTATTTGGTGGTCGCCTGCAGATTACAGATAAAAGGAGCGGAACAACGCAGCCGAAGAAGCGAACATGGTCGCGAGTGCGCTGTTGGTCGTATTTGGTCCGAATTGTTTGCGCGCTTGAATGACGAGACTTCCTTTCAGTGTCAGCAATGAACACATTCGATAGCCTCTTAAAAGCAGAGCAGAAACTGGAAGGCGCATTTTCTGAGACGAGTAAAGTATGCGCCGCACCGCTCTGCGCTGGCGATAGCTGCAGCTTTCGCAGTGCTTCCGGGCACGAAGGAAAGAGTGAACGCATTCGCGATGGCGCTGATAGCAAGATGCGGTATCTGGCAGCGCGCTCACACACTTGCAGCGTACCTACACCACCAGAAGAAAATACCGAGACAAACAGCCGCTACCACATATCGCGAAGACGCTGAAGAGTGGACGCTACAATGCGGTACAACTTAACATTCTCTTGGGTGGATCTCCCAGAAAAGAATAACAGCACGCTAGCAGCCGTTTTAAGTGCGCCAGCAAGCCTGGGAGAAAAAATATCCACACACAGGCACTTGTGGCTGTGGTCATTAATTTATTACCGCGTCCAGCGAACGGCTAATAGTCCTGGCTGGGGCCCGTGTCGTCGTCCTTGCGCCCGTGGTGGCCGGAGCGGCTCGGAGCCCCGGAGGAAGACTTCTTGGGAAGCAAGCTACGCCGGGATGTGGGGACGCTTCCCGCCCTCGGAGATGGTAACGGCGGCGAGCAGCTTGTTCATCTCCTCGTCGTTCCTCACGGCCAGCTGCAGGTGGCGGGGTGTGATGCGGCTCTTGTTGTTGTCCCTGGCCGCGTTGCCGGCCACCTCGAGAACCTCGGCCGCCAGGCACTCCAGGACTGCGGCCAGGTAGACCGGGGCGTCCCCGCCGATGCGGTCGGTGTAGTTGCCCTTACGCAGCAGCCGGTGAATGCGCCCCACGGGGAACTGCAGGCCCGCCCGCGCCGACCGGGACTTGGTCTTGGGAGACTTGGACGACGACTTCGCTCCCGCGCCCCGGCTTGACATGCTGCAGGTGTGGTCGGATGTGGTCGAACAAAGGTGTGTTCGATCAAAAGGATGAGCGCTGTGACGCTGGCTGCGCTCAATTAAAGCAGGGGCCAGTGGTCCCGTGCCTGTTTTCCTATTGGCCAATATTGTTTTTTTTTTTTTCCGAGACCGGTTGAGCCGCAAAGTTATCACACATCATGGTGGTGTGGGGCGCAATTCTTTTAAACATCGCGTGCTCGTCGATGCTCGTCGCTGCCTCCGTTCACAAAATGGAATCTACGAACGCGTCATCGGCCTGCTTGAGTTATCAGCACTTCCCCGTCACGCGTCGAGGCACCGACCGCCACAAAAAGAAGGCATCTGGGGCAACGTAGTGGAAGCGGAAGCCGCGATAAAATAGAGAGTTTTAGCTAACCGTTTTCGACGGTCCGCTCCGGTATCTGCGGCACGCTCAGCGCAAACGGCCGTTCGCGGCCAGGCGTGCCACGCATGCGCAATAGGGAGGCGAAGCTGAAGTTGCCGGGCGAGGGCAGCGATGCGCTCTCCCCTCCGCGGGAGTACGCGGTGGCTGGCGCCGCTTCGGCACGTGCTTTTTTTCGCTGCGCGCGTGCTGCATTTTTCGCGCTAGGAAGAGGGCTGGGTGGTCGTGGTGGTGGTGAACGTTTATCGGAGCAACCGGGGAAGGGTAAGGGGTGTGGGAGGCCTCCTTAGTCCAGAAGGCCTCGTGACCGCGCTGACTGGAGAGCCCGGGAGACCAGGGCCTGCTGGCGGGCTGGGTCCGGGCTGGTCAGCTCAGTCTCCCACTGCTCCAGGGAGGGTGAGGGGAGGGGGTTAGGTGAGTATGGGCAGGAGAATACTAGATGGTAAGTGGTGAGAGGGGTATTGCAGTGCTGGCAGTGGGAAGGGTAGATAGTGGGGGCGATATGGTGTAGGATGGCCTGATTGAAGAATGTGCCAGTTTGTAGTCGGCGGTATGTGTAACATTCGTAGTTGGTGAGCGTGTGATGAGGAGGAGGGTATGTTCTTCGTGTGTGGGTATAGTGAGATAGAAGGGCATTGGAAGTGGTGTCGAGGGGTGTGAGTAAGTCAGGTGGGGATAACTGAGGTGTCCGGCTCGCCGGCTCCTCTGATGGGAATGCCCGGGAGTGAAGCGCTCGGGCGACAGCATGCGCTGCTTCGTTCCCTGGGAGTCCAGCGTGACCAGGTGCCCAAATGAGTGTGATGGTAAGATCTTCGGGCAACCGTTGTAGGAGAGGGATGGCCTGGGGTGGGGCAAGGCCTGCTTGGTAGAGGCGGCAGGCCTGCTGGGAGTCGGAGATGATTGTTAGGGAGTGAAGGCCTGAGTGGGTGGTTGCGGCGTGGGCGATTGCTAGGGCTTCGGCAGTGTCGACCTTGCATGAGCAGTATGTAGCCGCAGTTGCAATCTGCCCTGTGGAGTTGAGAGCGACAAGGGTGGTGCGAGTTGATGTTAGGTCATGGGCGACATCGGTGTAACGAACCTGAGGGTCGGCTTCATATTTCTTATTCATGTAACGGACTCGTGCCTCCCGCCGGCCTCGGTTGTAGGTGGGGTGCATATGCTGTGGTATGGGAGTCACGCGCAGTCTTGTCCTGATGGTGGGCGGGAGGCGTTGGGGCTGCTCCGCATGATTCGGTGATGGCCAACCCAGCGCTTGGAGCACTGCCCGGCCTGCTGGGGTGAGCGCTATCCTTCGCAGTTGAGAGGCACGTTGTGCCTCAATATGCCCAGCAAGGGTGTTATGTAGTCCCAGCTTTAGCAATATATCATTTGATGTATAGGTGGGCAGGTTGAGCGCCACCTTGTAGGCCTTGCGAATTAAGGCATCAAGCTTGGTGGTTTCGTGCTGCTGAAGGTTAAGGTACGGCGTGGCGTATGTCATTCTGCTCAGTAGGAGAGCTTGCACTAATCGGCATGTGTCCGGTTCCGTGAGGCCGGAATTTTTACTGCGTATCCTGCGTATAAGGTGAGTCAGCTGTGTGATGGATGCCTGCAGTTGCGGGAGGAGTGCTGCTCCGGTGCCGTCATGATGAAAGGGTACTCCAAGGATCCGGAGAGTAGGCACTGTGGGTATTGGTTGGCCTAATATAGTTACTTGAGGGTCGGGGGTGGGTGTGGGAGCGAGTCCTCTGGACCGTGCCCTGAGGATGAGGAGGGCGGATTTGGCTGGTTCACAAGTGAGGCCTCTCGGACGAAGGTAGGAGTAAATTTTCTTTTGACTTATGAAACCATATATACGCGTCAGCACGTGTCCAGCAAGTTCGGTTTAAACGTAGAGTAGTTACTGAGTTCATTTTTGTCGACGTTTGTCTTGTCGTCTGCTACAGACCCGCCGCTCGACCGGCAGACTGCCCCGACGATTTTAAGGGGGGAAACGCATTGTTCGGCGGTCGCCGGTTGCTGTCCTTTCGTCTGCAAGGCGACAGCTGTTCAGCTTGTCACAGAGTCACAGAGTACTTTTCTCTTGTTTGTTACTCCCTTCGCGTGCTCGCGCTTCGGACATCCGGATTGTCTGGACTGCAGCAACACTGAGGCTTGCAAGAAATGTAAGATAGACGTGATTGATTATGGTAATAGGTTATTTCTTACTCTTGAAACAATCAGCTGCATCTTATAAAACGCATTAGAAAGGCACACGCTAATTAAGGGGTGCGCTGACAGCGCCGCATTTCCATTTTACTTGTCCTTGAAGGAATTTTTGTTCGCAATGTTTATCACCCGCTTGGAGTACAAGTATGGGTTAGAGTGACAGTTCGCTGAAACAACAGAACAGCTTGTGGCGTATAACTTTTAGTTACTATTATTATACAGAATTTGGTGTATACCTCTTTTAATTACCACTATCTGTAAATGTGAAAAAAAAACGAACAACGCAGCAATCCCGTCCAGAACACAAGTCACAATGACAAGACGGACCAGAGCTACTACAGCCAGGTAAATCGCTAGAAACTTTTTTTTTTCACCCATGCACAATGTCAACCTATTGTGTTATATATAGACGATATCGAACGGCACCAGCTAAACAACTCAGAAGTTCATTTAATATAGCGGTAAACGATAATTGGCAGCATGCATTAAAAAACTGTAGAGGGGAGGACTCGTTAGAACACTAGTTCGCATTTTCAAAGCCGGGTAATGTAAACTGAAAGCACACAGATACAAACAAAAATGTGCCAACTTATTTCACCTTTCGAACCGCAGTGATCCATGCTTACCGTCTATCCGTTTGGTGCGCTTTCGCGGGGAATATGCAGAATTTAACGAATGGATCCTCTTCTTTCGCCTTGTTACTTTTGTGGCAGCTGTCCATGCAACAATATGGGGGTTTGCTTCGCTTTCAGTTTCATCTTTTCGTTTAGGGGGAGTGAGGAGTGTTCCCGCCGCCCTTTGTACGTGCTGGCTTAAGTGGCTCGCACAGCTGGCGGTCGCTTTGTTCGCATTCGTGAGTAGGGGGCTGGATGCCTCAGGCGGTGCGGGAGACAGCGTCCACCCCGAGCTGCACGAGCACTTGCCAGACGCGGCGGAGCGGGCCGGGGGGCGTCTGCTTAGGGCGCTGAAAAGCCGTTCACCAGACGCAGACGTTTCGCTTTGACTGAGGTGGTTAGACCAGTTAAGGGTCGCCCACAAGAGCACTCTTTATCCCGTGAAACCGCCGAGGCGCTCGGCCGTTCGACTGGCGCGTAGCAGACGACGCGTCTCTAGCAGACGACAAGACAAGCACCGGCAAAAATGGACCCAGTAGCTACTCTACGTGTAAACCGAACTTGCTGGACACGTGCTAATGTATATGCTTTCATAAGTCGAAAGAAAATTTTACCCGGACCTCACCGTAGCGCGATAAATGCAGCACGCACGCAGCAAAAAGCACGTGCCGAAGCGGCGGCAGCCCCGGCGTACTCCCGCGGAGGGGAGAGTGCAGCGCCACCCGGCGATCGTTCCGGAACCTATGGCGCTCCCGCTTGCTTTCCGAGCGGAGCGGACAGTGAAAGACGGTCAGCTAAAACTCTCTGCAGGTAGCGTAAGCTGCCGCGACGGTCCCGGTTATCGGAAGGCCCCGGTTGCGGAGCGGGGCCCCGCTCCGGTATGCTCCGGTCTGCGCGCTAGCGCGCCACGCATGCGCAATGGCGCTACCGCTTGCTATCGGAGCGGAGCGGGACCGTCAGAACGGTCTGGCTAAAACTCTGTATTAAAGGGACCCAGGAACAGCCTCTGTAAAAGTTACAAAGGCTCTGTATTGGTCACACGTAGCACCAATATAGGCGATGCAATTGCCGTTGGAATTATTGATCTACATGCAGTATTAGCTGCGCCAGAAGCAATTAAATGCACCTCTCCCCACTTGACCGATCGAACTCCTCCTCCCTCTCTGCCTCCTTCAAAGGCAGCTAGCTACATCCTGCGCCTAGGCTCTTCGCGTCAAATCACTGCGGACCCCGCTTTGCCCTCGGGATCGCGCAGGAAGGAGGAAGAAAGGTGAGCTAGCGCCTGGAAGCAATGGCCAGTGACGCCGCCGGCTGCCGACCTTGCCGGCGAATTTGGGCCGAATCAGGGGGGCGCCTTCGCCCGTTGCGTCAGCAGCGATCGCCGTTGCGTCACCCGCGGTCGCCGTTTGCGTCACCCCCCGGTCGGCTCGCTGCAGGCCTCGTTCCGCGCTCATCAACTGAGAAAGGCCGATCTTCAAAAATTGGTTTACAAATTATCAGTACAAACGTATGGGGCTCACACTTGGCTGAAAAATACCCCCGTTATGTTGTTCTACCAACT
Organism: Haemaphysalis longicornis; assembly: GCA_013339765.2. Classification (NCBI taxonomy): domain Eukaryota; kingdom Metazoa; phylum Arthropoda; class Arachnida; order Ixodida; family Ixodidae; genus Haemaphysalis; species Haemaphysalis longicornis. The sequence goes on from CM023458.1 coordinate 15,222,995, forward strand.
GAATACATTTGATTGCCCACCTTCACAAAGCTTTTCGGGGTCCCCTTTAGAGGTAATGGTTTGCTTTAATATGGCTAAGATACAAGACGTCAGTGGCAGGTTTTGTCAGCCAGATAATCAGGTTGTAAAACAAACGTAGGCACGTCAATTATTTTCCTTCTCGACTTTGTCCTCAACAACTCGTCGCCTGGATATATATATATATATATATATATTATATATATATATATATCTATATATATATTATATATATATATATATATATACTATCATATTAGATATATATATATATATAGCCACAGTACGAATTACTATTATTTCAAATTTCGCAATTTTATCGCGATGGTAAGGTGCACAAGTTATTCTAGGGTTCTTTTTACTGTACTGCGAAGCGCACTTTATAAACCACGGTGATATCGCTACGATTGGCTCCCGCATCACGTGTTGGATCCGCGCGCGCCCAGCTGAAACCCGTCGCGATTATTCATTGATTGATTGAATAAACTGTTATTCGAAGCACCATAGGGGCTGGTGGCAGAAACATTTGCTTTGTGCGTGGTTTTCTTAGTAGGTAAAGCCCAAGTCATTGTGGTAGGCGGGACCATGGTCGCCAGGTGAGGTCGGCACTTGTCAGCCGGGTCACCCAACACGAGGTTAGGCAACGTAGGAATGAGGGGACAAGTTTGGGAAAGCTCTTATTGCAGAGTTGTACAGGTTTATTGCAGAATGTACATGTTGAGAGTGGGGAACCCAGAATATCAATTAGGCGTAGGGGGAAATGAGGAAACATGAAAGAACGAAAAGTAAAAACAACAAAGCAATATAATATACAAAGCAAAAGCCAGGAATTGATTCAAAAAAAAAAAAGAATGAAGGAAGGTCACACTAACGCGTAAGCCTTAAAGGAGCCATGAAGACAAAATACAAGTTGGGTTTGTTAGAAAAACTGCTTAGTCCCGATAACAATGATACCAATATCATCGCAATCTTCGAACAAATAACGGAGACATTACAGAAAAACGTGTGAAGCAGTCGCGACCCCCTAGCCAATTTCCCGCAACTTTTCTATGACGTCACGGAAACTTGTATGTGCAATTGGCGGCCGCCTAACTGACCTGTCGCGACGACACATGACTGGACGTCTGTAATGGGGCCTCTAGTTCCATTTGACCGCATCACTTGAATGCTAACGTGCAATTAATTAAGGCACTGAAAATTATTTTTTATTGTTGGCCCATATGACGTCATTCTTGCTCATAACACGTCACTATGGCGCAAAATTTGAAAGTTTTAAATCTTGCTTTTTTTTCGTTAAAAAACATCCTTTGTGGCTGTAATGGAGCTGAGTGAGATACTGAATCCTAGTTCTTTCAAATTAAACGAAGTCGTATTTTCTCTTCGTAGCTCCTTTCAAGGATTCGAAGTTGCGCGCAACCTTCACGACCATTACGACGGTTTAAGTCCACGATTGTAACCGATTTGCTTCTTCTTCGCCTGACGCAACGATCTTTACTCCATCATTGTTGGCATAAGCGTGAGCTTCCTTCATTTTTTTGGATGTGATAATCATTGGGCATCACCTTCGAGGGGCGTACGCTACGACGCATCTTTCTGGTTCCGAGAAGGTGGTGTTTGCCACAATTACGGTGAACGCTGGCGTTTTCTTTTTTGGCCAACCTTGGCCAGTCACCCTAAGTGGGTATGTGCTTGGCTTGACAAACGTGCGCCGGGGACGCTGGGTGGTCGTCGTGAGGCACGCACACACGAGCGCTCGGCCTTTTCTTGTTTTTTTTTAAATACCGGGTGGTCGCCACGAGGCACACGCTCCCGTGCACGCGCTGGGAACTTTCTTGGCATTTTTAACGTCGGACACGAAAAATTACGATATGCTAAACAGCTTCGCTGTAAAAAAATTGGTCCTCATCTCGCCCTACGAAAGTGGATGTCAAGCAAAGCTGTTGCAGACCACTACGAATGGTGATGCAGGAGGGTATGAAATGCTTGTCGTCGTCTCGGCGAGATTGTCGCTTGCGCTCGGCTAGTGTCAGCTAGCGTCACTAAATAAAGGCTTTTAGAGTATCGGCACTCTTTTCTCTCATTGTTATGTGCAGCCAGGATTTTCATTGGTCGGGTCGGTACCACGTGATATTTGTTTACATATGGGCGCAGCCCTCTCTCTCTCTCTCTCTCTCTCTCTCTCTGCTGCGCGGACGCTAGAGCGGCCGATCACACTCTGCCCGTCACAACCGGCGGTGGTTTCGTTTGGACAGATGGCAACACTGCAAGCCAGAAACAAAATGGCCCCAGACGCTTCCGGGTGCACGTAGTGACGGTACTCTTAAGCGTAGCTTACTTAGTGACGCTAGTGTCACCTAGGCAAGCCTACAGAGCACCCTTTTCTCCTACTGTTCCGTGCCGCCGCCATGATCACGGGTCAGTTCGCATCACGTGACATTTGTTTACACTGCGACGGTTCCTATCCGCCGCCATTTTGTTGTTTATGCGTTTTAGTCGGTGCACTTGGGAGGCTTAGCTTGCCTTCCCTTCTCGGCGGCTGCACGCGACTGACGCCGTTCCGAATGCGAGACAAAGATAACGCGTGTAACAGCACAAGTGAACTGAGACGGGCTAGTTGGTGCATGATGCCACTTAGAAAAAACAGCGCCAAAAAACGATACGACAGGGAGTAAAGACAAACACTGCGCTGAACTGCCAACTGAGGTTTATTTAGAAGAACAATGAATATATACTAGAATAAAAAACAAGGAGGAGAGAAGGAAATCCATAACACAAACACACAAAAAAATTGAAGTTGATTGTGGAAATGAAAGCAGCCACGTGTAATGCGTTGATCATGATCCTAGGTATTTTATCTCCCTGTCGTACAACTCGATAGAGGGTGTGCGGACGCACCTATCTCCCAATGTGTTGATGACGAAAGCCTCGTGAATCTCCCTCGTGCGCTGCTCGCGATACCGCTTCAGGATGACGGTGCGGTCAAATGCTGGTGGGGATATCTTGCATTGCTGGCACTTTGCACAGTGTGCAGCTAGATTGCCGCCAGTGCCTGTCCGTATCGTGTTTGCGTGCTCCCTGAGGCGGTCATTAATGCAGCGGCCAGCTTGCCCGACATAGCTTTTGAGCTCTCGTGGCCAAAAGTGACATCCCCCCGAGCAAGAGATGCTCCGCATCTAAAAATGAACACATCAAGTCACGCAGAAAATCCCCTGACGTTGAAATGGACGATCGCAGTTTTGGAAATTTGGGCTGGGAATCAATCTCGCACGGTTTCTCAGCACCTCACAATACAACGGCTTAAGAAGCACACGGCGCACTTTCATCACAGCCACCACCACCGACGCAACCCAGCGAGGGGTTATGTCGGTTATGTGGTAGCACAGCTCAGAGAAACTTTACGGCGCAGCAGCTACAGTGTAGCACAGCTTGTGAATCGCGTACGGTACACGACAATTTTCTTCGCTCAGCGGGTCAGCTAGGCTACAGCGTGACTTCGCAATGGATCGGGGCGTGGATCGGAAAATTTTTCGGCGCCTAGCATAATCATCTCAAAAGTGCGTATGTTCCTGTTTGCAGGTGAAAAGATTGACAGGTGAATCGTAAAATTTATTTGGGACAGCTTCCTTGCTGCAACTTCCACTAAAAAGCGCGTGGCGGATGTGACGGCTGCGAGGCCTCGACGTCAGAGGCGCCAGAAGCACTGAACGCCACGCCCCGTCGGAAAGTAAACGAAACTTTACATCGCCCTATTCTCGCTTTCCTTCGCGCTGAGTTAGGCGCCATCAGTGGGCGCTCTATGAACAACAATGTAGCCTCCGCAGTGCTGCATGCAGCTTGTGGTATGAACTATAGGTCAACGTGCTGCGAACACAGGGGGGCGAGGAGCGCGTCAAGCCGGCACATGCGCAAATGCACCTGGCGGCAGGAGAAAGCGGCTCTCGTGTGATCGGACGGGGGAGTGCGCCAGGGGGCACGCACGATAGCAGCTGCTGCCGACGGCGGCGGACGCAAGGGACGTGGGGCGGCGAGCCACAACCACGACGCCCGGGAACCAGAGGTTTGGCAAATATTTCTCTTTGGGGGCGGTGTCGAAATCTTTCTGAGGGTGGGGAGTGCTGGGGGGCTGTTTGGCGAAGGTGTAATAAATACCTGGGCGGGGTGCCCGTGGTTGTGCAATCTTTTTTAGGGGGTTGTAGTAATACTTCTGAGGGGCGTGTAGGGGGGGGGGGGTGCATAAATTCCTGCCGGGAGTGAGGAGCAACCAGCGTGCGCAGTCGACGCTGGTCACCCGACGTAGTCAGAAGACGCTGAAGGCGCCGTCGTGAGTGAACAGCGCCATGCCGTGAATTGCTGGACAAGTGGTGCTTCGCTCGCCGCACTGTGTTCTTTTATTAACTTTACGCACACGCTTTCTGTACTCGCGTATCCGTGCCTCCTAATTTGCTTTCTTTGTTCCTTCCGTCTTTGTTTTCTCGGAATAAACCGCTGATTTGTTCATATGAGGGTTGGCGTTACTTCGTCGGGTGGTATCGGGCTTGCGAACCCTTTATGCTATAGAAGGGGGCTCCTGCAAGCTCGTAAAGGCGGGTGTGATGCTTTGGGTGAGACTCTGCAAGCAATGGATTCTCACAGGTGTGCATTGCGGCTTGAGGTGGCATGTCAGCAAGGTGTAGGCTCGGTGTGTTAGAATTCCGGAACGTTGAATTGAGTGTAGCACCTCATCTATCATCACCGGATTGAAGCTACTTCAAAGGCTGCGCCCTTACTCCGCGTAAACGACTAATTCTGGCGTGGACCTTGCCCCAGCGCCAAGCAGCTAGTTTCCAGGACGACTAGTCGCTCCATGGCATCACGTCAGATGGTTGAAATAGGGTTGCATATGGGCTGAAGAAAAGAAACGTGCCGATAAATCAACATTTGAATAAGAAACACGAGTAAAGGCATGGCCATGTGCACTTGCGCTGAGTGCAGGTTGCTTTACATACCCCCACTACCACTACCCCCCTCCTTCCTGCATAATGCCCCTGCATACCCAAAACACAATGTTGGGACGGATGGAGTTTTAAGGTGGTGAGTGGCACTTTAGTCTAGTGGAATGCGGTGGGCAGGAACATTTTTACGACTCACTAAACCTCACACTAGCGTTTAGGAGAAGGCAGGCGACATCTTTTTTGCAGAAGTTGTGAACGAGATGATTAAAGGATTCCGAGAACGGAGAATGCGAAAAAAGAATTTTCTAAGAGCTATTTTATTCAGCACAGAGGTAAGTAGACAGTCTGTTGCTTGTAGGAGTGGATCCGGAGCTTAAACGTCTGCGTGTGGTAACGCCCAAGAAGATGACCTGTAGTTACAAAAATTTCGGAAAAAGTTCTGCAAAGGTAATTTATGGTGATTCAGTCGCTGTAGATTGTAGACTGTCATTATTGGCAACTTCATGCGTTCAAAATAAGAAGAATTATTGGAGGGTTCATAAAGCAGAATGCAGCCACTGTCGATAGTCCACGTGCCTGGAGAGGAATAAGCTGGGCTTTGGAGCCGTTAAAGGCCAAAATTTTTCTTTGTCCAAATTTGATCGAAATAAGCAGTCTAAGCTCTTAAAATCATTTTGGGGAAATCTTAAGCTTCGTAAGCACACAACACTCTAGGTACCGTCGTTAAAAGTAGCTCCGTGCAGACGAGGTTTGCACCTGGCGGAGAGTCGCCGAAACAAGTTCCGAGCGGCCTGTGACGGAGGTTGGGGAACCTGTCCCGTGAGCTCGCGTTTCTCCGCCGACTGGCACGGCGCTCCGCCCGGCGCAGAGACGCGTTCGGCCGTGGTTTCGCTGCTACCGCGCTGTACCGCCGTCGTCATCACGTGTTTCAAACTAACCGCATAGGTAGCAATATCCGCTTTTTTTTTCAGGGCAACAAAAGAGATGAGAAGCCTACAAACTCTACGCGCGCTTGCGAAAGTTCTGGAGCTAGCAAAACTCTTTTTACTTGGAAATAATATTTGTACTAAAAAATAGCGCAACACGCACACTTGCCCCACATTTGTCATTCCCATTGCATCTATCACAGAAGAAAAGGATCTTTTATAAATTATTGACTACTTGCACTTCCGCGTCCAATATTTGCAATATTTGGGTGGGACAACGCCACCTGCATACCTTAGACCTGTCCAAAGTTTTGCGACCTAACTAGAGTTGTTGCACACGCGGGTATAAACATTTGTGCGACTTTTGCCTCACTCGCTAAGTGAACGAAAATCAGCCTTGCTCGTGGTAACAAATACATCGTCGTCGCGAAGTAGCTAACAAAACTTCTCCTCTAATAAACAATAAACTTGATTTTTTTCAATTGCCAAATGAAGTATTTACTTCTGTATACGCGCTAGATTTAGTTTACTTGAAAATAAAATGTTTTCAACAGTGCATGCCTCTGGTGAAAGTAGAAAACAACGGTAGATAAGTAATTCTTTTCGTGTTTTAGTGCATCATTTAGCTGTGGAAGCTGGCTTATAGTTTTAGATCCCTTTTATAATTCGATTATTCGATGTGCAGCAAGACGAAAAATACTGGGCTGATATTCACGAAGCTATTTGCATGATATGTATAGTAAGAATAGTGATTGATCGCCCGCGTGCGGTTTATTCCCTTCAAAGACAGCGGTGTGACAGCCGAGGCGCCGGCTAACCAAAGCTTCTTTTCTATATCGTATGAGCAACTAGCTTTGTAAATCAGGGCCCGCTTTTTTACTCGCAATGCCAAGGATTGCTACAACGGCCGTTATTCTGATGGAAAAAGAACTGTCGTACGGTCTACTTCATTTCGATTGATAGCAACGCAATGTCGGAATTGCGCCTAACTCAATTATCCTGGGTAAACGTTAGTGGGAGTTCTTCTGTGGAAATAACAGCGCGAAACGCGACGCTACCACGGACATTTGAAGGCGGCTCTGAGCGGCCGCCGGTTCTGGCGTGGCCGCTCCCGTTGCATGACGTACGTCATGTCTGGCCGCCGGGAATGGCCGCCTTTTCCATTCAGTTTCGATTCCAAAAACGCCAATGTCGTGAGCCGTTTGCGTCGCTCGCGTTCATGTTTCAAACGTAGTATTTTGCATTTCGCACTCCTTTTATTTGTACTATTAGGTGACATTATTTTTACGTTGTCGAAAATTTGAGTGCAGTTGGCCTTTAAGCTTAACAAAAATGTTGGAATGGTTTGAATGTTTTTTGTGATTTCGTAGACGGGGCATTGAGGGCCCTGGTAATGAGTTATCTTGGACAAGATCAACTTTCGGCAAGGACAAAATGCTCAAGTTTAACCATCTCATCTAGGGCAAAAGATGGCTAAACAGCGGGAGGTCTTTCGTGGTAGCTGGCGGAATTTACAGAGCCGGTAACCGCACTTAAGCACAAAAGTATGTCAATATTACCCTAAAGTTCTTAGTTACATGTTTTCGTTTAGTGCGATGATATTTAGGCGACTGAAAGCGGAGAGGTGTATTGGCGCAGAACAATAAGGGAAAATGCCACGTCATGCACAGCCCGAGGCGTATTTAGTGCGACGTTTTTAGGCGGGATTGCACGACCACTCGAAGAACGAGGACCGCGTATAAGCTTGATTTGTTTGTTGTACTGATAATAAAGCGTTCTTTTGAAAGTATGGCTTATACAATGAACTTTTAGGGATGCAGGAGCGTGGGATGGTTTCACGAAATATTTTGTCGAGGGAAGTAACTGGACGACATTTTCCGAATTTCGTGCAGCTCCCGAGTTTTTTTTGTATATGGTTACGCAATATGTCACCCCCCCCCCCCCGTTTACGGAGAGGAATACATGAAATGAAGGGTAGTTGAGCACACGTATTTACTGGAATGCGACCACCGTGTTGACTATAGCACGAACCTCTTCTTCTTCACGCGAACCTCTCGAAGACCCAGCCCAGACACACTCTTTACTGACCCTACCTGTCCAGCGTGCGGGGCACTCGACACTCACTACCATTCCCTCTGCGAATGCCCCGCAGACCCATGTTCCCTCCCCTCACCTCTGGGAGCAGATGTTGCGTGACCCGGGGGAGTCAGGCCAAGTCCTGATCACCTCCCGGGCCCTGGCGGTCGCGGCGGCCTGTGGGCCTCCTCCACCCCCAATACCTGATCCCGATGGACGAAAAATGTATTCCTTCCTTCCTTCCTCCTCTTCAGCTGAGCCCCAGCACATGCCCACAATGCTGGGGCTATGCCCCGTTCTTCGGCTGCTGGCACACACTGTGACAATATATAAATGGAGTCAGATAGATTACGGCGCTTCCAGTGCCACTTTGCCCAAGTAAGGGACCTGAGTCTAAATGTAACTAGTCAGTAATTCCAGCCAAAATTGTATTGCGCGACTTGGACAGATTGATTAAAAGGGCCATGAAAACAAAATAAACATTTTTTTTTTTCAATAAAGAGATTGGGGCGATATAACAATGATACCATGTCACGCAAACTTCGAACAAATGATGGAGATATCAATGAAAACAGATTATCCAGTGGCGACTCCCCAGATACTTTCCGACGATTTCTTTATGACGTCACAGAATCTTGTGTGCGCGATTGGCGGCCGCTGACGTAGTACCATTTTATTGCATCACCTAAATGCAAACGGGCGCTTAACGCACTGATAACTATCTATTAATTGCTTGCCCATAATACGTCACTCCTGCCTGTATTATGTCTCTGCGGCGGGAGATTTTCAGGTTTTTCAAATTTGCGTTTTTCGTTAAAAAGCGTCTGCCGTGTCTAAATGGAGCTAAGTGACTTAACAACGGCTAGTTCTTTCAAACTGAACGAAGTTGTATTTTCTCTTCAGGGCCCCTATAGGGCAATCTAAGATCGCGAATTACAGCACATCGTTTCTCCGAAAATTTGAACGCAAACACTGTAAAAACACAACAGAGTGCTAAAGCGCAAGTAACCAAGGTCAACTACCGAATTCTAAGAATAACACCTTCCCGCTCACGCAGAAGGTCAATTTAATGGGCATTTCAAACTCCTCAGTTCGGTTCAGTAAAGCACTATTGAGGTTGGAGGAAGCAAAAACGGTGTGTGCGAGATTTAACTGCCCCAGGTTCAAAATTACAGAATGGCGCGCCTCAAGATAAAAATACACGAACACATTTGCATTATTGCTTATGGGACAACAATATTTATTAAAAATAAATGCAGTTGGAGCAGCCAGCGAATACATCAATTACTCTAGCCGACTTGAACTGCTTCGCCAGCCCTCTCCGAAAAATATGCACCAGAACCAGCTGACGCACTTGCCATACTGGTTCCTGTACCATGGCCAGCTGCAGAAGCAGCCGGTGGCACAGTCGCTGGTGCACATACGGTCCGTTTCAGGGCGGAATACACTGTAGCATTTCCGCTCGCCACAGCTGCTGCTCACGCACTCTTTCCAGACCTGACGTCTCGGGCAATCTGCATGTGACGACAACAAGATTGCAATACAAACATGTTGCTGGGCGAATTGGTACGTACCGCGACAATGCTGCGCAAAGTGCCTGCGCTGAAGCGAAGTGCGCCTGCTCTGAGAAACCGGCCGCGCTGCACTTATCGCGACAGCCATACTACAGTAGCCATAACGAAAGAGGCGCGAAAGTTACCCTCACTCACATTAGCCGCGCAACCAGCCGACAGCGGCAGCGCAGCGCCCCTGCTCGGACCGCTCTGCTCCGACCACGGTCGCCGTGGCCCACAAAATTTTGCAATACTGTACTTAAAGGGAGACTTAGCGCAGAGAAGATGAGGACGGTGGCATACGAGACAGGCGCCTGCCTCATCTGTCACGGTCCTCGTCTTCTCTGCGCTAAGCCTTCCATTAAGATGGAATAGTTAGGCGTGTTTTTAGGATGTATCGGAAGTCCGTAAACTGTGAAAGTTTTCAATATATTTTAAACGAGTATTATTGATGCCAATTTCGAGACAAAGGTTCCTTATAGAAAAACAAATTGGTCCTTCGTTGTATGCACAACTCTGACATTCAAACATCCCCCTTCCTAGAGCTTTTATAAAACTTACGTGATAACTTAAACTAGCTGGGGTGTGTGATTGGCATTGGCGTTTTTATGTCCCAACTAATTTTTTTATCCCGTCCTGGAACGTCCAGATAGTTAAAAAGCAATCCGACAGAAATAAGGCATTTAAGCGGTAGTAATATGACATGTGCACTGCTTCCATTCAAAGACCAATATGCGAAGAACATAATTTTTAATGTTCGGGGATGAAAAGAACACAGCTCATAGTTAGGTTGGCGGCACAGTGGTCAACTGAATAAAAGCCTTGGCATCATTCTGCAAATACTAGCAGCTTCTCTGTGCTCTGCGATCGACCCGGAGTTCCATAGCTCCCGTCGATAAACTGACCTACACATGCCCCTTGAAAACAATAGGGAACTTTAGAAACCCCAGGCACGCCGGCGGACTGGGCGGGAAACCACACGCAATGAGTGTGGCGCACTGGCCTACTGACGTCCTTTCACTCCTTAATAGGGAGATCAACAATTCTTTTAGAGGGACGTGCTCGATTTGGAATTGCATGCAGAGTCATTGACACCAGAAAAGTCGTACCTAAGAGGTTGGCAGTACTCAAAAACGTGCCTTTCAGGGTAATGTTTTGGGATTATGCTTTATTGAAATCTAAGTGTGTTGCTGGTACAGGGTATACCGTTTCGTCAATGGCTTTTCGTACTCTTAACTTCTCTGGGTTCTTCATTTCCAAACCGCAACCAACTGTCTGTAGAAGACCACTCAAGAACGTACACGGCCACCCTGACTTATTCATGGTGGCAGCATACCTCCCGGGTAGGCTGCGTGACGGCCACGTAATCAAGGGGACGTTTTTTTAGATGCCACGCATCTCTATTAACTCGCCTTGTCCAGCGTCGTTGTCGCGGCGTAGTAGACGCATCCCTCCCCCCATTCTCCTCGCCGCGGAAGCTGCGCTCTCCGCCGCTCTCACCGCAGCGCCATCTGGTGCGTCAGCGCGTTCAGCGCGCAGATCGCGCTCGGCTGCGCTCGCTCCAGTCGCCGTGCCAGCTGTGCGTTAGCGCGCAGCTGCGCTCGTTAAACATTTACACCATCTTCCCGCGAGGGGAACCATGGGGTAGATGCGACGCATGGGGGTGAACATGCTGCGTAAATAGGATACACAACAAACAGCAATCCACACGCTGACATCGCTAACATAACGGAAACGCAACGGCAACCCCCGATGCATTGCATTCTACCCCATGGTTCCCCTCACGGGAAGATGGTGTAAATTTTTTTTATTGTAAATACGGACCGCTCCTTTTGGGATGCGCGGTTGTTTAACACATGAAAATTTGTATTTAAAACATCCAAAGACCTAACAACCATTTAGGTGAACCTGGGTTCACATTAACTAACTAAACTTGAATTTAGGCTAGTTGATGGCCAGGCATACTGGTGAAATACAGCAGGGAATTGTACTGTACCTTCCGACCTCTCGTGTCCGTCCCCTGGCTGTTTCAGCGGTATGTGATAGATTGTCTTTATAATTATCGTCAAGAACAATACTTCCTTCGTGGTTCTAACGCCTTTGTGATGTCAGCGCAGAGGCACCCATATTAGCTGCGACACAATATTTAGACCCTTTATGTCATCCATAATGTGTCGCTCAATTGTTTAAAAACTCGGGCTCACCATAAAAGATTTCACACCTTTGTATGTTGCACAACATTTATTAGTGATTGGAGGTAATACCAGGTAAGGGTGGTTTATTAAGCAC
>CM023458.1:15234887-15394887 GCA_013339765.2 Haemaphysalis longicornis
ATGTGTTCTACCACCTGAATGCATTTGGTTGCCACATTGACAAGGCTTTTCTGGGTCCCTTTAAAAATCCCGAACACAAGGGCGTTCTTGCTTTTCGCCTCCATCAGAAAAGCGACCGCCGCGGTCGGGAATCGGACCCGCGTCCTCGAGCTCAGCAGCACAACGCCTTAGCCACTGAGCCACCGCGGCGGGTAGCTGGAACTCCGATCCGTGCACACAACATATTCGTGCCCATGTAAACTTGAGCTGAACCTCACGCATCGCGGACTGCGCTTCGGGAGAGAGAGAGAGAAGAGAGAGACAAAACTTATTGCCGCAAGGGCTAATTCTGGGGAGGGGTGGTGACCGAAGGAGGAAGGCCCCCGCTGACTTTGGCAGCCGGGGCGACGATGGCATCTTGCACCGCCGAATCCGAGCTGCGCAACGCCCTCGCCCAGTGCTCACCGTCTCGATATGGGGGGAATGGGGCGCTTCGGGAAGTACATGCCACCGGTTCAATCAGCCTTGCCTCCTGCATAAGAGGAACAATGAAACGCTTGAAATTGCGCCCGGACTGTGCGGGGACATAGCATCGTAATTTAATCACGAACGGGAATTCAGGAGGCCGAGGCTACCACGAAAACAAAACGAGTCCGCGGAGCTTCATGCGGACGGTACAGTGGCGTAAAACAAAACTACAACAAACGAGAACAAACAAAATAACGAAGTGACCATGCAGGGAAAATGTGGGCAAATATAAACCTCTTGCCCGCCCTTCGGTGTCTATGACGGCATGGCTCAGCCCATGCTCCAAGTCTCTCTCGAAATGTCGCAGTGGGTATATACCTCGATCATCAGATAAAGAGGTCGCACCAGTACCAGCATTTACAATTTATTCACACATCTGCAATTTCCACTGGTGGAAACCAACACAAATTGATCCGCTGGATACTGATTACTGACGGCACGAACAGTTCATTCAGCCAGGGTCCTAGGACAACGCCGCGGCGTCGCCCTGGGTGAACGTTTTGCTGGCATTAGCCACAAACAGTAATTACTTCAACTTTCTGTGGACATATACATCAGATCTGCCTTTAACGGCCATATTAGGATTTTCAACAAATTGGTTCCCTGTATGCTTCCAGGTGGGGGCCATCCACGGACCGCTTTTTGATACACCGGACCATGTAGACCGGTCGGACCCTACGCGCGGGGAGTTTTGCGAGTTCGCAACTCGGCATTATGATGAATACCTTTGCAAGTGGCATCATGTCAGTATCAATCGAGAGAATGATGTAAGCGCGCAGTTTTTGATGGTTTTAGGCCGTTTTCCTCCGCTGTTTCACCCAACGTTGGTTTCACCCGCGTGGAGCAAAGGAACAGGAGAGGAGGTCATACCCTGACATACACAGTATCTTCTTCGGGCACATACACAAACCTATCTCAGCGGTGAAACCGGGGCGGTTTTGTTATTTGTCGTGTGTCGGTGACAAACTCGTCATGGCCTTGCAGTCAACGCCTCGAAAATCGTTTTTTCGAGCTACAAAAAGGCCCCTACCTTTCGGCTCCAGACGTTTGAGTTAGTAGAGTATGCAGCGCCTCCACAATACCTCGGCGGGGTCACGCACTACAGTTATAAACAGCGCATCACCGCTGCTTTTGTGCTGATTCTTACCGGCATCGTCAACTGCGCCTCTCGTCGAGCACGTCAGAAACGTCACGAAGAGCTTCCTCGCGCGCGATGAACCGCTACGTGGTCTACACGCGGCGGCGACCGAGGCGGTGACTGACTGCGTCGTCCGCTGCTGCCCGTCCGCCGACAATGGCTCCGTGAAGTGCGCTGGCATTCGACCGCTCATCGCATCGAGTGAGTGCAGTGTTGGGCTAGTGGTTGCTGGTATGTGGCCGGCGCTGTGATTGCCTCCTTGTGTCGATGTGCTCTCTAAACTGCCCATCCAGATGCCATGACGTGTAAATGTAACATGCGCCGTCCACCGTTCAACCGGCGGGAACAGATGAATGTGGTTTCTCTTTAGTACAAAATGCGTCACGGTCACTAGTTAGCGCGTCGTCAAGGCCAACTTGTCAACCTGACGGGCTTTGTGTATGGATGTGTTAGGTGTTACATCAGTGCGTAAGTCCACTGATTCCTCCTCATCGTGGTGGTGAAGTCTGAACCGTGCTTCTGTGCTTCCGTTTGCGTGGCCTTGCACGGTACCTTGCGTCGTGCTTTGTTTGGGACCTGTATTATTTTCTTTTTTTGCTAACCTTCATTTTTCGTAGTTGTCGAGTGCGCCGTAAAGGAATGCCACGTCGTGTTTGTCTGAACCGCTGAAGTCGGTGAACGCGTAGCGTAACCTGTTTTTAACTGCGGAAGTCTTGTTTGGAGCCCAGTCCGCTTGTGGTTATCTCGGAGGCACACACCCTGAAATTAATGGTGGACGCTGGAATGAAGCCAGCTTCTACTTCCGCAGTAGTTTGGCGTCATATTCTGTATGCAGATATACGCAGCGTCTAGCTTGCCAGCGAATTCGAAACTACCCGATTAGCCACCATGCTTTGCGCCACTCGATTGAAAATACACATAAAAATAGGACGACAGTTAGCTTCTAGCTAGCAGTACTAATTGGGATGAGCTTACTTTAATGTGGAGAATTGTGGGTGACGATCGATTTTGAACATATGAGAAATTACAGTCACTTCAGTAGCAAACATCGAAACACTCAAGCTTTTATCGGGCGTTAAATACGCGAGGAGGTTGTTTTTGTTCAAAGGATATTTTTTGCAATGCACTTGATCTGCCCTGTGTTTACATTGGTGCTGCGGTCAATGAACTTTTCTGAGCAACGTGTATTGGAGGCAAGTTAGGGGTTTCTTTATAGCCATTTGGAATACACCTAATGAGACGCTCGCTGCAACGTTGTTGCGATGCTTGGCTTTGAGTGCAAATGTCTGTGCAAAGTGGCATAATGGTTGTTAGTGCAAAGTGTATTGATGCCCCATAGTAACAGCTCTAATGAACTGAAAGGTTGTGCTATGGAATGCGCACTCTAATTTCATTCCAACTTCGTTCCGGCTAGTCAAAGATTGTGGCAAATCCATCCCTTCAAGTTCCGAGAAATGCAAAAGAAGTTTCGGGTCTTTAATTTTTAACCGTAAAAGAACCAGCTCCGGATAGCTGTGTTGACTTTTTGGAAAGAGTAACAACAATGGTATCTTTAAATCCGTAGGTAAATAGAGTGATAGAACGCCACTCTGAGAGTCAAAGGAGGGTTCTACAAAGTGCTTCATGACATACAGTAGACTCCGATTAAAGATGAACTCAAAGTGATTGTGAAAATTGGTCTGTGTTATCAGAAATTCATCTTAAACGGGCGTTCTCCGCACAGGAAATGTCACAAGGAAGCGAGGTTGTTGTTCATTCTCAGCTTAAAATTCGTCCTAACTGAGTTTGTCTTACAAGTGGGCTGTACATGGTTCAGGTGTTTCTCACACAGTCAAGCCGACAAGGTCGCAGCAAGTGGTGAAAATGAAACCGCTCTCTTTACTAGTGAACAGGGGCAGTATCACCGCATTTCTGGTATCTGCGTGGTCAGCACGTTGTTTTGAACCACGTAAAAAAGAATTGGTGCAACTTGCACTATGTGGTGCAAGGCTGGAGAAACAGCAGAGCTGGCAACCCCTGTCCCTTCATGAAAGGCCCGGCTGTTACCCCTGAAATTTATTTCCGAACTTGCTGCTGAAAGTTCTCCATCGCTGGCACGCCTGGATCGTTTTCTCCACAGCCTCTCACATCTCTCGCAAAGTGGACCGCGGCGCTAGAACCCGCGGCCAAGTCCAGATACAACGCCCGTGGTAAGAACCCAACGGAAATGTTGGGTTCTTGCGATGATAAATGCATCTATCGGATAGAAGCCGGTTTCATTCGCGAGGGACCCAGGTTTGATTCGGACCACGGGAAGCGTCTTAAAGGAGCCATGAAGACGAAATACAAGTTGGGTTTATTAGAACGACTGCTTAGTCCCGATAACAATGATACCAATATCATCGCAATCTTCGAACAAATAACGGAGACATTACAGATGTGTGAAGCAGTCGCGACCCCCTAGCCAATTTCCCGCAACTTTTCTATGACGTCACGGAACCTTGTTTGTGCAATTGGCGGCCGCCTAACTGAGCTGTCGTGATGACAGATGACTGGACGTCTGTAATGGGGCCTCTAGTTCCATTTGACCGCATCACTTGAATGCTAACGTGCAGTTAACGCACTGAAAATGATGTTTTATTGTTGGCCCGTACGACGTCACGCTTGCTCATAACACGTCTCACTGTGGCGCAAAATTTGAACGTTTTTGAATACTTCTTGCTTTTTTTTCCTTAAAAAAACATATTTTGTGGCTCTAATGGAGCTGAGTGAGATACTGAATCCTAGTTCCTTCAAATTAAACGAGGTTGTATTTTCTCTTCATGGCTCCTTTAAATGCTATTGTTATTGCATCACCACTCCAGAACAGTGTTTCTGCCATTGCAAACACAGATGCAAAAACACGAGGTTCCCTATACTCGGTGACAACTTAAGAACGGGACCGGAAGTTGCCGCTGTGCCTTATCACCGTAGCTGGATGTTTCTCCGTGCGGCGCAAGTAGGGCATTACTTGGAATATTTTGAATATGGCGTGAGCCGTTTCCCGTGATTTTTTGGACTTAATATGCTTATAAACGACTCCAGTGACGACAAACAAACTGCGTGAGACAAAGCAGACGATATCACGCATTCATAGCAAACCCCTTTCAAAACGCGCGCGCACTGACGTAACGGGTCCGGCGCTTCGGCGAAGTGATAAACTACATGAGGTGGTGCCGTTCTTGAGTTGTAACCGAGTATAGTATCGTGTGCAAATGCTGTCGAAGCAGAGAGGACAGACTGTAGGACAGCGTCATCGAACACCATTGAAGCGCAGTTTTGCATATGCTGTATGAAAACCTTGGTCACCTTTATATTGTGATAATTTGTCATTGATAGTCCAAGCGTTGTGCATTTATTGCAGAGTTATTGGTCATAATTCTCCCTCGTGATCTAGGTGCGCAGTCTGGCACATTGTTCCGCTGGCGTCTGCGTTGTATGCAATCTCAGTAATGATGCACCTTAAACAACAAACACCTTTTTCATGAGCAGCTGATTGAGGTTTTACAAGGAGCGAGGACTTCCATACCTGAGGAGTAGGCACGCCGAATCAGCTTCCAAGCCAATGGGTATAGGCTTAAATGGTTCATTGCGTTCATCCACACACGTGAAGAACACGTGCATAAAAAGGTAGCAGCCAAAGTCGTGAACAACTTGACCACGGCTGGGTATATGTTTGTCTTATGCTGCCATCGTAACATGCGTACATTAGCGTATCTGCCACTTTGTCTGGGTTAGTTCAAAACATCCCTACAAGTCCTTGCTATGACCAGGGAACACATCAGTGTCTTGCTTCTTTCAAGCAGTGTTGCCGTTCCACTCTGGGTTTGCTGAATGATGATTCTGGAATTGTTCCAACTTCTGGGCACCCACTGTGCAGCTAATTGCCCCTGCCACAACAAAGGCTGGGCAGCAAAAGCATGCAGTCAGGGAACTAGCAAGTTTGATTCCAAGCTATAGTGGCTGAATTTTTCTCCAGTGGAAGCAAGTGACTGAAATGGGCATGTGCACAGTGCTTTGTTTGCTTAGAGCGTGGCAAGCAGCTAGTATTTATCCAGACCCTCTCCACAATGGGGTGTATCACAGTTCAGCTGTACTTTGAATGCAATGGTATTGGGGTGGGGGGGAGAATTGATTGCTACCTAGTGAAAGCAGATGTGGGGTCTACAATGTATGACTAGAG
Source organism: Haemaphysalis longicornis (assembly GCA_013339765.2). Taxonomy (NCBI): domain Eukaryota; kingdom Metazoa; phylum Arthropoda; class Arachnida; order Ixodida; family Ixodidae; genus Haemaphysalis; species Haemaphysalis longicornis. The sequence continues at coordinate 15,240,734 of CM023458.1, forward strand.
GAGAGTTGTAGGGCTTTGCACGTGGTAGGAGTACACCTCTCTGTTGACTGTAGTGGGATTTGTTTTTTTTTTTTTGTGAAACCCTAGCTCTTGCCTGTTGCACTGAAAACCTGGGTTTGAAACCTACCACCAGGGTCTTTCAAATGTGCTTGGGAGTAGCATGCTTTCGGCAAAGGGCAGTGAGCTTAAGCATGCCTGTCAGCATTGTGGCAAGGCCCGTAAAAAACAATCCTTATCCACTCTTGGGGTTTAACACGACGAGAGCAGTTCGACAGCTCGGCGGTGCATGCTGTTGACAGCATGTCATATTCACTGACACTGTTCACGTTCACTGCAGTGTCGCGCTGCTGCTACTTCGGTGATACACTCGTTGCAAAGTTCCCTTTGCCATGGTTGCTGTGCTACTTAGTGTAAAGGTGGCGGGGATTCATCAAGTTGTTTCGATGACTTGGTTTTCTTGGCTGTCGTGCAACAGTCGTAAAATGAACTCTTTCATTCAACTCCAAGTCCTCTCTTTTGTTTCGGAGCTTTCAAGCTCAGTTTGGAGGCAGTGTTTAGGCCAGAACAAAGTGTGTACTTTGGTGCGTCTTTTCTTTTTTTCTGCTCATTCATCACTGAAGCTGGGCGCATAAAAACTTGCATAGACTACATGCAACCATTTGCTGTTAATTGGAAGGACAATTTTTTAAAGTCTGGTGAACATCTTTACAATGCCTTGACACTAATCAGAACAAATGTGTTATTAGGAACAGATGGATTTCCACTGTAGTCATATCCCACAGGTGTTCTTGGGATACTGCTAAGAGGTTGTAAGGAGAGAGTACAAAAACTTGCCTCACTCCGTGACGATGCCACACGAGCTCCTAATGTGCATTTTGAGACAACTAGCCTCGTTGGGGCTTGGAAGTGTTTGTTGGGTGCCACTTGAATGCAGCATAAACAGCAGAACACAGGTTCAAGGGGCCCTGCAACTGCAGTGTTGTGTATCCTGTTTCTGCATTGTCCTTGTATTAATGTTGTTCGAGTGGTGTGCTGTAATTATTACGTTTAGAATGTTAGCTGCAAATGGGCTATGTATTTAAAACAGCATTGGAAAATTGTGTTGGAATGGCGTTGGAATAGCATTAAAATAGCATTGGAATAATTGCATTTGAGTGATATTTGGAGAGCTTGTTTTTGGTTCTGGTGACCAAAGCTGTTTTAACTCTGCAGTTTGGTGCAAGGTGGCCGATTCAATTCCACGCCATGTTACATGTGCATCCAAATGAGCCAATAATGGCCATGTTCGAACTGTTCTAGTGTCAGATTTTCCCAGTGGTGACTAATGGCTGGTGCAAACGTTTCTTTTGTTTTTTCCACCGTTAACATAAAAAAAAGCGTACTCGTCAGTTATTTTCAGTCAAGCCAAGCGTGGCAGATTTTCCTAGAGGCGTGCACCCTTGCCAACTAGTAGGGTGGGTTCATAATTGCTCACACACACACACTAGGACACGTGAGATGTGAAGCTGCATCCTATTGACGAAGAATCTGGGCCGTCTGCACGCATTCTCCTGCACCTGTGAAGTGTTGTCTGGCCTCTTGTGAGGCTGCCAGTTTGAGAAGGAGTGCGTCACTCGCGTTCCCTCGCGAACAGTCGCCTTTGGGAGTAATTATAAACTTCCCTTTGTGGTGAAACACAAAGGATAGGCTGAGTAATGTTTGCTCCGTTTTCTTTTCTTTCCTTCATCCCCTTCTCTCGCAGCAATTTTTAATGCTATACCTTCTGCTTTGAGTTTTGTTATGTAAGTTGGTGCTCTGTGAAACAAAAAGCAAGGGTGTGATTATACGGAGGTTAATTTATATATTGAACGTACTGAAAGAGCTATGGGTAGTGTTTCAATGCAAACGAAACGATAGCTTCGCTCGGCAGTCTTAAAACTGTCCGGCGTCCAGGATGGCTGTGAGGATAGAAACGTGGTTAGGAATGAATGAATAATTGGGATGTTCAGCTGTTCTAGGCCTACATTTTTGCATCCGTAAGGCCGGTTGACTTTATGCATTTGTTGTATTTGCTGTGTGTATGTTTGAGTTGTAGTGACCCAAAACCCTGCTGTACTTTTCAACGAGTAATGAGCGGGCAGTTCACTGGTCTACAAGGGACAAGCTATAACCATTCGCTCCTAATTGTTTTGGTAGTGGAAAAAATGAAAAGTGACACTTTCCGTTACTCCCGTTTTTAAGGCCTAGCCCGACAGAGGTAGGCGGCGTCTGGCCTCCCGGCCCTGATGGCTGGAAAGCAACTTGGTCGGATTGCGGGGCCAAAGTCACCAAGTGGTAGATGTGATAGCCCCCCACTGGGAGTGCTCAGAATGCGTTGCAGTCAAGTGTGGAACAATCATTATCAAAATAAAATCAAAAGATACAACAGTTTACTTTCCCGTACTCCATTTGAACGTGCCCAGCTGAAGTAGGTGGCGGCATCTGCCTCCCAGGCCATGATGGCTGGAAACTGTTTTTTAGTACTTGGCTCGGATTGCGTGCCAAAGTCGCAAGATGAGTGATGATGATAGCATCACTGCAGTGTTGAGAATGATTGCAGTGGGTGCTAGGAATGAGGCCAGTATACGACATGTCTCTCAGAGCACAACACCTTGATCTGGTTCACTTTTGCCATCCTGTGTGCGGGTCACAGTAAAGGTGCACCCGCTAGGGACCAGCCAGTACCAGCCTCGGGGGGTACCGATACCAGCTTTCTCGCGGAGCTCATTCCTTGCGGCAACGGTGTGATGCCTTTTGCCTGCCCATTTTGGCACAGTGTGTTTATCCCGGTTTTGTTCACCCCCTGCTTCAGTGGCTACCAGTGGGTGTGACAGTGCTCTTTCTTGCTCAGGTGAGCAGTTCTGCTGTTGGTTGCCTGTGAGAGGAAAGTCCTCTAAACTGGGCCAGCTGTGAAAACCTCCTGTAGGTGACGAAGTGTCGATCATTTTAAGATGACGCTTGGGAAATTGCACCAGCCGGCTGAGCGTGTGTTTGTTCCTACGAATAACTTGTCTAACCTGTTGGCGCAAAGGGAAAAGGTGAGTTGATCAAGTTCTTGGGCGGCCAGCATTGCTCTATTTCCTATGTCGAATGAGGCGATGACACAGTAAAATGTTGTTACAAGAGACACTCAAGGAACCCGGGTAACATGTCTCTTGTAACCAAGGCCTCTTGTATGTGAAGTTGTGAACATGGCAAACATAAGAAAATCAACCAAACTGTTTTCATTGAAATGTCTCTTATAACCAAGGGTCTCTTGTAACAGTGTCTCGTGTAACGAGGTTTTACTCTAGGAATATTTGCTACGAGTTCAGCTTTGTCCCTTCAGTTGCTCCGGCAGATGAGGAGAGTTGCTGCATTCTTTGGCACTGTTACGTTCTCAAAGATGGCACCTGCTTCAAAATGAAGTATGCCTGAGCATATCGAGGAAAGTTGGTCTAAAACCATGAAAGTAAGGTTGCACTGTCTAAGCTACAAAATAAATAGCTGCTAGCATTGCTATCTAACGAGAGCACCTTGTTACTTGGTAGGCTGCCGTAGCATGCAACCTGAGCTTTGTACCTTAACTTGGTTTTCATGAAAACAAAGCTGTTCAAAAGAAGAATAAGAGAGGTCGAACCAAGCACCCCTTCTCTACTTCCCTTTGCTTTTATTTGGGCACCCTTTTTGAGTCCAGCGCAAATTGTGCTCGAGCGCTGTTCCCCTTCCCTCTCTTTCCCGGTGCAGCCTCGAGGAGAGGAGGGGGAGAGAGGGCTGCCACTCCTCCAAGGAGGAGGGGGAGGGGGAAGAGGGGGAGAAGGAAGTGCCGTGGATGGGAGCAGCGGCCGGCCTGGCGATGGGGTCTTCCGTGCGCAACACCATCAACCTGGGCAACAGCATCATCGGCGTGAGCATCCTGGCCATGCCCTACTGCTTCGAGCGCTGCGGCATCCTGCTGGGCTGTCTGCTGCTGCTGGCCTCGGGTCTCCTCACCCGCCTCACCTGCCACCTGCTCCTCAAGGCCGCCATCACGGCACGCCGGAGGAACTACGAGTTCCTCGGTAAGCTCTCTCTCTCTCTCTCTCTCTCTCTCTCTCTCTCTCTCTCTCTCTCTCTCTCTTCTCTTCTTCTCTCTCTCTCTCTCTCTCTCTACTCTCTTCTCTCTCTTCTCTACTTTCTCTCTCTCTTACTCCTCTCTCTCTCATCTTTCTCTCTCTATCTCTTTCTTACTCTCTCTCTTACTCTCTCTCTCTCTCTCTCCCATCCGCCCTTCTGCCTCCCTCTCTCTTGTCGCAATTGGGGGGTTGAGATGCTGTTGGGTAATGTCTGCGCTTGGGATGTGGCCGTGTTGAAGGAACGCTTAGCTTGATTGGGACAGCAAGGGACAGCAATTTAGCGGTCAGCAATGATGGACAGCAATTTAGCAGTCAGTTTGGCCCTTCTTAGGGGAGGAGGGGTCGTGGTTGTTTCGTCTCCTTCGTGCGCATTTGCTGTGATGAATTTTGGAAGACAGCTGACAGCTGGGCAAGTTGATGGAGACTTGTTGGTAAAGCTCTATGAACTCAGGACTAAGCATGATTACCTACAGTGGAAAGTTAGCAGAACTTTGCCTTGTGTCAAGCAGTATGGCAAGCAATGCTGTCAGCATTGCGCAGGGGGCCCTGGTTGAGAACAAAGGATGTTTACTTTTGTGTGGGGATAGTAGCACTTCATGTCCAATATTTCACATTAAAAAAGATCTGGGACGGGCCGATAAAATTTGTTGTGTAAAATGTTTTGACGGTAGGGCCAGCAGGCATTTGTGTATGCCATAGTTTTACCTATTCATGCTAACAGGTACGTGCTTAGTGCCTTTGAACAAGTGAATTCTAACTTGGCGTGAATATAGTAATGCTCAATAACCTCGGGACAGCACAGCGGTTTGAGATAGGTGGCGAGGCAGTGGAAGTGGTAAGCGAATATATCTACTTAGGCCAAGTTGTGACCCCGGATCCCAACCACGAGGCAGAGATAATTAGAAGGATCAGAAGGGGGTGGGGGCATATGGCAGACATTCTCAGATAATGAATAGCAGCCTACCATTGTCCTGAAGAAAAAAGTGTATGACAGCTGCATTTCCCGGGAAACTCACCTACGGGGCAGAAACTTGGAGGCTCACTAAGAGGGTTCAACTTAAACTGGGACGACTCAGGGGGCAAGGCAGCGGAAAACGGGTTTTAACATTAAGGGGAGAGAAGAGAGGGAAAGGGGGTCAGGGAGCAAACACATGTTAAGGAATATAGCGATCAGGAGGGGGTAAATTTAGCATGGGAAAATCTGATTACCGTAAGGTTCCGAAAGAACACCCCGCCAGCAGTACATAGATATCAAGTAAAAATTTGGGGGGGGCAAACTTCCGGTTCAGGTGCAAAAAACGCCAAAAAAGTGGCCACACCGCCAACCAGAACAGGGCAGGTATCAAGGAAAAATACGAGATGGTGAAAACTCTAAGTGTGGAAAAGACAAATAAGTGATGACATCAACACATGAATAGATGATCTGCATTCACCGTATTTGCTCGATTCTAAGCACCCCTTTTTTCAGGATCGTAATACCCAAAGTGAGGGGAGGGAGGTGCTTAAATTCAAAAAATCCCCTCCCCGACACACAGAACACTTTTTTTGCCTTGGTATCCAGGGAGGCGGGAGCAAAGAAAAAACTTTTATTCTGCAAACATTCAAAAAAGGCACAGACACTTAACGTGGCGTGACTTGCCCGTACGTCTGATAGTCACACTGACTACCACTCAATTCTATCGCACCGCTTAAGCCGCCGCTCTGTTTCCCACAGCAGGTTGTGTTCCTTTCTGTCGAAGTGGTTTGCAATCGAAAATGTTCTAAATTAATTGACCACAATGTCAACTGTACCCGCTTTCACGCGTCTGGAAGCCACCTCGCGGTAGTTAGCGGGGATGCTTTACGGAGCTTTTCCATCGCGCGACGTTTCCTGCCGGGTAGCCCCGTGCGCCAACTTCTGGCCACTTCCGCCTCCACTTCTGTCGTGCCCCCACTTTGCCCAGGCCGGCACCAGAAGCTGTTATTCCTCCGTTTCGACAGCTCCGGCTCGTGAATAGAGTGAGCAACCGCGGTTGGCAGCTTGGGCAACATGCGCTTCTTTGCGGAAAAGGGGATCTCAGATTCACATGCAAACTTTTTTTCAATTTTTTTTCTTAAAGTAGGGAAGGTTGCTTAGAATCGCGGAGATACGGTATTTTGTTCACTCATCAGCACCAAAGCCATCGATTAGGGGGTGGGTGGTTTTCGGGGTCTTTAGTAAATTGAATATTTTGCCTGCTAAAGGGGTGTGGGCGGTGTTTTGGAGGAGGGTGTTCTCTTGGAGCTTTACAGTGGGTTCACGTTGCAGCACACTGTGAAAGCCAGGAACCTGTTTCCTTAGCAGCACTGATTGTCTAAAGCTGAACAAAACATTTTCCCTGCAGCCTTCCACACATATGGCCCAACCGGCAAGCTGGTGGTGGAGATTGGGTGAGCACTGAACCTGCCTCCTACTTTCATCCTTCACAACTGCACGATGAGAACGTGTTCACTAATCTCCTTATTTTTGTATTTTCGAAGTATTGTGGCTGTCGTCATGTGACGGCTGTCTTCAAGCCACTTGGAAGGCTAACAAGCAGAAAAAGGTGTCTTGTTGAGATTGAAGGGACCATAAACAAACCGCTGTTAGTATAGAAATGAACTTTCACGAAGTACCCTTCATTTGTAAAGTTTCATCCTCAATGATTTCCTAATCCTAAAGCACAAGTTTCTCTAGGCCAGTGTTTAGAATTTGATTTTGTTCTTTTTTTTGCAGTTCAAGAGGTCTCATTTGATCCAGTCGAGGGGCTGCCGGCAACAACTGCTTTTGTGCTACACTAATTCTTATAGTGCCAGTCCTAGGCACTTCTGAGCAGTTCGGGGGCAATCCAGAACTACATTCTGATACGAAGTCTATGGGCAAAAATGAAATACAGATAAAAGAAAATGTTTTTTTGGAGCAGTTATTACGCAGACCAAAATGACGAGCAAAAGAGAGCTAGAGTCAGTTGCCACTCTTGAAAAGCTACCAATGGTGGTTTAAACTGACCCGTAGCTAGCTTCCCGTTTCTCTGGCTCGCAAAGCAACACGTCTTGGGTATTGATGCCACCCCTTCCCCCCTCTCCCTCTCTCTCCTTCTCCTCAGGGTGCTGGGCTTCCTGCTGGGCAGCTGCGTGGCCTTCTTTGTGGTGATGGGTGACCTGGCTCCCCCCCTGGCCTCCGACCTGTTCCTGCTCGGGGGAGGGGGGCCCAACGGGGGCGGCCTGCTGAGCCCCCAGCGCCTGCGCCTGGTCACCCTGTTCCTGCTGGGCACCTGCGTGGGGCTGCCCCTGGGGCTGCTGCGCAACCTCGACTCCCTCACCTCCCTCTCGGCCCTCTCCCTCGCCTTCTACTGCCTGCTTGTGCTCAAGGTGGGAATAATGGGGATCTGGGGATTTTAGGGGTGGATGGGGAAAGGGGAGTCCCTTGTCCTAGAGAAAAACAGGGGAAGATAGGGACAGTAAGGATGGGCCTTCTCAGATTAGAGTGGGCATCTCAATGACACAATCAATGCGGATTGCAAATCAGTGTGGTTTGCAGGGTGGTTTTCAATGTGGTTTGCAGGATTTAGCAACGTGGTTGCAAAATTTCGGGTCAAATTTTGAGGTTTTGCTTACTGCAGTTGCACCTGGCTATGGGGTGCACCCTATAGGAAGGGCTCTGAATTTTGACCATCTGGGGACCGTGAACATGTGCTGAAATCTCAACACAGGGGTGTTTTGTTTTTCACTTTCATCGGAAAGACCTTCATCGAAAACCTATATCACTTCCAGCCATTGTGGCCAGGAGTAGACTTCCCATAAAATTTCCAGATATTTGTGTAGCATATGCTTGAAAGACTGGAATGGACCAAGGTGAACAGTTAGTCAAGTATCTGTTCTCGAAATGTGTGCAAGCAGTGCATTTTATTAAAAGTGCACTTGACATATTTCACACTTGCATGCCCAGGCAAAAAGGGGGGAGATTTGCTTCTTTGCATAACACACTAAGGTGCAAGCACGTCAGTTTTTTCTCATTGTTTGCTATGAAATGTTTGTTACGAATCCCTTGTGGCTGGAGTTTTTGCAAAAAAGTGCAACACTAACCAACAAAACAAAAGAAAAAGTGTTTCACACAGCAGGTAGCACTGAACTGTTGGATGCTCTAACAGTGTCATTAATGGTACCAGTGTGGTGAACATGAATTATCCAGTAACTGTGTTATCAACTGGGCAGCATATAATGGACCCAAACTTTTCCCAAGAGCATTTAAAGCAAGACCGGGGCCTACTTGCTCGAAGCTCATTACGACCGACTAGTTGGCAGCATAACCTTGTTGGCAGAGTATTTCGTGTTCTAAACTTCCCTAGGCTACTAGACGCCTTTCGGAAACTTGTAAAACAGCGCATGAGACTCGGTGAGGTTGCACCCAAGACTATGACCTAGCCTGCCCCAACCAGTGACATTTGAGACTTGGTTGGTCATTTCATTTTTTGTGAGTTGGGGCCTCTTTTGCTGCTGCCTGTGGCATGGTGAGTTGGTCCACCCGTTTCTTTCGGAAAGGGGTACACGGCGCTAGCATGAGTGAGAGATCATCTGCTATGCTGGCTGTCGTCGCAACACCTACACAAAGGCGATGTGGAAACAATGCAGCGAAAGTTTTTCACAAAAACATGCTCATTAACTCAAAAACAACACAGGGGCACTCATAATGGAGCTGCAGCGTGGTAATGAAATTATACATTACAGCAAAATGTTTGCAGCCTGCAGTAGCTCTGTCCGGGAGCGCTAAGTAAAGTCGAATTTTCAATGAGAAACCGCAGAGCTTTCCTCCCCTTGAAGTGGCAGTTACGAAGCTTGGCTGTTTGGGTGTGTGCTGTGATCGTCCGTTCTGCTTGAGCAGTGAGGGTGTTTTGTTCGTCCAAGCGTGCATGATATCAACCTTCGGCTGAATTCTAATGATCGGTTGTTCTAACGATCAGCCCTCGCTAAGCGAGCTGCTGACCCAGCTGTGGGAATTATACGCTGTTCCATGCTTTATGCACGGCGGAGGGGGGGAGGGGGGCAGTCAATGAAATGCATGGTGTAATAAGAGAGGGTTGTTGCGACCACATCGCCACTCCCGGCATCTAGAGTAGTAAAGTGCCTGGCAGCCAGCCACTGGTGTGCTCTTTGCATCCAAGTTTACGACGATGAACCCGGAGCGAATTCACAACTACAATAGAACTTGTTACAAGAGACACTGTTGCAAGAGACACTTGGTTTAGGGACACTTGGTCCTGGCAAGAGACCCTTTGGCCAGGAATGATTGTAGAAGACATTAAAAAAGACGCCAACCGCAAGAGAAAATGGAACAATGATATTTTAGCCCCCTGAACAAGAGCCTTGTTCACACTAAAAGCTAAGAAAGAAATCAGAGTTGAAGTAGGCTGAGCATGTGACCTAAACACTTTGCGTAGGCGGGGGGAAGATTGCCATCTGTGCAGTTCAGGGTACTTTTAAATGCGGAGCATTTCTTAGGCTCGCCTGGTCCTGCGTCGTTGATGGCGGAGCCGTCCACACGCTCACTGCGCATGCGCAACTCTCCTCCTTACACCCACAGCTCCGTGATACTACACTATAAAAAAAAAAAAAATGTCATCGGCACCCGGTTTCGACCCACGACTCTCTGGCCGCAACGGGAGGTACGCGGGCTTTTCCACTACGCTACAAATCCGGGACAGGAGAAGTGCTACGAACGCCCCTTTATGTCCTTGACTCATTCAAACTACGTCAAGAAGCTACTGATACAACGAAGGCACGCAAAGCTGAACGTCAACGGAAACGACGAACTGAAAACTTTAGAGGGGGATGCTGAATTTCCCGTAAAAACTGTGGCGGGAAGCGCCACGCGCCTTGCAGCTCAACCCCCCGTCCGCAGCGCCTCTGATGTGATTGTGGCAGGATGCCCCTAGGGATTGGCCAACAAAGAATTCATCACGAGATGGGTTTCGCGTTAACCACCGTCGTCATTTTCCCCGTAGGGGAACCGCCGAAAAGAAGAAGAACGAGAAGACAAAGCTGCGAAGAGGAGGGCGTGTACATTGCTCTCAGCCGGTAGCCGGTGCCCCAATTCAAAAACCTTTACCTCCCCAAGCTGACGGAGACTACCCATTTACCACAGAGACAACATCGACAAGAACATGATGGACGAGTTTCCGCCTCGAGAACCACCGCCTACTCACCGTAACACCACAGCACTTGCATGCCTTTGCCACCGGTGGGACCCGGACGCGGAATTCCCTCTAGCGCTAGTAAAAACCATCACTCAACATAACGGCAACAATGGAACCACAGGGAAACCGCCACGATGCTTCGCTCCTATCGGTCCCCCGGGAAGATGTGCAATTTTTTGTCGTCTGCGTCATTATGGATTCCAAATATAGTCTAGAGGCAAAGTCCTTCTCGCTGGCGGCCTTGCACCAGTCTATCTCGTGGTTAGACGATAGTGCATGTTCTTCAAGGGCATTGGCGGACACTTTTCCCTTCTTTATCTCATTAATGCCCTTTTACCTGCCTTTCGAAATTGCCCAATTCCGAAAGCCAATAGCAAGATTTCGGAAAGCAGACTTGTTGTTGTCTGTGAACTAGACCACACTGCAATACGCAGTTTGTTCGAGGAAGCAGGTAAAGGTAACCAGTAGCCCTGAACTACATCAAAATTAAGAAGCAGTATTCATACTAAATTTGCCCGTACGATTATGGTAGTGTAAACTGTATTTGTGGCTTCGCAGTGCATGAAATGGGAGGGAACTGGTATCTTAGGCTGTGACAGCCAACCCCAAACGTAACCCCACTGCCGACAGAGGCTGACCTCCTTCTGTTGCGCTGATTTTAGTCCGTAACCTCCTCTGCCCCTCTTCCCATTGTGTGCAGGTGTTTGTGGACAGCTTCCCCGTGCTGTGGTCGGGTGCCTGGTGGGACCGGGTGGTGCTGTGGCGGCACGAGAACCTCCTCTCTGTGCTGCCCATCTTCGCCATGGCCCTCTCCTGCCAGCCGTCAGTGCACCTCTCTCTTATTACTGGGCACCCGTTTTGTATCATGGCGTCTCCTGTCCCACCACACAGTGTGGTTCTGAAGTGAGAATGAAGTGAAATGCCCAGGGTTCTACAACAAAGCTACCACCATTTTATTTTCAGTTGTGACCTGTGGGCAATGCCAAATAGTTCATTTTGCCACAGAACCACAGCTTTAGAATGCGCCCTTAAAGTTTGCTTAAAGAGGCTTCGAAACCCAGGTGGTTTATATAATCATAACCACTCAAAACTCGTGACCCGCTGGTGCTTGTCACACATCTCCCCGTTGTTGAGCACAAAGAAAACTGCAGGTAGATTTGAGGCAAAATATACGTAATTAACCGGCAGCGCCAGTGTTCATTTAGTTGGGATCGCTCGTTGGGTGGGTTTTTACGATAGGGAGTGAAAAAAAGTGGCAGTGCAACGCCGGCATGCATGGAAGGAAAAGCAAGCACAAAAACAACAGAACTCCTGTTGGCGTAGTTTCAGGCAGGGTTGTGTGAGCACTGTGAAGGCGGGAAATTTGAATTGCATTGGACAAACCTCCGTTGAATTCATCACAAGAGGAATGAGACAGGGCGGCGAAGAGTGTGATGGGTGGTAGCAGTGAGTGGGTAACGGTGCCACAGCCCGTTATGGTGAATCACTGCTCTGCACTTCTGACAGCTTCCACATTGAGGGGAATGGCTTTTAATTTTTGTAGGAAGGGTTGATTTGCGACCTTGTTAATGATGGTTGGCTTCCTTTGGTGCTTGTTTTGCAATCTCGAGTGCCCCCCGTTGCCTGTGCATCATGTGCAGGCAGCTGTTTGAGATCTTCGACACGGTGAACGAGCCCTCCCTGAAGCGGATGAACTCGGTGGTGAACGGGGCAGTGCAGATGTGCTCCATGGTCTACATCACGGTCAGTGGGGACTGTTATCTGCCTTCTTCCAACTCTGGTCGGGAAGTGTGCGCAGTTTCGAGGGTAGTGGGCAGGTGGGTGTGTGTGGAAATGGCAAATGGTTAAAGTTGGGCAAAGTGGACTCGGAGCAAAAGCTCAAGGCAGAATACCGGCTGCCAGTAAGGAAATACTAGATGCCACTGAAAAAACGAAAGGTAGCAAGGGGACATTCCTGGACTTCAATTATTGGATTATTGATTTTCGGATTATTGATAACTGTCGTGGCCTAACCAAGGGCTTTACTGTAGCCCTGATCACAGTGCCGGCACACTGCGAAACGGGCTCATGAGTTTGTGTGAACTGTGCACTGTATTGTGCACTTTATTCTTTATTGTGCACTTTATTTGCTCTTTTTCTTTGTGGGCACTTGATTTGTAGGGGCTGGCCATAAAGGAAATCGGGTGTACTTGAGGTGTGCCTGCTAAGGCACGTGCAATGTAACGTGTGTAACTATCCTCAATAACAGCTATTGGTTGTGGTAGTGCCTGCATTGCCTATAACAACAGCAGAGATTTGTGAAGGCGAGTCACCCAGCAGTGAAAATGTTTGGCTGTTTGGGGTTGATGTCCATTTGTGTGTTCGTCTCGTGGTACATACCTGACTGCAAGTTCCTGGAATAGTAATGCTTTGTGCCTCCCTTGAAAATTTAATTGGTCCAGTTTCGCACAGTCATGTGAGGGAAAGGCAAGCATGTACAAACAGGAGGGCATGTGAAACTGGGATTAATGAGAGGGTAGGTGATGTGCAGAAGAAGCATGGTGCGGGTGGTAGCCCTGCTGAACTGGTGTATGTGTTTGTAGTTGAAGAAAGCTTTCAGTAGAGCAAAGTTCACTAGTACGCACAGTCTGCTGGAGTGGGCTGTCCCACAGAATAGTGCACAGCTCATTTAATGAGACCTATACAGAGGCTGCCCTCTTTTGTTTATGTCACAGTTGTCGGCATCGGGCGATAAAGAAGTGTTTCCTCAGGATGACAGGCTTTAATTGACTCTTTTGGAAAGGGTCCACGAACGGGCTCTCACGACTGATAACTCGTCTTTATACAGCAGCTGACCATATTTTTGTGCACACAAGCAGCACCAGTAATTGACAAGTCTCAAGAGTAAAATTGGGGTGTGAGTAATACGCGAGTTTAGCCTTGAAATGCAGCTTCCCCACAATGCAGGCCCTGCTGTGACGCATGCATCGTCACCAACTGTCGTTGCAATCTTTCCCCTGCTCTATCCTAGCTGGCTTGCTGTCAGAAGGAAAAGCAGTGTTTGACTGTTTAGTTGGGAACCCACTTTATTGTCAGCACAGTTGCCTTTCCAAGGTCGGTTGCCTCCGTGCGTCTTTGGAGTGAATGAGATAACGCAATGTAGAGGGTGGCTTCTCACCAACTAGCAGCTGTCCAGAAGTAATTAGCTTGGTCTATGTGCATTACTGTACAGTGGTATTATTTCTTAGCTGCATCTTTTTTTCCGGTTAATGTGCTCGGTGTACCTGACTTCGGTTAAAAAAGACATTTGATAACTCGTCATAATTGTGTGATCAATGTGAAAGTTTGGATGAGTTGGTACTTGTGGTATTCAGCAGTTGTGTTTTTAATTACCTAGATGGCGCTGGGCATGTGCCTTATCACATCAGCTGACTCATGCGCCTGTATAAACAATGCAGACCACTTGTAACATATGTCGCAGGAACCGCGAAAATTCACACTATAAGGGGTATTGCACTGTAAGCAAAACATGCACAAATCCAACCACATCACAATCTACCTTTCAATCATTCTTTATCATCACTCAAATGAAGGCCTCCTACAAACAGAGGTGCGGTGTTCATTTCGTCTTTTTTTCCACATCAGCCGCTGCTGCAGGGTCTCACAAACCGCGAGCGTGGCTTTACTCCTGTTGTGTTTGTGCTTTAAGGGAACACGGCTGCGTTTCTTAATTAAGGAGCGTCTATGAATGGATGCCGGGAGACATTGTGATAAGAGCGCAAGCAGGATTTATTTTTCACCCCTCCTTGAGTTCACGATGCCCAAGGTGGTTGCTTATGAGCACAATGTACACGTGGCGGAAACCTCCGGCGTTGCAGCTCGCTATCTCCAGATGTTCAAAAAGGGAAAGGGCAGTTGCTTATCCGCACACCGTCCTATAACAGAAACAATTTACTGCGAGTGGGAGGGGGGGGGGGCAGAGGGTGGGCTGGCTATCTTCTGAGGTGTGTCAAGCAAGCGTAGTTGTGGTTATATCACGTGAGGGCAAACGAAACGTGCAGACCAAAGGGCTTATCTTTTTCTCTTGTGTGCTGAAAATAGAGGAGAGCAGGGAGTGCCCGCTGTGTCAGATGTGACTGATTTCTAAGAATCATTTTTCTCTTTCTATGACCCTAAAACGATGCTCCAGCTTCACCGGTCGATCAGTGGACCCGCCAAAAAAACGCACTATAAACGGTGTCATGCTTCGGGCAACTGCGTTTTAAGTGGTACGCTTATGCATTGAGTTCTATGCAAGGGAAACCGATGGTCACAAAAACCTGCGTTATATCCAGTCCTGCACTATTAGTGGTTACATTATAAATGGTCTAGACTGTATTTCCATCGAGGACTAATGAAACCAGAGTTGTTGGAGATACATGCTGGGGAGGTTTACTTTGTGGTAGCTCCGGCATATTCAGGCAGGGTGTGGTTGCGGACACAACAGTACTTCATTGATTGAAATGCTTACAACACAGAAAGGAAGAACGACGAACGGAGGTAGCTGACACAGACAACGCTCGTCAGTGTCACCTCTTTCCGTCCGTCGTTCTTTCTTTCCACATTGCGAACATTTCGTAGTTGCGTTGTACTCCTTTCTTAGGAAGACAAAAAGGTTGAATTGCATGGTCTGTGCGAGGAGGTAACGACTGCTGACGTCTCCACACTCCTCCTCCCTTTGTTGCAGATGGGCTTCTTTGGGTACGTGGCCTTCTGCAACGCGGAGGCCGGGCCGATCCCGGGCAACGTTCTGGTGCGGCTGGCGCCCTCGCTCTGGTCGGAGTTCCTCAAGCTGGGCTTTGTGGCCACCCTGGTGGTCTCCTTCCCCCTCTGCCTGTTCCCCTGCCGCACCAGCCTCCACTCGCTGCTCTTCAAGCGGGTGAGTCGCGGCCACCCACTCTGAGGCCGGCCTTCCTCAGCGTGCACCATAGATAGACCTATCTAGCTGGGACGCATACTTCAAAGTGCAAAAAGATGAAACTAAAATAAGTAGACAACACGAGTGCTTTTAACAGCGAAACTGGCTGTTTAGGAAATTGCAATTTTTCATATCCGCAGTTAAAAATACGAAGAAATTGCCGAGCACGCACGCGTGAGCGCGGGCCTCACGGTGACCGCCCGTTAGTTAAAAAAAGACAAGGGAATGCCTAGCCCTCGTGTTTGCGTGCCTCATGGTGACTGCCCAGCGTCCCCGGCGCACGTTTGTCAAGCCAATCATACCCACTTAGAGAGAATGGCCAAGATTGGGGGGGGGGAAAAAACAAAAAATGTCCAGCGTTCGCTTTTGCTCCGAACAAGAAAGACTCCAGCGTTCGCCGTAATCGTGGCAACACTTGCTCGGTATGAGAAAGACATGTCATAGCGTAGGCCCCTCCAAAGTGATGTCCAATGATGATTATTCCTTCCGAAAAAAATGAAGGAAGCTCACACTTGTAGCAATAACGATGGAGTAAAGGTTGTTGTGGCAGCAAAGAAAAAGCAAATGGGCTACAATCGTGGACTTGAACCTTTGTGATGGTCGTTAAAGTTGCGTACAGCTTTGCTACCTTCAAGTCTTGCGTGTTAGTGTGAACTTCCTTTGTCTTTTAATTTTTGTGCACTTGTGTTTTGTTTTGTTTTTTTGCGATTTGAACTATGAATTTAGTCCAACTAGCTCAGCTTTCTGTACTACTCAAAAGGGGCCTTGGAAAGACTGAGGTTGGGGAACAAAGGCAGAGACGTTGGGTGTTCCACCTAGGTGTGCAACTGAGCCGTTGTCTGACGAGGTGTGTGCTGCAATCATTGGTGATGATGATTGATGACTCCCAGGGGAAGGGCTCCTCCCTTAGCTTCCACAAGGCTATCAGCGATCGTGGCATACACTTTCTTAAAGGTGTGGTAGAACACCTTGTAGTGAGGGGGTTTGGGCAGACCAAGACTACCACAAAAGCTCATCAGGTGATTAGGTTTAACATCCGTTGCACGTGCACTGAGTACTGCTTTTACATTGACCTGTTGTTCCAATGTCTGTAGCACAGTTTTGATTTGGAGCCTTCATTTGTGTTTCTGCCAAACATTCACCATTTGGAGACTTGACTTTTAGTAGCAATTGTGGGGTTCGCAGCTATGAATGGACCGTATGACCCGGCTAGCAAGCTAGAAAACGAGAACCAAAGCCACAATCCCCACCACGGCTTCGCGGGGATGCCGCTGAGGGTTCGTACGACTCGCCGGGAGGTGCAAATGAGGCACTTGGGGGGAGGCGATGTCAACAAACCACGCTTTATTGCTCGGTCATAATATGGAACACGCACTGGACAGGCTGTCCCAAGCTTGGGCGGGAGACGGAGTCTCCACGAGCTCGTTAAGCCATCCGTGGTTGCCGACTTGGTCCATCTCCTGACGGGAGACTCGCTTGGTTGTCTCGGGCTCGAGGAACAGGCCGCTAGGCCACCGGCGCTCCATGTATCGTGATCGCCAATGGGGAAGTGCGCTCGCTCATGCCCGCTTTGTTGTCAAGTAATTTAAAGGCTTGGTAGCAACTCAAGAAAGTTGGAAAAAAGTTGTTGCTTTTCCTTCCTCTTTTTTTTAGAGTCTTACGGGCATATCCATCAAAACAAAAATGCTTGGGCTCTGGTTAAATTGCTGTGCTACGAAGCCACTTAAAGATCTAGAAGTCAACAACCAAAGTGACTTCTTGAGTCATCGTGAGCCATTCAGATGCGTCTCTTTGCTAACTTCTCATTCATATTCTGTTGTCTTCTTTTTTTTGCATGAGAAAAGGATAATCAAGGATGTTAAAGAGAGCAAAAAGGAAAAAAAAATCAAAGAACTTAGAAAAAGACAATAATTTTTCGACTTTCATCTCCTCGTAAGTTTCACTACCTGATATGTGGTAGGGAACTAGGCTCTGCACATGTTTTCAAAAGCCTTCTTTCTCGCTAGTAAGAAGCCTTCTTACTCTAACTCGCTGTCAACAGCCCCTGTAGTGTTGGCTTGTTGCCGCGTGCAGGCTAACAGGTGCCTGGATTCTTCTGAACATGCTCTCTTGTCCACGGTCGGTGTAGAGGAGAAGCCGCAGGCAAGTGCAGTTCGGACGCCGTGTTGACAGCCGTCGTAGCTCGTGGGGCAGGCACGAACTCGTGAAAGTACGTCAGGCAGATTCTGTTTCTTGCGTATGCTGGCTTCAGTTTGTAAGCGAACGGGATTTGTTCCCAATCTGACACATTCAAGTTTGGCTTTACCGAACTGCTCCCACAGCTGAGAAAACACTAGATGCGGCCTTCCAGATTTTTTCTCATTGTCAGCACAGAGTCCTGATGGCCAATACATGTCCTATGCGACCACTGAGGGAGAGCTGTCAAGTTGGGCACAGGGTTAGCAGTGCGGAAAATTCATACTGGCATCACATAACCCCTCCCTCTTTTCACACAATGCAGCCTAGCATGGTGAGTGCAGTTCGGATACATTGGAAGTACAGTCGAACCCCGCTACAACGAACGCCGCTTCAACGAAATTTCCGCTTCAACGAAATATTTCCAATTCCCCGTCAGCCAGCCATAGAAGTCCATGCAACAAAGTCCTCGCCACAACGAACCATTTGTCAGGCTTGCTTTCGCTTCAACGAAATTTTCGATGATTTGGGCTGAGTTTGAACAATTATTTTACAATAAAATAAGCATAGCGCCAGCTATCTGTAACTTTTTATACATTCAGGACGCTTAGTTTCACCGAAAACATGCGCGGTGCGGCCACACCGCCAAAAAAAAAAAAAAACTCATAGGCGGACGCCATTGTTTGATGGTGATAATGATGTGGCTGGCCGTCTTTACATGAGGCGCAGGCCCGGTTCGCCAAGCCGGAGCTACAGCCAATCCGTATCCAGTTGAAATCGCACAAATGTGCTCCGCTGCTGGCGCGGCGCCGTCATGTATGCGTTGTGAGCAGCTGTCCTTGCCGTTTTCCTTCTACCATTCTTCATAGCCAAGAGCAAAAATCATGTTTGCGTGTTTGGTCTTGAAGCCAAGTCATCCTATCTTAGTCATGAGCGCGCAGTTGTGTTAAATGCAAGCGCGCGCGTCTAACCTGCCAAGGTCAGTAGCTGCCGCGCCGTGTCAGATGATAAGATAACGGCACTGCTCCTGCTACAAGTGAGAGGGGGGCTTCCGACGCCCTAGCAGCTATCTGCAAGTAATCAGCTCGGTGGACACGCCTTGTTGTACAGCAATACGTTTTGCGCCTGCATTTGTTCACCCCACTCCGCAACGCGTTCTTCGCGTGCAGTGAAAGAGCAGATAACCATTGGTATGTTTGTTATCCGAATAAACATGACGTTATTGCGCGTCACTCCTTTTTCTAAACATTGTATTATGCTGCCAATGATGCGGAAGCATACGGGGCTATTTTTCTGGCCTTTCCGTGGTGTGTTGCGGCAGATTTCGCCTCAACGAATTTTCGCTTCAACGAAATTTTTCGCACATCCCGTCAATTTCGTTGTAGCGGGATTCGACTGTACAGATAAACCTGGATATAACGCTTTTGACAAAAATTCGCAATTTTTCGTTACATGGAGGTTTTCGTTATATGCAGGTTTCGAATCATGGTACCTGAGTGCTACTCATGAGGCCACATGAGTGCATTTCTCCAGCCAATTTTTCAGAAAAAGTGCAGAAAACAATAACTCATCAGTGTAGCGAATTCGTTACAACAAGGTTAGCCGTCGCGGCGCCTTCGTTACAGAGAGGTCGCAAACACATGGGTTTCAATGGGTCTGGCAATGGGGAACTGAAAAACTTCGTTAAATCCAGGAATTCGTTGCATAGAGGCTTGTTACATCCTGGGTTAACTGTACATTAATACCTCGATAACTCATAAAGTCATAAGTCATAATCATAATCAAATCATAAAGTCATAAAATCTGCTAAAAATTTTAAGGTAAGCGGAGCTTCGAGTTAAGTGAAATGCCAAAAGTTTGCGGCAAGGTGACTTTGTGACCTAACTGTGGGATACTCGCCTGTTTTCAATTCACATGTGGCCCCAGAAAAGCGTTCTCAATCTTCTCAGTGCATTGCACCAATTGTTGCTCGCCACCACTACACTCTACCTCGTTGTGAAACAAGCACAGCATGTTTCTTGTGGTCGGCCGTTGTAGGCACTTGTCGAGTTCGTCACGTAGTGGGAGCTAAGCATTCGAACGGAGATCTTATCATCAGAGTGGTTTCTTGGGCGAGTTGGTCATTCATCGTGTAAGTAAGCGCAAAATGGACAAGGACAAAGCGCCGTGTCCCGTTCACTTCGTTCGTCCTTGTCCATTTCGCGCTTACTTACACGAGATCTTATCAGTTGCCTGTAGCGCCCTTTGCTTTGTGTCCTCTGTCAACATTTCGAGATATCTGGGGTCCCTAGAAAACATTTTTTTGAGTTAAAGGGGGGCAAATACATAGCACTTATGGGAGGTAAATGCCAACCGATATTTCAAAATATCTGAGTTTGAGTTAACAAGGGTTTACTGTCTGTGACTTTCTTGTAGAATTGTTGACCAGCAAGCAGGGTGACCAGCGAAACATGCACTTCTGTGGACAAAAAAAAAACCCTGCACAAAAACAGTAATTGAAGCTCACTTTAAAGGGACACTGAAGTGATATGTAAACATTGCGGGATTACTAGCGCAAATTGTAGTCCGGAGTCCCCAGGCCATGTTTCGACCACTCTAGGCGTGTTTACGCAATTTTATTTAGTAGAAAAACTAATTCGAAAATGCTGTCCTCCTTTCTTTACGCTCGCCCATTTTCTGTGGCGTTTTCGTGTGACGTCAGGAGGGGATGAGCTGGCAATTGGCTGCGCCACGGCTGCGCTACTGCACGGCTCCCCGGCCGACAGAGTCATTCGGCCCAGCGTTTCGTCCGCCGGCCGCCGGCGGGTCGTCGCAATCAAGAAGGTTAAAAAAAATTGCTTGGTCGCAATTCGTTCGCTTAGTTGAAACGAAGCCAGGACACGTTTGTGAATGGAAGAATGTGCCTTTCTTTACTTGGTTTGTTGTACACTGTATCTAGCTCCAAGTCAAGGTCGCTTCACACAAGCGCTCGACGCTTCGCTGACTGGTACGCCAGTAGGAAAATATAAGGCCTCTTGAAGGCGGGAGAAGAGTCAGCGAAGTCAATATAGGTACTAAGGAAATAAAATCAACTGATATTTTTACCGTACAGCGTAAAACTAGGGCGCGGGAAGCACTTTTTTGCGCTGGGCGAACAAGCACAGCGGTCAGCAGCACGACTACGCATCTGCGAACGCTTTTCCGTCTACGAAATGCAATTGCTAGACGTGAGCTACTGTGGAAACTTGGGCGACGCTTACTGCACGATCGCAGTACAGCAAATAGTCACCTAAGCTGCTTGAAATGCCAAAACTAAATAAAAGTGTAAACCGGTTGTACAATATATACCTTATATTAGCAAGGCCTTCGCGTCCCGCTCCGTGGCTCAGTGGTCTGGGGCGCCGGGTATGTCGCCGCAAATGTTTTGCAAGTCACGAGTTCGAATCCCCGCGGGTACGTGCTTTTTTTTTGTAATTTAACTTTTTTGTTTTCCGCCGATGTTTTCTATATTGAGTTCACCTTTTTTTGGGCCGCAACGTTCATGGCTACACGAACTAGTTCACAAAACGCGCGCAGGCTGGCACTGGCGCGCTAGCGAGTTCTCGTTGGCGTCCTGTTGCCATAAGCACCGACTGCTTGCAGGCAGTGGGCACAGGCCAGAATGAACAGACCCTTGGCCTGGCGCGAACACGCTTTTTACGATACAGGCATGAGGGAGGCAAGCTCCAAATATGGGGGAAAAGCGCATGACATTTGGGCGTCTGCGGGTACGCGGAGGGCGTTCATGCACTGCGTAGGTCTCGGCTAGTGAATGCTACGACTACAAGCCGTCCTGGGAGGCTTATCTTGTGCATTTTACAGCCGACAACATGGCAGAAGCGCGGTACGATGATTACTGAGATATTGAGAATGCCCATCCAAAAACGCCATTGGTTATGTTTTACAGAACCGAAACCGAAACTTGTGTGATTGCTAACCTTGGGCATCGTCCAATCATGGCGCCCCTCCTCCCAACGTCACAGCCTTAGTTGGTGCGGCCGCCGCAAACCGCGCATGGTAGTTTTTCTTCTTTCGCGCTTTGTAAAATAATTACCGATTTGTCAACCGGATAAACGATGAAAAGTGTGCTAATTTGAGCCAGTCTACGCAGTGCAAGCAAAAACGGGAGCTTGACAAATTCACTTCAGTGTCTCTTTAAAAGATAGTAAGATGCATTATGATTCCACGCAGCGTCGTCTCCCCTTTCTCAGCATTTGCCAGCAATCAAAGGTACATCAGCGTTCACAGTTGTCTTCATCCTGAATGCCATTACCCCTTCACCCCAAACATGTTTCCTACCTTCCGAAACCTCTTCGTGCAACACCGTGGAGGAGGCAGAACTTGGGTTGCACCATGACACGTGTTTTTCCACCACGTTTCGTCTATTCTTTTCTTTTGTTGGGCCTTAGCTTTGTGGAGGGCAGACATATGGCCCGTGTGCTATGTAGAGAAAAAGCTGCCAAGAGGGGAAGGCAACTGAGAGGCTGATGAGTGCTGGTCTTCTTTGGAACAAAATAAAGGTCACTGTCTTGCTGCAATCGTTAGCCCTCCCAACGCTCTGACCTTTTGAGATGCCTAGTTTTTTTCTCGAGAAGTCCTCGCCTGCCGCGGTGGCTCAGTGGCTGTGGCGTTGTGCTGCTGAGCCGAAGGACGCGGTTTCAATCTCGGCCGCGGTGGCGCCGCTCTTCAGATGGAGGTGGAAATCAAAAACGGCCTGCATGTCGAGATGATGGCGCACGTTAAACATCGCTTGCAGGTGGTCGGAATTAATCCGGGTTTAATTAATCTGAATTAATACCCTACGGTTTGTCCCGTACCTGATGTGTAGCTTCAGAACGTTAAACCCCCAAAATTTCGAATTTGAGTTGCCGTGAATCGTTGTCCTCCGTGTTCTGCCCTGGGCACGCAGGGGGGCAAATTCCATGACCCAAGCTACGACTACATCCCGGACGGCCAGTTCCGGCTGCTCACGGTGCTGCTGGTGGGGGCCACCCTGGCCACCGCCTGCCTGGTGCCCAACATCGAGGTGGTGCTGGCCCTCACGGGCTCCACCATCGGCACCCTCATCTGCGTCATCGTGCCGGGCATGGTCTTTGCACGTGTCACCACCAAGGACACCAACGAGCGCCTCGTGGCCAAGGTGAGGTCCGCTTGCTTTTCTTCGACTTAGCTTGCACAGCTCGGACCAGTGAGGGTGGGCTATTACTGGGCTCTTGGATTGTACGGGCCAAATTTTAGGACGCTCAAAATTTAGGATGCTCAGGATTCCTCATGAGTGGCTGCCTGGCTTCCTTTGGTAAATTTTTTGGGCCAAATCTTAAAATGCTCCTTATATTACATGTTTGTTTTCTTCTTCAAAGCGGGGCCCTTGACATTTTTTTTCCTTCAAATCGAGGGCTCCTCTACAATTTTTCTTAAAAATGCTTGCTCAGAAGTTTACCAGAGGAGGCCGGTACACTCTTAAGGCATCCTCACGGGGGTATAAGCTCCAGGTTCGCACAGGTCCTTGAAAACCTTGAAAACCCTTGAATTTAGAAGTGTAAATTTCAAGGCCTGGAAAGTCCTGGAATTTTTAAAGGGTCCTTGAAAGGGTCCTTGAAAGGGTCCTTGAAAGGGTCCTTTAAAGGGTCCTTGATTTTGCTACGGATATAACCAATGGCCCTATCTTTTCACAAGAATTTAAAGTGTTTGTCGTGAATTTTAGGTTTTAACAAATGTAAAGAAACATTGTAACAATCAAGTTTCAGTGTATTCGTGAAATTACGAGTTGTGGATTGTCATTATTACGAGTGAACATTGGGAGCAGCACTCCTCAATAGAATTCATGTCACGATACAATCCCTTGAAAGCCGGCTTCTGTTCTCTATCTTGCATGTTCCATCTAGTCTGTGGACGGCCTTTCATTGCATGTTTGCTGTGCCTGATACGCTCCATCTGTGTTTTCTTTTACGTGCAAATGGTGGACGTGTACATTGTTCATCCTGCCTTGCAGCAAGACTTGCTGAGTTAATTTCAGCTGATACTCTTGCTGACAAAGCAGGAGATGCACGCAGCATTAACTAAGTTTTGAAATCAAACAGCCTCAGCAAAACACCGAGAAAAAAGAAAAACCTCTAAATATAAACTATGAAAAAAAAATGAAGCTGGGGGAGCATTCATGAACCCATAGCGCCTATCTAAATGTGCATTAATGTTCTTAGGTATTAGTCAATATCAAAATTTTGCATTTTGTTGAAAAAGTTATAAATAACCCTAGATAAAACATAAGATGGGGACCTTGAAAATGTGTTTTCTGGTCCTTGCAAGTCCTTGAAAAGCCTTGAATTTTTGCTTTTGAAGCCCGTACGAACCCTGGGAGCGTTCTAAAATTTGGTTCTCTGTCTTGGGCTCGCCACGAACTCATTGAGACGCAATCCGGCATTTGTTTTTTTTTTTTTTCATATATTTCTGTGGCGGGGGTATTTCTTGGACTACCCACAGACTATCCAGCTCTTTTTTATGGCAAAAGCACACGCACCAACCTCTTGTGTACTTCAAAAGGAATGCCCAATACCGTAGCTAGTCGGGCCACGACTAGCTACGGTAGTAGCCACGATTGTACGTAGACCCAGATTGTACGTAGACACAGCCACGACTGTAACGTAGACCCAGAAGAAAGCAAAAAATTTAAGTGAATGTAATGCAAGACCCTCCCCTTGACAGTTTGAGCATCCCGTTGCAGCTCTTTAACCTCGTGACCCGTGTCTTTAATACAGTCGAATCTCGGTCATACGAATCTCAAGGGGCAGCAAAAATATTCATATCACCCAAAAGAAAACGAGAAAAAAATGGAATAGTGCCGCGCATGTGACAGGCGGCGGCAACATGGCGTCGGCTGTTGCCGTGAAGAGGTGCGCAAGTAGCTTCAGCGACTGCTTGTAACCTTGTGTTAAAACGCAGCTCAACGTGTAAACTAAATTGCTCTTGCGGGAAAGGAGCTCACAGTGTGGGAGCAAACTGCGCTATAAAATGCCATCCGCGCCAAATATCTGCCGCGGAGGTGGCCCAGCCAGCTGCTGCGAGTGCTTCGAAATTGCTGCCATGAGGCACACGTCTCCCCTTTGGCGCAAGTCGTGAGGCTCCTCCCACTGCCGTTCGCAGCAACTGAGGCAGAGGCTGGCGCCTGGGTGCCGGCCCGAATCGTCAACGCGGGAGTCAAAAGAACACGTGCTCATCGTCGACGCGACGTGCGCACACGAATCGCATGCGATTCGTGTTGCGCGCAACATAAATTCGCATGTTGCGGACGCGTTATTTTCACGCCCGCATTGACGATTTTGCCCCCGCGACAGATTCTACCTCGCTCGGAAAATGACGGCCGACGCGCGCGGCAGTGGGGAGGAGCCTGCCCACTTGCGCCAATGGCGAGGCGCGCTCTTCATGGTGGCAGCTTGAAAACGCTCCGGACAGCCCGCTGGCCCCGCCGGAAATGTTTAGGCTTACCACGATTGCGGATAATTGATTGGCGCTTTTCCCAGCCGCGCGGACGATGCTTTATAGGGTCGTTATCGCCCACATTATCAGCTCCTTTGCTGGACAAGCATCTTCATTTGTTCCTTAAGTGGCATCTTAAAGAGCGGTCAGAAGCGGTCGGTTGAGCTACCCGCACCACTTCGCGGTCGGTGACGCTGCCATGTTGGCGCCGCTTGCCACGCCGCGCGCAGCATGCAGGTGGTATTCGTGATGGCACGTTTTCGTGAGCAGAAAACACTCGATGCAGTTCACACTTCAACATAATCGACACGCAAGTGGCGCAGGCAACACGGCAAGGCGACAACAGGGTAACTAGAGCGTGGGGCATAGATCTCAGAAGCGAGGAATGCGGAGAAGGCAAAATGGCGAAGGTATTCACCATCAGAAATGAGGGAACACTTAATTGCCGTGGTTTATTCGAAAAGTGTGATATGAAAAAGGAAGCTAGAGGCACCTGAGCTGCAGCCAGCGGAAACGAAAGGTACAGAGAGAAGAGATTGTAGTGGGAGATAAAAGAAGGGAGGCAGAAAGACTAGGCGTCGAAAGGGCGAAACGTTCTGTTCGTTCGGAACAGCACCTCTCCTGCCGCTATTGTAAACACCCCACGGGGAGGGTTACCGTCAGCGGGGGAGGACTAATGCTTTTGTGCCCGTGCGCAACCAAGGCTGCACGGCCGCACCAACTCTCCCGCCTCCCGTCCGCGCCGCAGTCGTCTGCTCGCGGCTCGCGCGTTCGTATCACCCGCACCGGAGTGATAAATGCGTACGGATCATTGGAATTTTTTTTACATTGCATACAATGCATTTTCGCCGGGGAATTTTGAAAATTCGTATCACCACGAATTTCGTATCAACCGAATATCACCGAGATGCCACTGTATGTTACCTCTTGTACTTTTATTGCTGGGAAAAAACAAACTTTATTTGATTCATTAGACATGGCACGTTCCAGTTTCTGAAAAAGAAAGGGGAATTCTCTTTGCTTACAATTTCTCTTGGCAGTGGGTTTTTTTTTCTCTGACTCGCATTGGGAAAGCGCCCCACAGTGATGCATTCATCCACAGATCATTGACTATGGAACATTTACACGTGAAATCGAGAGTTAGAAAGAAGCCCATCAGGTTGGAAAAACACAGGGCAAAGATTGAAAACGGAGTCCGCACAAGAAAGTTTAGAAAAACAGAGCCATTTCGGCTTCCATACAGAGGCCTCATATTGTGATCAAGGCTTGCGTACAGGAGCCTAAACGGCTTTTTTTTTTTTTTTGAAACTTTCATGCTCGGAGTCTGTTTTTGGTCGTTGCCAACATTTAGACGTAAAACTGGAGTGGAGTTTATGAGCTCCTCAGCCATCATAATTGGTCTTTTTTTAGAGCAGCAATATTATTCAAAAGCTGGGCGCACAGCCACGTGTTCTGTTTGCACATGGCTATGCTGGGCCACGTGAGCTCTGTAGCCTTGCAGGAGGGTTTTGTTGGACTCCTACAAGTGAATGTGGAGGCTGCTGATTGCCCTATCGCGGTGGGTTAGAGTGCTTCCATCATCATCATCTTCTTCTTCTTCTTCACCAGCCTATCTACGGCCACTTCAGGGCAAAGGCCTCTCCAATTATTCTCCAATTACCTCGGTCCTGTGCCAACTGTGACCAATTTATCCCTGCAAACTTCTTGATCTCATCTGCCCATCTAACTTTCTGCCGCCCCCTGCAGCGCTTGCCTTCTCTAGGGATCCACTCTGTTACCCTTAGTGACCAACGGCTATCTCGCCTTCGCATTACATGCCCTGCCCACATCCATTTTTTCTTAATTTCTACTAACATGCGTTTGTTCCCTGACCCACTTCGCTCTTTTCTGGTCCCTTAATGTTACACCTATCATTTACCGCTCCATTGCCCGCTGAGTCGTTCTCAGCTTAAGTTGAACCCTCTTAGTGAGCCTCCAAGTTTCTGCCCCGTAGGTGAGTACCGGTAAGATGCAGCTGTCATGCACTTTCTTCTTAGAAAGGTACCAATCGTACTGGGTACCAGAAAACTTCCGGCGGGTTTGATATCTCATGTGGCCATGTGTGGTTGGCAGCCATTCACGCTGACAGATTACTACTAATTAAGGCACTACTGTAGGGGAAGAAGAATAGATCAGTGGCCAGGTGGAAATGCGTCATCCGATGAAGTCTTCCCCAAAGTGGTACTACACTGACCGAAAATGGTTGGCATATGTCAGCGCACATGTGGGCAACTGATGGGAGTGAACTGCTAGTGTTGCCTGTGTGGTATATGTTTTACGGAAGGCAGTTTCTGTGAAGCTGCTACTGTGTGGGGCCTTCCAGCTCGCAAATGTGTTTTTATGAAACTTGGCTCGCTTGCAAGTGCCTTTGTTGTCATCTCCTTCCTTCCAGGGTAACTATGCTGTTCATGATGCTGCATATTTGTTGCCTAGACAGACTGTCAGTCCTTGCCACACAGCATAGAAAAGCGAAGGGGCGGAAATAAGTCACTCCCGATGCTCCCAGTCACCTGTAATGGTAGGGATGGGATAAAATGTTTCTGCGAGTCGCATTAAGCTGGCACTGCAACACAAACTGTGCCTAATGCCACAGGGTTGTGCTATAAGGGGACTACTGTTTTCAGCTTCCTTCTCTTCATGGCATGACCCTGGCAGATGTCTGTTGCCAGGTCTTTTCCAATTAATGATGGGTAACTTGTAAATGTGCTTGGGCGTACAGTCGAACACGGATATATCGAACTCCAAGGGGATCGCGAATTAGTTCGATATATGAAAAATTCGATATAAAAATATAGGCTCTAAGACCTCACCTATGGCGGACGATCACTTGCCAATCGTCGCATTCAAGAATGACAACTAATTCCGCACTCACGACGCAATAGGACACTTTATTTCCGTGAAAAAAATCGCTCATCTTGGCCTGCTTCTTCGTCCTGGAAATGAAATTAAAGACGCTGGTCTCGATCTCCTCGAGGCTGCACAACTAGAAAATTCCAGCAGCACGCTGCGCCTTCGCACACCATGCACAACACGCACGCAAAAGAAGAACAGCGCGCACGTACCACAAGAACTTTTAAGGTAACAATTCCAAGGCTCTCTTAACGGACTCCAACAAAGCGCTCGCGATGGTCATCTCCGAGAGAAACAGTGATCTCCGAAAGGTGCGGGACAACTCGCCAAACAGCAGCAATAGCAGCAAAATGCAAAAGAAGGAGGAGGCCGCCAGCGCCTTCGTTCCCTGTTCCCTTTCCCGAGACGACATCGGGGGAAGACAGATCCAGAGAGAGAGAAAGAAAAACTCTTTTTCGGCAAGCCGGGGAACGTACGCAGCCGAAAAAAAAGGACGTGCGCAGTCGGGGCAGATGCCTACCTCGCACTGTCATATTTTCCGAGCTTCGGGCTTGTGTGCCTAGAGAGATTTAGCATACCTGGCTCCGTCCGCTAACGCTACGGCGGCCGGTAGCGGGGCCCGACTGGGCAAGCGCCAATTCGTTACGGTAGGGGGGATTACTTACGCGAGCCAGTCTTCGCCATGCCCGCGCATTCCTCCACATACTCCTCAACCTTAATCGGGAGTGCAGCGACCGCCGAAGAGCACCTTCCAACTCGCGCGGTGTTCGATATACCCAATGTCGGGAAAAATACGGTTCGATATAAACGTACGAATTCCTATACTTTTACACAGAATTTTCAAGGGGATAATTTATGAGTTCGATATAGACAATAATTCGATATACCCGTGTTCGATATATCCGTGTTCGACTGTATCAAGCAACGAAGTGCTCAAAGCGTCGTTGGGAGATGTGCAGTAAGATATATTGGTGAGGTATTAGACGGGGAGTGGATATAGGTACAGTCGAACCCCGCTACAACGAACGCCGCTTCAACGAAATTTCCGCTTCAACGAAATATTTCCAATTCCCCGTCAGCCAGCCATAGAAGTCCATGCAACAAAGTCCTCGCCACAACGAACCATTTGTCAGGCTTGCTTTCGCTTCAACGAAATTTTCGATGATTTGGGCTGGGTTTGAACAATTATTTTACAATAAAATAAGCATAGCGCCAGCTATCTGTAACTTTTTATACATTCAGGACGCTTAGTTTCACCGAAAACATGCGCGGTGCGGCCACACCGCCAAAAAAAAAAAAAAAAAAACTAATAGGCGGAAGCCATTGTTTGATGGTGATAACGATGTGGCTGGCCGTCTTTACATGAGGCGCAGGCCCGGTTCGCCAAGCCGGAGCTACAGCCAATCCGTATCCAGTTGAAATCGCACAAATGTGCTCCGCTGCTGGCGCGGCGCCGTCATGTATGCGTTGTGAGCAGATGTCCTTGCCGTTTTCCTTCTACCATTCTTAATAGCCAAGAGCAAAAATCATGTTTGCGTGTTTGGTCTTGAAGCCAAGTCATCCTATCTTAGTCATGAGCGCGCAGTTGTGTTAAATGCAAGCGCGCGCGTCTAACCTGCCAAGGTCAGTAGCTGCCGTGCCCTGTCAGATGATAAGATAACGGCACTGCTCCTGCCACAAGTGAGAGGGGGGCTTCCGATGGCCTAGCAGCTATCTGCAAGTAATCAGCTCGGTGGACACGCCTTGTTGTACAGCAATACGTTTTGCGCCTGCATTTCTTCACCCCACTCCGCAACGCGTTCTTCGCGTGCAGTGACAGAACAGATAACCATTGGTATGTTTGTTATAAACATGACGTTATTGCGCGTCACTCCTTTTTCTAAACATTGTATTATGCTGCCAATGATGCGGAAGCATACGGGGCTATTTTTCTGGCCTTTCCGTGGTGTGTTGCGGCAGATTTCGCCTCAACGAATTTTCGCTTCAACGAAATTTTTCGCACGTCCCGTCAATTTCGTTGTAGTGGGATTCGACTGTACGAGACTCGTCATCCCACACCTATGCTTGCACGGCTGCGACAAATGTGGCTGGTTAGCTTTGAGTTGGTCTTCTTGGTCACAATTTGGTGGGAAGGGTTCTCCCTTGACCGAGTGCATTTTCATTTTTAGTAATCCATCTTTGTCTTCATCAGCGAAGGTGGTCACGGTGGCCTCCTTCCCTTTGGCAGGCACCAAGCATAAGCTCTGTTGTCGGTTGCTAGATTGATTGTGGGGTTTAACGCCCCGACGCAGCGCAGGCGATGAGGCGCGCCGTAGTGGAGGGCTCCGGGTTAATTTTGACCACCTGGGGATCTGTAACGTGCGCCGACATCACGAACACACGGGCGTTTTCGCTTTTTGCCTCCATCAGAAAAGCGGCCGCCACGGCCCGGAATCGAACCCACGACCTCGTGCTCAGCACAACGCCTTAGCCACTGAGCCACCGCGGCGGGCGTGTTGTCGGTGGCACGTGCGTGTCTGTGAAGGTGTTGCCTAATGCAGTCTCCACCTCCCCTTTCCCACCTTCCTGCAGTTCCTGTCGTGGGCGGGCCTGTGCCTGATGATAGGCTGCACGGTGACCACCCTGACCCAGGTAAGGGCACCGGCCACCGTGCGGGCACCACCTGGCGGCACCCGGTACGGCCAGCCGGTGGCCATCGTCGTCTCCAAGCCACCCGTGGCACTGCTCCGTAAGTGCCCTGTACCATCCTGTAGAGCGGTGGTCTAACGTGGCTGCCATCAGCTGCTGCAGCAGTTGTTTGTTAAGAATCTTCCAACGCCATGAACAGGAACAGGGCGCACATTTTCACACGCCACTACAATTGATGATGTCACACGTTATGAGTGGTGAAATGGGATTTGGCAGCACTTGTCTAAGCATTTTCCTCACGGAAAAAAACAGAGGATGCAGGGAAGAAGAACTTCTTGCTGGGCTAGTTGGTGAATAGTTGCCATGATTTGAAGTGTAACAAAAAAAATACAGATGAAGAAACGGAGTAGATGAGACAGGCACTATCTCATCTGTCTCATCTACTCTGTTTCATCGTCCGTGTTTTTTTGTTGTTGTTGTGCTTCAAATCAGGGCAAGAAACAGGGAAATTGGGACATGTAACTGCAAATTAAGCAGATATGGCAACTTCTGCAGAGCACGAGCTTTAAAGGGACCATGCAGACAAAACACAAGTTTGGTTAATTCGAAGGATTGCCTCGTTAAAGTCATACTGACACTACTTTTAACGTAAACTTCGCTCAAATAGGCTACATAATTATAAAGAAAGGGAATGGCTATG
Organism: Haemaphysalis longicornis; assembly: GCA_013339765.2. Classification (NCBI taxonomy): domain Eukaryota; kingdom Metazoa; phylum Arthropoda; class Arachnida; order Ixodida; family Ixodidae; genus Haemaphysalis; species Haemaphysalis longicornis. The sequence goes on from CM023458.1 coordinate 15,271,856, forward strand.
CGACTCGCTAGCTCATTTCCTGCAACAGAACCTATGATGCCATAAGCCCTGCTGTGCGATTGGCTGAGGCCGGCAAACGCAAACAAAAATTACGCACAGCTTATAAGCTTGCTAAACAAGCTCTCTGCGCTCAAATGTGATGCATATTTATTTTACAGCAAAAAGAATGGTGGGGTAAACAATGAAAGTTGTGAACGAACACATTTTAACACCAAAGCAGTCAGTGCAGCACTTTGTCGGCTGACACCGCGAACTCAGCTGTCGGATGCCCTGGACTTGTCTGAAACATGCTTGATTGTAGGGTTTAATGCGCCGACGCAATGCAGGCGATGAGGTGCGCCGTAGTGGAGGGTTCCGGATTAATTTTGACCACCTGGGGATCTGTAACGTGCGCTGAAATCTCGTACACACGCGCGTTTTTGCTTTTCGGCTCCATCCGAGAAGCGGCCGCCGCTGCCGGGAATCGAACCTGCGACCTTGTGCTCAGCAGCACAATGCCTTAGCCACTGAGCCACCGCGGCGGGTTTTGTCTGAAACAACACTGACCAACTGGCACAAGCAACATGGTCGCCTACGTGACCATGTTTGTTGAGTAATAGCTTAAGTTTTAGGAAACGATTAGCATGAACTGTAATAAAAATACAGCAGGTATAGAAGTCCAGCCAGAAGCAACGTGCGAACACTGGCGCCATCTGTGAAAGTGGGCGATAAACAACATAATCAAACGGGCACCTTTGAGATGGGAGCAGCCCTGGTCAGCAGGCTATATTTAGTTTTAAGGCCCTGCTCTTAATGTGTCATTGTCGACGTCACGAAAACACGATTTAGCGGGAGAATTGCAGTTTTGACTTAAAATATTTTTCTAAGTGAATAAAGCATCGTTTGCTGCTGAACAAGCACTGAGGGCCCAATAAAACACTTAAATCTTTCTAATAAAACAAACTTTTGTTTTGTCTCCATGGCCCCTTTAAAGGCCTGTTTACACTTGTGACTACTGGAGCGACAAAAGCAACGCTATTTCTGTTGCTGTAGTCGCTTCGCTCAAGTCGCTGTTGTCATGGTGGCAAAAATCAAGACAAGAGTCACTTGAGCGATGCTGGGCGACTAGTAGAGCACCAGAAATCACGTCGCTTTTGTCGCTGCAGTTGCAACTGTGAACAGACCTTGCAAGTTATGCAGAGCTTGTACTTCAAAAGAGTGTTTGTGGGGTGCTTTTTTAGGAAAAGACCATAGTTTGAAAGCCAAGGGTCTGTGCCAGTACTCTCTGTCTGAAGCAGCCAAAGATAGGACGTGTTTGTCATACAAAGACTAACACATGACCGCCACTGTGACCGTTCCTTCCCTCCCTTTGCCACGCAGCGAGGGCCGACCTCAAGGTGGCCAACGTGTCTCCCCTGCCAGATTTGGCGGCACCTCCCAAGGTCTCTCCGGCGGCCGCGCTTTCACCGAAGGCACCACTGGCACGTGAGTGTCCTCTGAAAACTCTGCCCCTCTGTTCGGTCAATCCTTGTTTTTTGCAGCTTCAAGCAGCACCTGCGAAGCCTTGAACCAGCAGTGCTGTTTAGCGTTGGGGAAGGGGAGCTCAAAAGCAGCAGCTTGAGTGCTGCATAACGAGCCTTGCAAGACTCGATAAAAAGTGGGAGCAGGCTCAGTGGATTAAAAAAAAAATGCTCCAGAAATTCATGCAATTATCTGCTAATGCGTAGCATTGTAATGCCGATTGTATTGAGTGCGAGTTTTTTCCAGCCAAATTTTTTGGTTTTTCAAAATTCCGTCCGACCAATTATCTCCGTCAACGCTAATATAACGATTATAGGTGCAACTTTCGCAAAATCAGCATTATTGTGGAAATGCAGGTCGTTATACGATTTGCCATTCTCCATATCTTTTATATTTTTTTTTTTTTCAAAATTTCGTTCAACCAATTTTAATTACACTATTACAAGAATTACATTTGTAACTTTTACGAAATCTGCGTTATTGTGGAAATGCCATGCTTCGTACATTTTGCATTTCTTGTAATTTTTAAATATTTTTCTTATTTTTTAGTTTTTCAAGATTTTGTTTGAACAATTATCTCCATTTACGTTATTATAACGATTGCATTTGGAACCTTTGCGAAGTCTGCATTATTGTGGAAACGCAGGGTGTTACGCGTTTCGCCATTTTCCGTCTTTTTTTTAAAAAAATTTTATTTTCTAGTTTTTCAGAATTTTGTGCGACCAGTTATCTCCATTTACGCCATTATATCGATTACAGGTGGAACTTCCCCGATATCTGCATTTTTGTGAAAATGCAGGGCGTGGCACGGTCCTGGCTGTGGGCGTACTCGGCAAAGAATGTTACGCATTAATATCGTGGATTTAAAACAGATTTAAAATTTTCCACCCATGCAGCCAAAGATTGGAACAACCTCCCCTTCTCCATTGTTCCAACCACCTGCCAGTCAGCCTTCATGGCAAATGTTACAACTGACCTTTGCTACTAAGTGTAGTGCGTGCAAACGTATTAGTGTCCCTGCCCCTTATGTAATACCCACCAAGTGGGGCCCTTGAGCAAATAGGGATGAAATGAACTGAAACGCTGCCTCAGAAAAGGACCAAAAGAGAAAAATCAGGGGGTTGGGGGATACACTCATGGGCCCACCACCTCTGGTATTGAAAAAAATGTAGAGGAAAACTGCCCCAGGCTTATTCTTTCTGCACTTATATGCACATGGCACAAACATGTGCAGTGGGTGTAAAGGAGGGGTGGAAATAGGGTTGCCACTCCCCCCCCCCTTCCCCCCCCCAAAAAAAACGGCCCTTTGGGAATTGGGGGGGGGGTGTACAGGGTTGAATTTTTGTTGACAAAAAGACGCCATGCTTTTTTTTTTTTTGACATGCAATTTTAGCTATTGTAACGTTTTTCCTAGCGAGGTATCAACATAATGCATGTGCTGAAAGTGACTTGATCCATTAAAAGCTCTGTTATTCTCTGGTTGTTCCTCCCCTTGGTCCCCCAGCGTGCTCGCCCCCATATTTTCTCTGCTCGCATGTCTTTTCGCATCTGGTCGACACACATTTACCATCGTATTTGCTGAATTGATGCAAAAACATAAATAATCGTGGCCCGACGCCGTAAACACCGGCCAATGACGGCCAGTTTCAAGTACGGACCGTCAACCAGCCCGCTGTCTTAAAAAAAAAAAAAAAAATATCCGTTGGGCCAGTCGAAAGCGAGGCAGGTGGCAAACCTAGGTGGAAAGGAGAGGCCATCCATTGCTAGATCGATTTGAAGGGCCATGTGGCATCAAGAAAAGCGTTTGACTGGTGGGAGTACTTGTGTTAAGGGTTGGCCGCGAATGGGTATAAGCTGTGCGACACATTCTGTAGGCGTTGTCTTTGCGTGCTAGATTTCTCATTTGGAAAGTTTATGTTTGCATTTTGTGGAGTCTCCGTTCTTCTCAGGTCAAAGGTCACTAACCATTTTTCTGTTTTCCCTCCCTCTCTGTATTTCCCACTGCAGCGGTTGCAGCCCCCGTGGAGAAGCGGCTGGAGCCACCCGAACCTGTGGAGCCTGTTCCACATGAAGAGGTGAGCTGTTCCACATAAGCCTTGCGGGGTGAAATTTAGAAGGGGGCAAGTTCAGGTGGCTCTGTCAGATGTAGTGCTGGGGTGTAGAGTTCAAACTGCTTATTCCTTCAGCACGTGGAATTTGAACTGGAACTGATCTGACAAAAAAGAATCTCTTCTACTCTGTGAAGAAGGATGACCAGCGGAAGTATGCATGCAATGAATTGTGTTTGTTTGTAATTTTCAATTGAACACGCTTCCTGGTTAGTTCACTGAATGCAACTTGAAACGACAAGATTTTTTCTAGAAGACAAACATGCGGCCATCTGTTTCCCTCCAATACAAGCCCATGTACTGACAGCAGAAGGGAATTCTGTAATGTTTATAGCTTCACTGCAAAGTACGTAATTAGGACAATTAGATGAAACATGGTGTAACGACAGAGTCGTTGTAATGGTTAATTTCAGTATGACTTTTTTTTAAGGTACCTACGTTAGATTGACAACTACAGAGCTTTCGCTAGAAAGTTGGCTATGCTGTAGGATGCAATTTTGTTGATGCGACTTATTTGTACACACCCGGTCGACACATGCAGTTTTTATTAGAATCTAGCCTGTAATGGAGCTTGAGGGGGTGAGGAAAAAAGTTATCAGCTTGCAATGAAACTGCGGGGCCATTAAAAAATAGCCACCAATGCGTTTTTGTCCCTTGCACTTACCGTCAACCTTGTACAGTCAAATCCCGCTACAACGAAATGGGCGGGATGTGCAAAAAATTTCGTTGTACAGTCGAACCCCGCTACAACGAACGCCGCTTCAACGAAATTTCCGCTTCAACGAAATATTTCCAATTCCCCGTCAGCTAGCCATAGAAGTCAATGCAACAAAGTCCTCGCCACAACGAACCATTTGTCAGGCTTGCTTTCGCTTCAACGAAATTTTCGATGATTTGGGCTGGGTTTGAACAATTATTTGACAATAAAATAAGCATAGCGCCAGCTATCTGTAACTTTTTATACATTCAGGACGCTTAGTTTCACCGAAAATGCGCGTTGCGACCACACTGCCACCCAAAACAAAACAAAAAATAACTCATAGGCGCACGCCATTGCTTGATGGTGATAACGATGTGGCTGGCCGTCTTTACACGAGGCGCAGGCCCGCTTCGCCAAGGCGGAGCCCCAGAGCTACAGCCAATCCGTATCCAGTTGAAATTGCATGAATGTGCTCCGCTGCTGGCGCGGTGCCGTCATGTATGCGTTGTGAGCAGCTGTCCTTGCCGTTTTCCTTCTACCATTCTTCATAACAAGAGCGAAAATCATGTTTGCGCGTTTGGTCTTAAGCCTAGTCATCCTATCTTAGTCGCGAGCGCGCGGGTCCTGTTAAATGCAAGCGCGCGCGTCTTGCCTGCCAAGGTCAGTAGCTGCCGTGCCCTGTCAGAGGATAAGATAACGGCACTGCTCCTGCCACAAGCGAGAGGGGGGCTTCCACGGCCTAGCAGCTATCTGCAAGTAATCAGCTCGGTGGACACGCCTTGTTGTACAGCGATACGTTTTGCGCCTGCATATCTTCACCCCCCTCCGTAACGCGTTCTTTGGGTGGTGAAAAAACAGATAACCATTGGTATGTTTGTTATCCGAATAAACATGAGTTTTGCGCGTCACTCCTTTTTCTAAACATTGTATTATGCTGCCAATGTTGCGGAAACGCACGGGGCTATTTTTCTGGCCTTTCCGTGGTGTGTTGGGGCAGATTTCGCCTCAACGAATTTTCGCTTCAACGAAATTTTTCGGACGTCCCGTCAATTTCGTTGTAGCGGGATTCGACTGTAGCAGAAATTCGTCGTGCCGAAATCTGCCCCAACGCAACTCGAAAGGGCATGATACAGTAAAACCTCGTTATAAGAGACATGGTTACAAGGGACACTCGGTTATTAGAGACATTTGAAAATGGTTTGGTTGGTCTCCCTATGTTCCCCATGTTAGCAACATCGCATACAAGAGACATGGTTACAAGAGACACTCGGTTACTAAAGACAACATTTTCAGCTCCCTAGAGCAAATTATTCACTTTTTATAAGAGACACAACCTGAAAACACTCACGCAAGGCGGCCGACGTCGTAGTACAAACCACACGCGTAGCAATTTTTATTCCCTAGGCTCGATTCTGTTCCGTTCCGCAGCCAGATGTCATGCCTCGCATGGTTGCGACTAGCGTCGCTGAATAGTGACGCTAGTTGCGACTATTTTCAAACTACAGCGATTCTGCAACCATGCGCGATTGAGTAGTATTTCCGCCTCGGCGTCCACAGCACGCGTCGAAGTCGGACACTTGAGCCGTCGCCATGTTTCCATGAGAGTGCGTTGTACGAATCGTCGGCAGCCCAACGGTGGCGGGAGGGAAGGCGACCGTCCCGGCTGCTTGAAGCGAATCTCTTTGTCACGATGGGATTCCGCACCTCGCTCATCGCGGGCTTTCTAATTCGCGCCGCTATCGCTTCGCCCCATCTCTGTCGGCAGTTAACATCCCCTGCACCCCCCCCCCCCCCCCCCCCCCCCCCCCCCCCCCCCCCCCCCCCCCCCCCCCCCCCCCCTCCCTTACCTCTTCTACCGATGTTTTCCGGACGGTCGAATTCTCAAGCAGTCTCGCCTGATTGGCTGCGCACACAGCTATCTGTGACGTTTTTGCGGTCGAAGCCAATTACGTTGGACGGCGTGAGAACGCAACCCCGCTGAAATGAACCTCGCGTAGCGTCGGGACCCGCGGGACGGAACGGCAACGGCAGAAGGGACGCCATCTTGACCTTCGTGCAGGCGCTACGCCGCCTTGACTTTCGTGCGGCGCTACGTTTCGCAAGCGAGCAGTGCAGCACTGGTGAAGCGTGCGACATGTCAACAGCAAAGCGAAAGCAGATCTCTCTGCTGGATAAGCTTGAAATCATAAGCGATGTGGACTCCGGACAAAAGCAAACGACGGTTGCGGAGAAGTTTGGACTTTCCCGGAAGACTGTCAACACCATTATGAAAAACCGCGAGGCAATCTTAAAGGGGCACTGACACAAAAATTTCGCATCTTGTTTTTTTTGTTGCGATAAGTAGCTAGTGACCTACTTATAACCTGTAGAAACCTCATTTGCTTCAGCGTGCGACGGTTGTTTAATTAGAGGCATTTTAAATGCGGCCAGTCGCAGTTTCGGTTTCAGCGAGTGCCGCGAAACGATGGATTTTGTGGATTTTGTGTGAACAAAGCTGACCACGTGACCGTCGGAGGGATATCACAGAGCAGAGCCGCCATAGCACTGTCGAATCCGCATCGACGGCAGTTTCTGCGAATGCCCCCACGTACTGATCTCGTGCGGCGCTTAATTAAAAAAGCGACCGTGGATGTGACGCAGGCGCTGCGAGTGCAAATGCTACCGCGGCTAAAGAACGACGCGCGACGCTCGAGACGGTGGGTGGCAAGACGCGCGCTGGGAGCAGCCGGCCGGTCTGCTATAGGTCCGCCTACAGATGTGTTCGGCTAGCACTGCGGCGGATATTCGATGGCCGCTCTCGTAAACGGTGCAGATGACAATTTTTAATGCAACCCGCCATCGCATCATTAATCCTTTCTCATGTAAGCCACCATGGTCGGGACTTGGGGACAATTTCGTGCAGCGGTAACAAGCTATCACTCGAGCTACCTGCGCCGGCCTGGGCCACTTCGCGGCCGTGGCCGCCGCCTGCACAGCGACCGTGCGGCTAGCTCAGTGGGCTTTTCGTGCCTCCGGCGCGTTTTCGCATCCAATGGTAATAAGCAGTAATAGAAACAGAGTGCCTGGAATCGCAGTAGAACTTTGGTCGCGGCCAGCTGCCCGATGAGCTGACGAAATCACGGCGCCTCCACCGCCAACGATCGGGTCGTTCGTTCTCGAGAGACAGAAGCTCCGCCCTCCGGCCTCCGATTGGAGCGGCGAGCCGGGCGTGCCGGCGAAAAACGCCGGCAGTGCGGGAGCGGCAAACACAAACTCGTGACGTGTTTGTATGTTGTTTATTTACACAATATCCTCGGGATGTCGATTGCGCGCGGTTCCTCTGCTGGCTGCTCTTTTTGCGTTTCGCACACTTTAAAATTGATTTTAAATATGTTCTAGGCTGTATTCGCCGCTGATATTTTGCAGATGATGTATATGTGTTCCCACCAATCTATCTCCGAAGTTATCTCGCCTTCAAAATTTTGTGTCAGTGCCCCTTTAAAGCAACAAGAGGACGGTGGTCTCTCGGCGAAGCGAATCAGACTTCGGGGAGCCAGCTATCCAAAGGTGGAGGAAGCCTTACTGTTGTGGCTGCGAGACGCGCTTGCCAAGAACATTCCCGTGAACGGTGTGCTGCTCAGGAAACGCGCCGAGCAACTAGCGTTCCTTCTCGATTGTGCCGACTTTAAGTGCAGTGAAGTGTGGCTCGATCGCTTCAAAGCTCGCAACGGCGTCTCGTTCAAGTGCATCTCGGGAGAAAGCGATTCAGTTGACTTAAACTGCGTGTCCTCGTGGAAAGATAGTAAGCTTCCTCAGCTACTTCATGGTTACAGCCCCGATGACGTGTTCAACGCGGACGAGAGCGGCTTATTTTACAAAATGAGGCCAGGGAAGACTATGTCATTCAAGTCAGATGCGTGCCACGGCGGGAAACGGTCCAAAGAGCGGGTGAGCGTTCTATTTTGTTGCAACATGTCAGGAACGGAGAAGGAGCGTCTCCTCGTGATAGGGAAGTCGAAAAACGACCCCGCTGTTCAGTCACTGGCGTCACATTCCCGTCACATACGAATCCAACCAGAATGCATGGATGACGTCCAGCATTTCAATTCCTGGCTGTTTAAAATTCGACCAGAAGATGGACGCTCAGAATCGCCATGTGCTCCTCTTTGTGGACAATGCTTCTTGCCACACCAAAGTCCCTGCACTGAAAGCCACAAAGGTTGTTTTTTTCCCTCCCAACGCCACATCTCACCTTCAACCTATTGACCAAGGGGTTGTGCACTCGGTCAAGTCACAGTACAGGACACGGCTGGTGGAACGCCTGCTGTTCGACATGCAGCAAGACCGTGCAACTATCATCGACGTGAGGTTTGCCGTTGTGGTAATTTCAGCTGTCTGGAATGGGCTAAGAAGTGAAGTGGTAAAAAACTGTTTTACGAAAGCTGGCTTCAAATGTGGTGATGTGCTGGAAGAGGGCTTCAGATGGAAGACACCGACGACGACGACGGCCTTGAGAGTGAAGCTTGGACCCTCATCCAAGAGTCTGCGCATGTTCCAGAGTCCTTTCAAGATTTTGTCTCTGCAGATATGGACCTCGTGTGCTCTGAGGAGCTTACGGATGAGGCGATCGTGGCACAAGTGAATGGCGCAGGTGCCCTTGACGATGAACTGGAAGAAGAGGACGAGGAGGACATTGCGGAGCCAAAAGTGTCAGCAGTGGAAGCTGACGAGCACCTCAGGCTCTACAAAGATACTGTCAGCAACAGGAAGGCTTACAGGATGAAGTCTTCTACCTCCAGAAGTTGGGAAGAAAGCTCCTTCAGTCTTCATTCTCCAAGAAGCAAACTACTCTGAAGGACTTCTTTCAGTCATCCTGAGTAATTTTCTGTTGACGGGATCAAGCAAACCTTGATGGTGGTATCTCATAAAGCGATCCAGTTCAACTCCTCAGTGTTTTTAGAATTTTTGGATACAAGAGACCTTGGTTACAAGAGACACATTTTCCGGCTCCCTTGAGTGTCTCTTGTAACGAGGTTTTACTGTAGATACCCCAATACATAATCCGCATCATTGATTGCGTAATGCAATCTGTAGAAAAAGAAATGATGTGAAATTACGCTGTCTTTGTTCGGATAACAAACCTAGGAGTGGTTATCAAACTGTGTTTTACCTGCACGTGAAGAGCGCGTTAAAGGGGGAAAGAAATGCATTTGCAGAAGATATTGCTGTCAAACAATGCACGTCTACCAAGCTGGTTGCTTTGCAGATAGCTGCTTCATTGTCAAAAGCCCCTTTTTCACCTGAGTGCAGCGCGTTATCTTATCTCGCTGGGCACTGCGACATCTGACCTTGGAAGGGAAAAAGATAACGTGAGGTGGGTTTGACTTAACACAAAAACAATATTTTGCTTTTGATTTTGAAGAACGGTAGAAGGAAAACTGCAGTGACAGCTGCTCATAACGCATACATGACGGCAAGCGCCAGCAGTGCACATTTGAGTCATTTCAATTGGATACGGATTGGCTGTAGCTTTGGCTTGGCGAACTGGGCCTGTGCCTCGTGTAAAGACGGCCGGCCACATTATTATCACCCCCAAACAATGGTGTCCATCTATGAATTTTTGTTTACGGGTGGTAGTGTTGGTGCATGTTTTTGGGGAAACTAAGCGATGTGGATGTGTAAAATGTTACAAATGGCTGGCGTTAGGCTTAATCTTTTTTGTAAATTGAGTTTTCAAGCTTAGCTCCAGTGAGTGGAAATTTCATTGAAGCGAAAACAAGCCTGACATATGGCTTGTTGTGGCGAAGACTTTGTTGCGTTGACGTCTATGATTTGGTGACAGGAAATCGAAAATATTTCGTTGAAGTGGAAAATGTATTCCCTTGCACATCTTTCTTCTCCTGTCCCTCCCACTGGGTACAGGTGAGAGTCGTCTTGAAGCCGAGCCCAGCCAAGCCCGAGCCGGCTGCAGTGCCCCCTGGTGGTGGTGCGTTGGCCACTGCCAAGGAGCCCCTGTTGGACCCGGAGGCCCTGAAGAAGGAGGACCGGGAGATTGAGGCGGCCACCTCTTCCGCGGGGGCAAAGGTCGCCAAGGGGGCGGCCCAGCCTCTCGCAGCCAAGAAAGAGGCACCCCCCACCGCGGCACCCCAGGCGGTGGAGTCCAAGAAGCAGGAGGCTCTGCTCGTGAAGATTGCACAGGAGCAGGAGGTGAGGGGGAAGGAGGAGAGAAATGCACTCCTCAAGGTGCGGGACAAGTGAACTAAGGCGGGCTAGTTGGTGCGTGATGCTACTTAGAAAAACAGCACTAAAAATGATACGACAGGAAGAAAGGACAAACACTGCGCTGAACTGCGAACTGAGTTTTGTTTAAATGAACAATGAATATAGGTATACCAGAATGGAAACAAAAAAAGAAAGAAGGAAAATCGTAACAAAAACAGACAAAAAGGAAGTTGATTGTGGGAATGAAAGCAGCCACGGGTAACACTTCGATCATGGTTCTAAGTATTTAATCTCCCTCTCGAACAACTCGATCGAACAACTCCCTCATTGTGTGGATAACGAATGGCTCGTGTATCTCCCTCGTCGTCTATCTAAATAAAACTCAGTTGGTGCTTCAGCAGAGTGTTTGTCCTTTCTTCCTGTCGTATCATTTTAGCGCTGTTTTTCTAAGTAGCATCCTCAAGGCAGTACCTGAGGTAAAAGAGAGAGAGAGAGAGAGAGAATGCTCTTTAATGTGAACTGGTGAGGTCAGCCCTGCTAGGGACAAGGCTTGCTACACCAGATGGTGGGTGACTACGTTGATGAGTGGTGAATATTGACATTAGGGTTGCAGCAGGAAGAAGACAAACAAGAAACGTTGAAAAAAAAGGACAAGAAAAACAAGGTAAAAAAAAAAGACTCGTGCTTCCTCAAGGAGTCCCACAGTCTGGCGGCATGTCCTGCCGCAGGCAGTTACAAGTGGGCGTGGCTGCGTGGCTGCGGAAGTCACCATGTGCATTCATGTGCCTTGGTGGTGCTGAGCACAAGCCAGTATGATAAGTACAAGCGACTCCCCGACCTGGCACTCAGCCCTTGTCCAGGATTACAATGCTCGGGAAGTTGACATGGCTTGTACTAGAAATAGCCCCTATGGAATACGGTGGCTGGAAAATTTAACTTTTTTACCCTTTATTTTTCCCCGGAGTGAGAAAAAAAAAGAAAGATTCTAAGGACACGCAATCACTCCTTTTTACGTTTTAAATGTACAAGCAATAACGTCCAGTTGACTGCTGTTGAGTTCTTGTTTGTGCTTTGCACTGCAAGTAATGTTTTGAAGTTTTGGTTTAAGGTATCTGGCGTAGTGGCACAGACGGCAGGCTTTCACTGCTGCCGAGGTTGTGGCTGTCGACTATGTAGGCATTAGAGTCCACACTGTTACTGTACGCATGGAATGCACCACAAGCATTGGGAGGTTTAGAGTCCATTTTGCTGCAACAGATGCCATATGCCGGCTTTTGTGTGGAGTGTGCCTTTACAGCTTATTAAACCTTAGTTTCGAAATTGGCATTTGTAATGGTGCCTTGCCACTGGTGCCACCAAGGTTTAACTAACTCTAAAATTAGTTCCAAACGGTGCATAAAAAAAAAACGATTCTCTCACCAGGGTTCATAGCATTGGAAAATATAAAGATTACAGTTTTATGACTAAACGCTGTTTTGTCTATTGTTTGAGGCAAAAATGGCCAATTATCTCTAATTATCAGGGGAAACAATTGACCGACTGAAAAAATAATGGCATATTTGAAATCACTGGGAAAAAAGCAGCAAGTCTGCCAAGTTTCGCAGAGTTTACTTGGAAATTAGAAGAAGCTGTTTTAAGAACCGTGTCCCCCTTTAAATTGCTTTCAGGAGCATTGACCAATCCACTTCTGTGGGTATGTGGTATGTTTCACAGCCAGTGGGAGGTTCAGGAGCCGTTTTGATGTGACAGACATCCGATGTCTGCTTTTCCACTCCACAGGCCATTTAGTGGTTTTCATTTTAAAAAGTAGAGGGTAGCCTTGGAGCCCATAAATGCAGAGAGAAATTCTTTTACAATGCTGCACAATTGAAATGCTTGACTTGCTCTGCCAAAGCAGCGCAAGATGTATGGGAGGCCACCAGCTTGTCAAGTGATGCCACTGCAAATGGGTGTGGTACACAGTTAAAACTGAATCCAGTGAAGTCAGCAAGAACCTTTGCGTGCATTGTTTCATTTAATTGGGAGCTTCGCGAAATTCGCAAAGCGTTACGCCTATGGACACCTGCCAACTAAATTTGTTCATTGGTTCGGGAAATTTATAAAATTGAGATTCTTAAAATCAAGGCTTTACTATTTCTGCACTGTTCTCACTCTTCCCTTTCCTTCAGGCTGGTTCGTCCTTTTCTGTGCCTCCAGTTCTTGGGACTGCCACAAAAGACTGCCTCTGCAGTTCAGCTGAAATACAGTTGAACCCCGCAATAACGAAACCGCCGGGGGAAGCCAGAATATTCGCTTTTGCGGGAATTTCATTGCCGCGAGAATGAAACATAAACTGCCGTAAAATTGGCCACAAACCAAAAATTTATTTCCTAGAGTAGGTTATATTACTTCGTGAGCCTCACCTTGCAGCCAACATCACAGTGCAGCTCTCACTGTACAAGTGGTTCATTGCTAGTCGCTGTGCGCGCCTATGAACAACGAGATTGTGTCAAACGCATCCAAAACATTCCGTGGGTTTACCTTCTATGCACGTTTTTCGCCCCAGCCCTCGGCATCGAGTATGTCCGATCATGCAAGCGAAGCCCAGCTTCTTCTGTTTACGAACTTTGCCAGAAACAGTGGCACCTCGTTGCACCAATACTGTTTAGAAAGCTAAGTGAGCACCGCTTTGTTGACGTCCAGAAATGCCACAGCCGTCACTGTTTTGTTTTGCGCACATGCGCCATTGAGAACTGGTGGGATCCCCTCTTTTCAAAATGGTTGAGTGAGCTGCAGGCGTTTCCAAACTCGTCGGTGCCATCCTCCCTTTATACTCCCTTCCTCCACTTGGGCCGCTGACTTGGGCGACGATGGCTGCCTTATCTCGTAGTGATTAAAACCTCCACTTTTGGGCTGGCGAAAGCATCTTGCTGAGAGCAAACATGCCGATCGCCGCACACAAACAACAAACGGCGCGCTGTTCAACTGTAGTGGGCTAGCGTAGCCCAAGCCAAAGCCGCGACTTGAGTCACCAAGTGTCGCCCCCTGGTGGTGCTGCTGCGAGGCTGCCTCCACGGCCCCCGGGTCTGCGCGGTCTTTTGTAAACAAATATGGCGGCGGCCTTGCAGCGTGCTGTGGCAGAAGTTTACGCACTTTGAGTCCAAAAAAAATGCATTTGTGCACTTTCTGGACACAGTTAACCTCCAGTGGGTAGATAAAATGCCGACCGAAGTTGCACCGAATTTCGTTAACGCGGGATCAGTTTCCAAAAATGTTTCGTTGCCGCGAGATATAAAATACATGGGCGTCTATGGGCGTTCGCCGGGGATGCGAAAATATTTCGTTGCCGCGGGAATTTCGTACTAGTGGAATTTCGTTATCGTGGGGTTCGATTGTACTACGCTGACTTTGCAGCATTTTGTGTGGGGGCAACATTTTTTTTTTCATCACATAGGAAACCAGCATTCCATATCATAGAACAAAATAAGGTGGAAGACCTTACAGTCTACACCCGTTACAACGGACCCTCTTATTAATCCGGAAAACAACGTCCGCTGTAGCCGAAGTATGCAGTATCCGTCCGCGGGGGGAAGGAACGCAAAAGTGGGTAGTTTGACCGGCACCTGGAAAATGCCTAGTGCATGCGGTGAAGTGTGTAAAGACGCATGATAAGCTCAGAAAATAAAGCAAGAATATAGCTAGGAGCAATTATTAACCAGCTCTAAAAATCAGTCGTGGCCATCAGAATTAGCTAGGGTCTTTTAAATCCCTTCGTGATGAGGCAGGTTTGCCCGAAACCATTCTTCAAGCAAATCAGATCACCGCCTAACGTTCCCCCAAGGCAGCTTCCGCATTTTTTATTATTTTAGTCTGGCCATTGAAGTGGCTGATACGAAATCCTCCGATGGACAGCTGTGAAGTCGAAAGTTAGACCAGACTGTGCACGGCCATGGGCAGATTGCATACAACAGGTGGGAACCAACCCCACTACTTCAGGCATTTCTTACCTTTTTTACCGAACGGAACAGGAAAAAGACCAAACTGTACTGAACCCGAGTTCTTTATTACATAAAAAAAAAAAAACTGTGACGAGGGCAGACTCGACTCCGGGTGCACCACTTCGCGTATTCAATAACGCTGTTGTTCAGTCTCACCGGAGTCGCGTTTATCGGCAGCGGCCTTGTTCTTGACGGCCAAGCGGACCGTCTACTTAGATAGGCCTGTACTTCTGGTGATGTCGGGCCCGTTTTATGTCACGTTCAACAGTGTTAATTATGCTTAGTTTATCCGACAATGAAATCAGCTACCCTGCCGTTCGTGTCGCCAGTCGCACACACAAAAAAAAACAAAAACAAAAAGAAAACAAAGCCACTGGCACACGCTTGGCTGCGCCAATGACCCGGCTGCTAACAGTGTTGCCAGACATAACAGTTTTCTTGCCAAAATAAACAAAGAAAAAGCATATCGGGTGCCGGCCCTGCAGAAGTCCGCTGTAAACATTCAGTCGAAATAATTTTCGCCTGAAATTTAGTCTGTTGTAGCCGATAGTCTGCTCTAGTCGGGTCCGTTATGAGCGGAGGGGACTCCATTTAAAATGCATGGGGACCAAACAAACCAACAGAAATGGTCTGCTGTAACCCCGAAGTCCGTTGTTGCCGGATCCACTGTAACGAGCGTAGACTGTATAGCCCAAATTTAGAGAAAGTAGCCGACTTGTACTGGGATCATCAGGGTCAAAGGGTGCCTCCAGAGGGACCGGACTAAAAGTAGGGGAATGCCATTAGCTCTGTGTCTCTATCCTGTGCCTCTATACGGAATGGGTATTGCGTGGTGGAACGGCCCTCCTTGTTTCCTTTCTGATGCCAATGGAGACTGGGGTGCCATTTCATCATGAGGACTGTGATCGTGCTTCTCATTTTGTTACGTCACCAAATGGGGTGCATGACATGTTGCTCTAAAAAATGTCGTTCTTTCCATATCTGAAGGTCAGTGTAAAGGGGTAACCACATTTGCAAGTTGTCACTGTTGCTCGACTTACGCTCGCTGATGCAGCCACATGACAGCGACAGGCGACCGCTGTCACCCGGCCACTTGCAATGAAAGGAAATGCGCCAGTGTGTGTGACGTGCCTTTTGTTCACAGGCTGGTTACGAATGCCAAAAAATCTACAAATACAGCTTATGATTATGTCACACATTATACTTTAACGAAAACGTAGTTGGTGACGTCTTGTTATATTAATTATCAGTTCATTTTACATTACTACATTGGTCCAGTTTCGTACTTAGCGCTTGCGCAGAATGAGCGCACGCACTCCAAAGGGCTTTTGTCAGTTTTGTGTCATGTGCGTGGAAGTGCAAGGATTTTAGGTTGACGGCTATGGAGTGCAAGAATCGTTCTGCCAGGCTGAAGCCCCGGTTGTTTGTCTGTTTCACCCAAAGAAAGCGCTCAAACATCGTGCCTTCAATGAATAACAACAATGGATGCTTCAGAGGTTTCTCCGAAAGATAAGCACTTTGGGACAAATACACAACACACACGCACGTGGAAGCCACCAGTGGAGAGGCCAGGAAAACTCTTACACTGGAAGTGGCACCCCGCAGGCGACGTACCTGTGAGCCTTTGCACTTCGACCCCTTCTGGGCGATGCGTTTTTGCCAGGCTGGAACTGAGCAATACACTAAAAGTCGGCGACAGAGGGCCACAGTGACAGCCCGATCTTGTCGCTTGTCGCTGTCGCACATCGCGTCACTCACAAAAAACGCTTCATATGGTTGTGCTGGTGACAAGAGAAGTTTCTTTCTCAATGTTAGAATTGTAAGTTGCGACACAGGTTGGTGACGGAGGGCTGCAGCAAAAACCAGATCTTGTCGCTGTCGCCCGTCACATCACTCGCAAAAAACGGCTCCATCCTCCATGTGGTTACCCCTTAACACTTCACCGTTGTAGCCCTACTGTTAAGAAGAATCTTGCCACATATTGCACATTTAATACTCGTTTTTCCACCCTGGTGTACCCTATGAGTATATCGCCGCCAATGGGGGGTTTAGGGGGCTTTTCAGTCGTAACAGACACTGGGCAGTGACTTTTTTTCCTTACTGGGACATTTACTGCTTTGGCAGGCATTGGCCCTGTGCTTTCTCCATGTGTAGAGGCTTGTCACTGAGACCACAGTAGCCAGTTACTCGTGAACCCTCCTGTAGTTGCACAACTTCTGTGCTGCATGGCTGGAGTGGAAAGTGCATAAACTTTGAACAAGGGAACAAAGACCAGAAGAACATCATCGCAGGGCTTCTTGTCCTCGTCCCCTTGTTCAAAGTTGAAGCGCTTACACTCCAGCCATGCAGCACCAACTAGCCCCTGTTATTAATCTCTGCTGACACGTCCCGATCCCCACCCTTGTCCGTGCAGGTCCAGAAGAAGATGCTGGAAGACCTTCAGCGCGAGCTCAAGCAGGAGCTGGCCAAGCACAAGCAGGAGGCCCCCGCTGCACCACCCCAGGTGCCGCCAAACAATGGCACCCTCCTGGCCGCACAGAAGGCACCACCTCCGGCACCCGCCATCCAGAACATCGTCGCACCTGCCATGCCAGCACAGCCTTTTGGAAGCAAGGCGGCAGAGGCACCCAGGGAGGGTCCTCCTGCACCCCTTCTTCCACTGGTCCAGAAGCAAGAAGCGCCTCCCAAGCACCCGGATGGTGCAGTTCTTCTCCCAAATGTCCCAGTAGTGGGACAGGCTGGTCAGTTGCCAGTCCGGGAGAAGCTGCCAGAACCTCAGCATCCGGATCAGAGTGCAGGCGCAGTTCCAGGACGTTCTGCTCCACATGTTGCACAAGTCCATGTGCAGCAAGAAGTCAAACTGCCAGTCCAACAGCCAGTTCAGCAGCCAGTTCAGCAGCCAGTTCAGCAGCTGGTTCAGCAGCCAGTCCGACAACCAGTCCAACACCAGGTCCAACAGCAGGCCTTCAAGGCAGCCGAAAGCATCGTCAGCAATGTCCTTGCACAAGTTCCCAAGGTGGCCTTAACAGCCAACCACTTGCCGCCGGCACAACCTTTTCAACTGTCCATGCAGAAGCAGCCACAGCACCAACAAGACAGCTTTAAGCCCCAGCTCCCGCTTCCAAAGGTACAGGCTGGGGTTCCCGAAGAACTCTTGGGCAAGCCTGTCGCGAACATCGTCAAGCCCTTGGACATGCTCCTGCAGAGGAGAGACAGTGTGCAGGTTCCCGTGGCTGCGAAGGCGGACTCCTTACCGAAACCTCAGCTACTGGGAGGTCAGGCCCCACAACCACGTTTGGCGGACTCCAATAAAGATGGCCAAGGACCATCGCGATGTGCATAAGCCTGTTCAATCGGAAGCCGGATGCAAGAAAAGAGGCAGCTCCGCGTTTGGTTGCTCAGCGAGCAGACAACAGGCCACTTGCAGCCAAGATGGGAAGACCGAAAGATGTGAAGCGGGAAGTTCCCGCAATGGTTCCTCGCGCTGCCGTGATAACGGACGCTCCTTCCACCAAACAGCCGGTGGTTGAAAGCAAGAAGGACTCACCAGCTGGTGACGTAGGCCGTGCGGCCGCTGTTGATAGTGTTCCTGTGAAACTGGCGCAGAGGGACGATATTTCTCCCAGTCTTCCAAGCCCTGCACGCCCCGACGTAGTCGTGCTAGCTAAGAACGAAATTAGGAGGAAATGAACGGACTCTGTGCGGATGCACGTTACGATGCGGACTTGTGAAATGACGTGTTCGGTGCTGTGCACTGGCGACTCTAGTTGTTTCTGCAGAGTGTAATATATTTTCATTCTATGTTGTTAATAAATGCACTATTTTTATCGGTTTTCCCACGAAACATGGTGCACGTGTACAGTTCTTTCAGGAGCTGCTAAAAATTGAACTTAAAATTGGTTTTTACTTGCTGGTTGCAGGTAGGGATGTAAGCGGTATTATTGGCTAAAGTTTGCTACTGGGCTTAAAGGAAGTAGCACGTGCTAGTGTGTGGTTGTAGCAAACATTTTTATTTTCTGGCTAGTGAAGCCTTTTTATGTGAACTCAACTGGGCAAACCGTCTGTCTGTGTAGCGC
This sequence comes from Haemaphysalis longicornis, assembly GCA_013339765.2. Lineage (NCBI taxonomy): Eukaryota > Metazoa > Arthropoda > Arachnida > Ixodida > Ixodidae > Haemaphysalis > Haemaphysalis longicornis. The sequence continues at coordinate 15,290,418 of CM023458.1, forward strand.
TGCATGTGTCGCCTCTGCAGCACAAAAAATAAAAGTCAAGAAAAGCCCCACACAAACCAGTCTTTATGAATGCATTTGTGTATAGTATAGATGCTGACTTTAAAGAGAGCTTGGTGTATGGCGTTCTATAAGGATACGTGGGGTTTCGTGGAGGTATTTTAATTAACAGCTTTGTGGCCTTAAACTAAACTTTACCATTGAACTGCTTTATATTGCCTCTTAAAATGTCTTTCCTAGCAATGCACCTGGGTATAGTAATAAAGCCAACTTTAAGGGGCCTCATTGTATTGCAGAGCGGCCTACGCATTTGTCCAACAATTTCCAGTTCACGGCTTCCGGAATTTTCTTTTTTTCTTGCTCATATTTGCTTGGACTTCATAGTGTAATTAAAACTTCTGGATAAAAGCCACAATTTCCGAAAAGAAATATCGTACAGCCAACTCAAATAATGCTTTGTCGTCTTTATGAAGAAATATGTAAAGTAACCGTCACTATTGTCAACAAGCATCTTTTGCTCAAAAGGTGTCTGTGGACTGACACATACACCTCTGTGCTGACAGCAAAAAAAAGAATATCGCTAAGGTCAGAACAATGTCGCAACTCCCATGTGAGTGCTTTGTTTATGAACAGATATTGGAATGCTGAAACGTTGTTTCTTCAAACTGTGCGGTTCATGTTTCTTTTGTTGTAGTGCTGTTTCCAAATCAGGTGAGTTTCTTTGAAACCTGCCGCAGACCTGCTACACCGCCTGCGTTTTCCCGAGTAAAAATGCTGTTTCACCGCTCGTGATAAATTGCACGAGGGGCTGACCTGTCAAAAATGTCATCCCAGAAGCAAAAGTCTTCCCCCTAAGAGCAAAAGACGTTTTTTTGTCACTGCCATTCTTCAGTTTTTAAGTGGAGGTGTTGGAGTATCAAATTTTTTATTTCTCTTTCAATAGAATATTTTCAAATGGGAATTTATTTGTGCTTATGGGATGTCTTTGTTTTAAGTGGAGGTGTTGGAGTATCAAGTCTTTTATTTCTATTTCAATAGAATATTTTCAAATGTGAATTTCTTTGTGCTTATGAGGATGACCCTTCCAAAGGCGGCACCAAAAACAAAAAGAAATTGGGGCTACGGGTAAGAGGTGACAGAACTGCATGCATTGATGCTTGATAAAAAATGAAACAGTACAAAATATCAAAGTTGAAAGGTCATGACACAATGGCAGAGCAGTGGGACAGAAAAAGAACTGCAGTCATTGTCGTGAAGAAATGTGAGTTGGTGTTTTGAATGCAGGGAGATATCTTCTAGTGGTTGCAGTTCCTCTGCTCGCTACAAATAGAACTTCTGTTCAATTTGAAGGATGTAGCCTTTGGTAATTCTCTAAACTCCATTCCTGCCGTGAAAGGTGTTTTTCAACAATAACAACAAAAATAAATATTGAAAAAAGTTTCAAATTTTGTACTGCAGTGACTTAATGTGGTCAGGAGTTACGGCAGTGTGCTAAATGCACATTAGCGTCCAAGTGATAGTGTCAAAATTAATAAACACCCCATTACAATAGCCTACCGTATTTATTCGAATGTAAGGCGAGGGTTTTTTCTCCAAAATCTGTAGTCTCAAAGTCATACCCCGCCTTACATTCAAAGCTCAGTATATACACATATAGTATATGGCGATTTTCTTACTCTCTAATCTGCACCCTCGCCACTGCCTTATAATCGAATAAATATGGTAGTCATATTTCTTGGCAGTAAGTAGCTCAGGCCAGCGGCCGCCAATCACACAAACGAAATTCCGTAATGTCATAGAATAATCGCCAGAAAGGGGGGGGGGGGTGTCACCACTGCTTTGTATGGGTTTCTTTTGTACCTCTATTATTCGTTTGAAGTCTGTGGTAAAGTTAGCATCAGTGTTATCAATAAAGCAGCCACTTTAAGGAACCAAACTTGTACTTTGTCTTCATGGAACCTTTTAAAGAAGATGCTTGTTAAGTCTTACAATGCTTGCCATATATTACTGGCTACCTTCCTAAGGATATTCATGGTGAAAACAGCGCATCGAAGACGAAGACAGAGAACGGGAAAATCACAAACACAGCGCTGTTTCTCCCTGCTCTCTCTTCGTCTTGGATGCGCTGTTTTCACCATGAACATTCACCAACTTGCCCAGTTCACCGCACTCCTAAGGATAGCCAACAGGCTAGAACGATTGGTTACTCACCTGTGCTGGCAGTAATTAACAAAAACACTTCTTTTCAGTGTTTACTATATCCTTAAAGTGGAAACACTAACCACTTAAGCTAATCTACCCGATGGTTGTCACGTACTCATTTTGTGCAAACTTTACACGCCTTTTTTGAGCGGTTGCAGGAAAGCCTCCCCACTTCAAACGAAGTGCACATGCCATCTACTTTAACGAAAATGAATTCGAACTAAAAAAGAAAAATGCATGCTTGAAAGGGCCAAGGTGCACCGCAAATATTACATTGAACAGCAAACACTGTTCCCAAAGTATGCGAATTTTTAAATATTTATGCTCCTCAAATTTTAAAGAGAGAGAGAGAAAGGCTCTATTGGAGGCAGAATGGCCCGGGCTTCGAGCCTATCGGGGGAAGTGGGTTAAAGGATGTGCTAAGGTGAAGTATATATGCTACTATCAGGAGGGTCTTTGTTGGTCTTGTGGTTATCACGATAGGAAGAGGTGACCACTTAAGAGTCCAAGGAGTGCGATTAGGTGTAGGGTAGAGTGCCCACAGAATGAGGATTTATGGGTATCATGGGATCATCGGTTGACCATGAGGATCATGTGGATGGACCAATCACTTGTGGCAGCTTGTCGTGTTTGGGGTTCCAAACTTCCATTGGCTCCAAAATACAACTTTGGTTGCTTAACTTGTAAGAGGTTGTGATGAACCGACCACTTGTGGAGTTAAAGCCTCTGTCCGCACCAATTTTCACTGTTTTCACTAAGCGTTTAACATGTTTAGAAAGCAATTGGTGTTCGTACCAATGTCAGATCCATAGAAAAAAAGAAGTGTTCGAGCTAACGGCATAATGTTTGCAACTTCCATTTTATCTTGTTGTCTTAGATTTCAAGTCACAAACTTAACGTTCTTTCAACTTTACATTTTGAAGGGGCAAACTCGTGTTTTACAGACATGCTAATGTCACGTTAGAGTATAGCAATTCAAAATTCGCGCAATTATAGATGCTGTTGATGACGATGATGGTGACGCCGCTGCGCGAGCGTCGCGCCCGCGGCGGCATTTCGCGGCGCCCTTCGCTGTTGCCGCTCTTGCTTTTTGCACGCAACGCCCCGCATATCAAGATGGCTGTCTCGTCTTGTACGGCGTGATACGTTGGATACGAGGTTCGCGCTCCCTAATCGCCGAGTATCGGCCGCGCGTGCCATGGAGCAGCCGAGACGCGGACGGAGGTGCCCGAGGCTTCCGGATCGACCGTGGGACGCCCGTTGAATCGCGGGCCGGCGCTACAGCTGCTGTGTCGTCGGGGGCTGCGCGCCAGCCGCGGTGAGGTGCCATCGGTGACGCCAACCACGCGCTTTCGTAACCACCACCAGCGCTCCTAATTTTAGCCGCTGCCTCGCCGTGATCTCTGGTCACCGCTGACCAACCGTCACGCGCCGTGACAAACCCGGATCACCCGCTGACCGATCTTGGTGGCCGCACCGTGCGTGCCGCGCATATGTCAATGCCCAGCGCGTCTTCCGTGCGCTACCTGTTAACGAACTATTCGGAAAACGCTTGTCACCGGAACGCATCGACTGCCGGTGACCTTCGTCGTTATGGGCTCGGTCGCTGTGAGTACGCAGTAGACTTCTTTTTCCGAAATGCTCGTCTTCCTTGCGCGTGGGAATTTCGCCGAAGCGCTCGCCGTCGGAGCGGCTTCCTCGTTGCCTCATCCCACCGTAAATTACTGCGAACCCTTCACAATACGCGTTGATGTGGCAAGGCGTACAAAACCTCGCTGGTCGGAGTCGTCGCTCCACTTTTATACGCAACCCATATACGTGATGACGTCCTTGGACGAAGCTGCCAACTTTTGAATGGGACGAACGGGCCTTCCACTTTCCCTAACAGCTTTCCGCATCGGCCGGGGCCGAAGGGCGGGCTTTATCCGCGCTCTCGTGTTTCGTTTTGGATTCTCGCCTTTTTTTACCCCTCGAAGCCGTGCTGCGTTCCTAATCATGCATTGCAAACCAATCTATGCGATAAAAGTCAACCGCTGGCCGCAAAAAGTTGCCCGAGCGAGCGCGCGTGAGTCACTGTGGAGCCGATTGTTTGCGCCTCGATCGCGCCCGTATCTATCTGGCATTTTGAACCGTGATCTCACGCATTTATCTTGACAGCGGCAGGCAGCTGTTCGAACCGAAAAACGCGCTCCCCGCCGCCGACTGTAAACATTGTTTGCCCGAAGCGTATGCTTTCACTTTCCGAAGTGACAGGCCGTGGCGTTCAGATTGCTGCAAACGTGTGACAGTCGCAGGTATGACGACCTCGAAAAAAAAAATTTGGAGCATCGGGAGAACGCTAAAAAAAGGCATGTAGAAAATGCGCTGTAGCCATCTGTGGCCCCTTTTGCTTTCTCCCACGTCTATCTTAGCGTCAGGTTTTCCATGCCGCAGGTGCAAGGGTTGTTATGGTTTGGAGCTTGGAGGTTAAGCTTTTGTTCTTGATAACCTATATCTAGGCGTGTTGGATAGTTTAACTGCAACAAACAGCAGTGCCCGTCAGGTTTTTGTGTTCTTTTGTCCCCTTTTTGGCTTATTAGCAGGCCTTCTTTTGGAGCTTTCACTTGCGGAGTCAGTGCCTTAAGTTTGGGATTGTCTTGTTAGGATTGAACATGAAAGAGAAACTCTTGTTCTCATCAGAGTAGATGTTAATTTTTATCGTACTGCCATTTTTCTTCAGTACCAGAAAGGAATGAAGTCTCTGCAAACATTTAGTGTGTGTTCAAGTTGTGACCTAAGCCCATTCAGGGCATTTTCAATCAACGAATCCACCACTGAGATCGTCTAATTTAATGTGCCTTCGTGTTTAAAGGGTACTGTCTCATTATTTGCGATAGGCTAGGTACAGTAGAAATGCTTCATATCAAATTGCGCTGGTATACTAAGACAAATTGGACAACAAAGGGAGTGGGACGAAGCGCAATCTTTGCAGTCCCTTTGTTGCCAAATTCGTCTTAGTATACCTAGTGCAATTCGATATGAAGCAGTATCAACTAGCCCCATTCTACGTCCTTTTGAACAGTAGAAATGGTTGGTATAATTTTCAAGAGTACCACAAAAAACGAATTGTATCATCCAGAAAACTTGTTTCCTGAGCATACGTCAAACTACAAAAGTTGCAAGCGTTGAACTGAGAAATATAAACTGGTTTGCAATTAGTTCGCAGTCACCAGCACGAAAAGTAGCACTTCTGTCGGGTGATGGGAGGGCTTTGGAGGGTTGGTAGAGACAATGTTTCCTCCGAAAGCATGGAGGCATGATGCGCGTATAATAAGATATGGTACAGTCAGCTGCTTTCTGTCAAGTCCGTCGACCTTTTGTCACGCATGTGCATTGTTCTGATGCTGTTGCTCAACAATAGCAAAATACGCAATGCTCCGTTGCAAAGAGACTCGTCATAGTTTCAGGGCTGTTGCGGTTCAGCTTCCTGTCTCGAGTTTTTTTTAGTCTCTGCCGAACCTTTCGGCATATCGTGCAACGTGTGAAACATTTCTACCCTTGCAATATCGTGTAGCTATAGCAAACTCTGGCATGATGGTTTTTTTTTTTTTTCTTTTTTCAAATCAGCCTGTTGTTTTAGATGCATCTGTAAAGAAGGAAAATCTTCTTTAGAAAGACATAATGAACACAGAAACCTTGACCTTTTTTCTTTTATTGGTGCAATGCACACAGCTTGAATTCACTGTGAGTGTCATTTCCATGGATGTATGTAGGAACGGTATATTCAATATCATATCACGCGTGCTAGAGTAAAGAAACGTATTGTAGATCCTCATATGAATACAAAACAAGAAAATAATTTCACGTGCTGAGATTTGGTGGAGTATTTTTTATACCTAGGTGGGTTGCGCAAATTACGCATACAAGTCTTTGATGTCTGAAGCAATCCCTCCAGGGTTAGCGGTACAAAATTTCTTCGGTAGGCTGGTTTGTGGCCGAAGGCTCGTAGAATCTATAGTGCACTTAATGTCGTGAGCTACTTTTTAAGGCATTCAAGAAATAGGACGACAGGGTTGGAAGTGGCTAGTGTTGTTGGAAATTTTTTTTTTTTTGAACTGTGCTTGGCACGAGCGTAGTGGGATTTTATTTGTCCAACAATTCACTAACTGAATGGCACCTCTGTTGAGTGTTGAAGAAAAAAAAGTGTGTTGAAGTAGAACATTATATCAAATAAATTATACAGCATTCAGCCACACTCCTGCTTTCTGCATAAATATTACGCTCTGCAAGTCAAAACTACCAGTTTGATTTCTATTGTTAGATGTGTACCTTTTTTATTTCCATGGATTCACAAGGATGCCAGTGATTATCATAAACCTGAAATTTCTGCGCAGGTTCAGATGGTTAGTTTGCGATATCATTGGCTTTCTGTCAAGAAGGTTCTGTTCTGAGTACTATGTAAAAAAAGGAACAGGACAGTAGTTCATTGCGTCCCTATCGCTGCCTTTGCTTTATGCAATCTGAAATGATAAAAAGCTCCCAGGAGCTTATCAATAAGCATTGTGAGGAGTATAATCAGTTACACGGTAAGAATGCAATTGAAGCTTTATCCACCAGCCATTCATTTTCTTTCCATGTCATGCTCTAGGAGATAGTAGCAACTGCTGTTTTTCCCTGATCAACCCTACGGTAGGCCTTCTTACAATGGGCTTTGTATCCGTAGGTGGTTGCGAACATGCGGCTGTGAAAGGGAAAAAAAAAATGCTTTTAAGCATTAAAAAAGGCTCTGACAGCGCTACTTCAAAGGGGCTGACGTGCTTCCATTTAACTGGCAGTCACAACCAACTAATACTCATTGGTCTGTGGTTTGTGCGACTGCCATTCCTAGCTTTTGTCCCAGTGTTCCTTGGCGATTGGTCTGTTCAATTTTGTCTGATCCTTGCTTTAAAGGCGCCATGCAGACAAACACAAGATTGGTTATTGAAAAGATTGCCCTCGTTAGAATCTATGACACCACTTTTAACACACACTTCGCTCAAATGAGCTATATAATTAGGAAAAAAGGGGATGGCCATGGAGCCACTAGCTCATTTCCCGCAACAGAACCTATGATGTCGTTTGAGCCCAGCTGTGCGATTGGCTGAGGCCGGCAAAGCAAATGCAAAATTAGGCAGGGCTTACAAGCTTCGCCGAGTGAGCTATTTGTGTTTAAATGTAATGCATGTTCATTTTACAGAAATAAGAATGGTGGGTGTAAGCAATGATAGTTACGAATGTACACGTAAACTTAGAAGCACCGATGCACACTGCTGGTTGGTACTGGGCGCACTATGCTTGTTTTAGGTGCACAGCAGTCCGCGCTTTGGAGTTGTCTGTCATGACACTGGCCGATTGGCGTAAGCGACGTTGTCTTATGTGACCCGGTTTGTTGAGCATACCCAATGTTACACGAAACGGTTACTTCCTACCGTAACAAAAACAAGCCAGGTGCAAATACAGTAAAAACCAGAGCAATGGCGGACAACGGTCAGCAGCTGAGTATGGTAGCGCCATCTAGGGGAACTGATGGTAACCAAGGCTGCAGAGCCTAACGACGCACTGGAAGTGCGTTTGAAATACCCGCCCTTGTGACCTCATTGCAGACGTCACGAAAACACACGATTTGGCGGGTGAATGAAAATTTTATCCTATATTGATTAATTTCTCAGTGAATACGGCATCGTTTGCTGCCGGACATGCGCTGGCGGCTCTAGAAAACACAAAATCTTTTGAATAACACGGAATGTGTATTTTTCCTCCATGGCTCCTTTAAGCGAACTGTTTTATTCTAATTTGCGAAGCATTTCTGCAGCGTCAGGTCATAGCGTTGTCAAGTGTCATGGTTTCGTCATGAATGAACTACACTAGTTGTTTGTAAAATTTTAAATGCGCAAATTAAAAACCTTCCATGCCTTTGAGGCTGTCCTCATTGTATAGACAAGTATGTGGCTTGCTGTTTTCTGAACTTAACCTAAAGCGGCATGAAAAGGTAGGAAAAAAAGTCATCCCTTTTTAGATACCTAACGCCTAAAAAAAAAAAGAACAAGAAACATGACACATGAGTCAGGTGGGTTCCTTTGAATGCCACCCTAGAGCCTGTTGCTGAGGCTTGTATCGATGTCAGCTCATTTTTACGCATGGTATTCACCCAGAGAAGCAGGCTCCAGTGAAAAACTGACAATACAGGTGCTCATTCATTGCAACTCGGAGGGCTTTGAAAGAAGCACAACAGGTCTGTCTTGGAGTCTTGTCGTGGGGTGGTTTTGCAGCTAATGATGTCATTTGGAGGGTCACTAGAGAAAAAAGAGGGAGCGCTTATGTAATAAAATCCTATGATTATCGATTAGCTCCTTGCTAATTATAGGCAAATAAATTGTTCCTGTAATAAAAAACAATATGAAGCTTGTTGCGTCTACACTCAAGGGGGGTGCAATTATTTTTTTACAGCCGGTGTAACGTGTGTCATTGTGCATTTGAGAACAATTTAAGGAGCACTACAGGCTGAACAACTTCTTGTTTCAAGAGAAAGGTTACGCGTTTCTTAGCTTCTTTCGGCTTTTGTTCAACGACCAGCGATGTTTTGTTTGCTGAGAAATAATCAAGGCTGGCTTTTCTCTGCCATTTCCATTCTAGTTTTTTGTGAGTGTTAAAGAACGTACCACAAAACATTCAGAGCAAGTCGGGCCCTACTTTGCTCGATCGTGACCATTTCCTGAAAACCCATTCTCATTGGCTTCATTCACTTTCATCGCAGCCAATCAGAAAGGGTCTTTTCAATGCCATTTTGGTATAACGGCATCCGGGCCAAGTCTGTCAGCAAGCCCATTCTTTCCAAGGATGTGCTGCCTATTTTCATGCTTTTGGCATTTTCGGTGTCGATAAGAAACTGGTATTTATGCAAGAAGTGTGTTTGTATTCACAACATCCTAACCTGCCAGTATAGGCAAACCTGCTTTAACACTTGTGTGGCCCTTTGAAGAATCTAGCAAATTTAAGCTTTTTGCCATCTGCCCCCTCCCCTAACATTTTTTTTTGCTTGCAAATTATGTATACTTTAAAATAGTTTGTATGACAGTAGACAGGTAGAAGCTGTTGTGTCAGTTGTAATCACTGTGCATAGTTGAAGCAAAAAGCTAAGTGGTTTTCTGAAACCTAGCTATGCATCTAGCTGTGGCCTTTGTCGGTGTTAGTAGGGCAGGTCTGATTTTTTGAAAGGGATCTAATGAGGCATTGAAGCAAAATAGAAATAAAAGTGTCAGAAACAAAGTTTTCTGGGGTAAACATTTTTTTACAGTAAGCCCCGTTGGGACTCCCAAGTTTTCAGTTGCATCACACTCATAACATACACACCACTGCTAGCAAAGTTTAGTAGACGAAGCTGCCGTGTTGCGAGCTAAACCTTCACGATTTCCCAGCTGTAACATGTCATGGTTTTGCATCATTTCGTTGCAGTGGCCAATACCCAAAGGTATTCTCACATTTTTTGTGCACTTTCACCAAGCGGAGTAGTGCTGGTTTGAGACTGATACAGCGGCTTTTTAAAGCGCAGCTTTGTATGGCCGGGCAAAAGGAAAATCCGGAGCAGTCCCGTGCACGCAGAAACCTCCTCAGTGCAACCCTGCACGCATTTACGAAAAAAAACCTGGTTTGAGAGAAGTTCGAGGTACGGGGCAGGGAAATTGGCTGGGTTTATAAATGCTGTAGCTACACTCTCACATCTAACGACACTGCTAAGTGGGAACTGTGTTAAAGGGAGCGAAAAAACACCGGCCGCACGTCACAGCTTTGCTGGTTTACAGGGTTGCCACTGAGTTTGGGGTCAATTTCGCCGAACTACGAGCAAAAAGTCGCCAAAATTAGCCATTTTTTGAATTTCGCCAAAAAAGTGGGCACACTGGATATCAATTGCAATAAAAAAAGCTTCCATTCCAATTTTGTATAATCCTATAGAATACAGAACCACCTAGAACACAACGCATCATGCCCAGTTTTACGGATCACGCGTCCAAAGCGCTGTGGCACTGCTCTAGCTTCCCAGAGCTTCAGTGATCTGTCCCAGTGCTGCATTGTAGGGGGGGGCACCAGCTGCAGGAAAAGGTTGGGTAGGAAAACTTGAACTACTTACTTGAAATACTTACCACCAGTGAAAGCATTGTCTGTAGACATATTTGTTACGTTTCCCGTATTTGAATTCACTTTGTGCGCTTATTCTTGCCATTAAAGCTGCAACTCCTAGCTAGGGGTGGGAGCTCCGTCAAGCCGCGAGTACAGCCGCTTTTGTGCCCTCCTACTTCAAGTTAAACTTCGATCAAGACCTTAGCTGAACATTGTCAGAAATTTGCCATGTTGCCATTCATAATTTTCGGTCGCCAAGGGCCTCTCAAATTCACCAATTTGTCGAAAAGTAGCCCCCATTGGCAGCCGTACTAGTTAACCATCTGTGCAGAGTGCATGGGTGCAGTGTACTAGAAGAGGGAAGTGTGTCTTTCGGAGCCGATTAGGGGGGTTCCCTTTTGCGATGAAACTTTCTGCTGAGGAACTGTTGTAAGCAGCGCCTCTTGCGGCTGCTGCTTACCAGTTAGTTTCAGAAGTTTTTTTTGTTCAATTAATCCTTTTTTAATGCCCTAAATAATCTTATTTCTTTGTTTTATGATACTATAAAGTTTTACAAAACCCGTAAACTAACTGTTTAGTTTGATTTAAAAAACTTATAGGTGGCGCTGGCTACAGCAGGAGTTCTCTGGGGAACATCTGTGCTCTATACAATTTTTTCATCGCAAAAGGTACCCGTGCTCTCCCTTGGTTTTCCCCCCGCACGACACACTTTATTCAGTACACTGTAGCATAGGGTGCTTTCTTTTTTAGGGCGCCGCACTTAGGCTCCCACTCGTGGTAACTGAGCGAACGAGGAGGACACCAAAGATAAATGAGGTAGAACGAGCAAGAAAGCGGAGGAGGAAAGTATGGCGAAAATGCGAGGGGGAGGGCACTGTGCCAAGGCTGCACGAGACATGCTCCCCAGCGGCGACACGCTGCTACGAGATAACTGAGAGAACAAAGAGGCTGCCAAAGATACAGTGCACAAGAGAGTGGAGGGTGAAAGTATGGCAAACAGCGCCAGACATGGTCCCCCAGGGCAACGTGCTATGAGACAACACCACAGTATATTGCACGCCTTTGTGCGTTCGCTGATGCGGCAATCTTTTCATGAGATGCAGTGGGTATGCGCCAGTCACCCAGAAGTCTGCAGAAGTTTGCCCCGTGCACAAACTTCACATTAGGGAGTATTGTAGTCGTGACCCAATTTTCTTTTCTTTTTTACCATGCTGGAATTCTTTAAGGCCTTTTTTTCATGGGTCTCCAGTGGTCCCTTCACGAATGGTCGGTCTGATGATGTCTCTGGCAGATCTGTCTTGAGCAGTCCAGTGTCAGTGAAAGTAAGTCTTGATGTCTACTCTTTCTTGCAACGTGCAGCCCCCTGTGCCAAACCATGATGGAGCCACCGACACAGGGCCACCGTACTGGCCACCGTGGCCACCTTCTGGCTTCTGACCACCCTGGCTGCCGGGCATCCCATTGAAGGCCAACGTAAGCCTTTCCGGTTACACTGTACTGTTGACCACCTCACAGGAATTTGCACTGAAATCTGCGCAAGCAGTCTTTGAAAACACTGCATGGGCTAAGTTTACAAGCCCGAGAGAGTCTAAAAACACGTGATGCACGCACACGAAAGTGCATTGAAAGGGACAGACAGGTTGGAGTGCTGTTACAAGCCCTGAGTGCAACCGCAAGAGTTCAGTGCGACAATTTAAATCATCAGGCACTGAATCCAAACAAACCATGTTCCATTCAGTCTGTTTTTTGTCTGTTTCGCAGGCTTGTACACTTAGTGTAGTGTTTTCAACATTACTATGCACCAACTAGCTCACAGCACAAGCAAGCTCTTGCTAACCAGTCTGACTGGTTGAGAACTACCTTAGAATGGTGTCATTGTATTGCCTCTTTGCAAGTACAGTAGACTCTCGTTGAGACCAACTTGGTTATGATCAATTTCATGGTTGAGACAAACAACACTTCATATTCTTTGCAGCATGCACAATGCAGAAAAGTGTCCGCTCAAGGTGAATTTCTCATAGTATGAACCAATTTTTATGCTTGTTCTTGAGGCACCTTTATGACTCTAAATTAATCAAGGAATTTCACTGTGCATGTTATACGTTTTTGTTTTGCTGTGAATGTAACATAGCAGGCGGTAAAAACTTAATTTGGGCCAGTGTGGTGTTTGTGGTTGCCGTTGTGCACGCTTGCAATAGCTCAGATTGATTTGTGAGAATGCTTTCCCGCGTTTGGATGCATGGTAAAATATCGATGATATGAATCGTTGGAGAACGAAGTGTGTTTGTGTAATTTGAAATTGGTGCAACCTAAAATCAACCAAACCAGCAGGCAGGCGCAAGCATTGTGTGTAACCACATGTAGTTATTTCTTTCACCTGGAGATGCCTGTTACACTGCCTGTCTACGTACACACTAGACACCTGATTGTTGTTGAAAGCATGTCTGAATGCAAAAAGTACTATTTTGGGGGGATTATGGTGGGTTACGATGAAGGCCCAATCGTGTCCCTGGGAGATTGTGCCGATGGCAGTGGCCTGATAATTTTGGGCTTTTTCTGTTTTCCAAAAGCAGGTAATGCTGCCTGGAAAAAAAAAAATTGCTCCTGAAGCTATTTGCACTGAGTGAAAACAGCGATGCAAATAGCAATTCGGTGAGGTAGCTTCTCTGACAGTGTTTATGTAGCTTTCAGAAACACTTGGCCACTATTGAGGGGCATGCAGCTGAGTTCTGTTGAAGGAAAGGTGTTGTAGGAAGCAAAATAGGGGGCCAGGTGATGCAACCAAAGTATTGTAATGAAATGTCAATGTGGTCGGTGGAGTAACTCTACACCTCTACACATACCCACTGTTTGGCAGGCATGTCAGAGAGCTGAACAGTGTGCAACACACTGCACCTTGACCCTGATTAGTGTCACCTGTGCAGTAGTGTTGTATACCTGGTGAGCAATAGTGACTCATTCACTGCCCTCCTCTGGTGATGTAGGTGGGACATCCCAAGCTGGCCCCCAGTCCGCAGCCTGGGGCTCTGAGTCGGTGTGGGTGATCGGGGTGTCCGTGTGCTTTGCCCTGACGGCCGCTATCGTGGCTGCCCTGGGATGCCTCTGCTGCCGCAACGAGGGCATCAAGGTGAGCTTGGAGTGGCCCATTCTCTTTGCCTTCGATGGCATTGAAGCGAATTACCATTGTATGTTTCACGTAGTGTGTAATTGTACATCCTTTCAGCGGGCAACTGTGCTCTTGCATCAAAACGGCCATGCCCTCCCATGAAATGATGAGCCCGTCTAAGCCAGGCGTCAGTAACAAGTGCTGTCCATAGTGTTGTGTCCTTGCGACAAGAGTTTGTGCGTGGTATTTTGACACTTGCATTTAAAAGTGATTTTTTTTGGGCAGCTGATTACAGCCGGCCTTTCATTGAGCACACTTTTCACTTGCCTCATGTACTCGTGCCTGTTACTACTTTTTGAACTTCAGTTTTTTTTTTTTTTTTTCATTTTCCCTTTTTGCTGTGAGCATCGGGCTCCAGGTCACTTAGTGTGGTCATCGCTTACTGTTTTGATGTGAAAAGGTTTTTAAAAAAGTACATTTTTTTGAACACCTGTCAACTGAAATGGGGGAGGGTGCTTAGAATCCATAAAATGTGGTGTACAAGTAAAACATATTGCTGAGCTGATTCAGTAGTCATTCCCCTAGTAAACACTCAAGCAGCAGTCAGTAAAAAATTGAACCGTGAGATACGTTCATGTGTGATAAAAACACTCGGCTGGACATTCACCTGATAAAATTAAAAAAACTCTTTTTTTAAACCACTGAAGTTTGTCTGTATCGCAGTGTAGTGCCATATTTCATGCATTTTGTGTGTAGTGGTCGATGCAAAGGAATTCCAAAGTCTAGGGGGGGGGGGGCGTATCATCAGTCTGGAGCCTTGGCACATCTTGTAGCCCAGAGTTGTTAGAGCGAAAGCTCCATCACTCCAGGTACAAACCCGGAAGGCGGTTTGTAGTGTCAATCTGACCTCATCCTTCTTGCAGTCGCGCAGTGAAAGTGTTCCAAGGGGAAAAAGTAAGGTTGTGTGCCGTCATGGAACGACACAAGGAAGCTCTGGCTGTATCCAAGTTCACTGTGTGTTCACTCCTACAGTGCTTACTGCACAGAGCAGCGTTTGTTTTTGTCTTGCGGTGCAATTGTCGGCCCATTCGCCGTGTACTCCTAAAAGAAAAACCCAGTTGTCGCTCAACAAGCTTGGTTTACTGTATCCAAAAGTGGCAAATTTTTTAAAAAGTTTATTACATGCATTAAAGAGTATACCATGTAAACTCGAGTGACCTGGGCACTCCCATCATGGTGGGCTTAAACTTTGGTGAGTAATTTGCCTGCTTATGTGAGCTCGGCAATCTGAGACCACACACTGTAGTCTGTGCTGGTTAGTGCGCCACTGTTCCTAGAACTGCAAGCCTTATTTGTGAGCCCAGTTGCATACAATTGTGAGTTGGCAATTTAGGTTGAGCGTATACGTTATACAGTTCGGCTGCAACTTTAATGTCAAGCGATTGGCAACAGCCCTAGTGAAGGCTGTGGCCGGTGAGGAAATATTGTCCTTCTATGACAGCATGGATAAAGTGTTCTATTGCTTACGTGACCCAGAAATAAAACTGTAAACAGTGCACCTGCATATTGCGGAAAAATAAAAGTAAGATGTGGCCTATACAGGAGGTGTGAGAGACAAACCTGGTTGCCTAGATGCCCCCCCCCATAGTGCCATGTACTGGTTTGCGTGGAACACTCATTGTATGCTCCTGCGCAACTGCTGAACAGGCTTCGCTATTTGACTGCAGTGGCCTAGGGCGAGAGTTGTGGGTTTTGACACGAATGGCCTAGTTCCGATCCCTGGTGGCTGTAATTTTTTTTCGTATGACTTGACAGTTTCGCTCTCTTTGTTTTTTCTTTTGCTGCAACATGTTCTCCTGGGTCAATTCTACGCATTCTTGTCGAAAACAAGGTTAGTTTGGTATGTTTTAGCTCAGTTTAGCCTACCAACACATTTTTTAGTCGTTGCAAAAAAAAGGGGGGAAACATGGGATGCATCTCTAGGCGACCAAGGGTTTATCAAATACGCATACGGGAGTAATATACAGTTGATGAACAGCTTGGTGTGACACTGCCTCCTCTCCTCTCCACCGGTGTGCAGCTTCTGGGCACGGGCAACGGCGTGACCGTGCCCCACCTGCCCCTGGGCAGCATGGTGGCCAACAACACCCAGAGGGGCAACAGCCTCTCGCCCGAGGTCACCATCTTCCCCCCGGTGGCCTTCGCCTCGCCACCAGCTCCCTTCGATGACAAGGTGGGCAGGGGTCGCTTTCAGTGATGTTCCGTACTGAGGAGAAAAATTCCCATTTGGAGGTTCAGAAATTCCCTATTTTCAGCGTTTTCCCCCCCGACAGGTTTGTCAAGAATTCCCTGCAAAATTCCCTTTGTTTTGTTTCGGCAGCTGATAGGTCTTACGTGGTTTCCTGTTCCGTTCTGGGCGTCAGCCAGCACCACCGGTGTCTACTTTACGTAGTGTTCCGGGCGCAGATGCCGTTCAGAGAATAAGAGTTCCAGCGTGAACATAATTCTACTACATCCTCGAGCAGTAGCATTTGACTATACATTTCACGTGTTGTACCAAAAAAAAAAAAAAAAGAACAATGCTCACTTTGCTGACCAACGCTTACCAAGTTAAAACTGTCCATATGAAAAAGAACTAAACATGTTGGGAAATTGAGATAACTTTAGCTCAGTGCCCGGACTGCTGGCGCCAGAAATGGTTTTTGTATATTGCACAAGAATACATGCAAACAGGCTTCAGGGCTGCAGCCGCTGCGCTGCCGCTTCGCGCATTACTCGCTTGTTCTCATGGGATATTCGTTCGTGTGTGCTTCCTGCTGTTTTATTAACTGGATTGGAAGCCGTCTTAGATGCTTGTGGCTTGCAGGAACATGACTGTGGATATTTTAACATGAAACCGGCGAATTGTTGAGGGATCCTTTTAAAAGAAAACAAGTTAATAAATAATGTGAGGTCTGGTTTACAGACATTATTTTCCGTTTTGTCTCCACAAATAAAATTCCCTGCATCAGTTAAAGTTTCCCTTTTTCCCTTTTGGCTAAAATTACGCCGGAAATTCTCTGAAAGGGGGAAAATTTCCTGCACTGAACATCACTCGCTGCTTTCTTGTTTGCACCCGCAGGCCTAAAGGGTTAGGGGGTGTCCTATCTGTCTTATGCCTGTGCTAAACAGCAGATTTCAATTGACAGTTTAAGGGCACACACCGGTCTTAGAAACTCTTTTTTTTTTTTTCCAACCACTTTTGATGAAACTTCAGGGGCTTGTTCACATTTTTTACTTGGTTTCAAATATCCAA
Organism: Haemaphysalis longicornis; assembly: GCA_013339765.2. Lineage (NCBI taxonomy): Eukaryota > Metazoa > Arthropoda > Arachnida > Ixodida > Ixodidae > Haemaphysalis > Haemaphysalis longicornis. The sequence continues at coordinate 15,307,151 of CM023458.1, forward strand.
TTAGTTTTGATGTGAGGTAACTAGTTTCCGAGTTGATCAAACATCTTCCTTGATTATTCTTGAGAACAACAGGTAAAAACCTATTCAACAAAAAATTACCAGCCAGGCATAAATAGGTACCAGAAGTGGAGAATGAAATGTGGGAAGCAGTGTTTTTGTTTTGCAACTACATACAAGTTACATCAATTTTACCATCTAGGTCTGATGTACTCCCGCTAACCAATTAAAAATAATGCTAATTAAACAATTAGCAAAACAAAATGCAAGATCAGCTTTCCTTATTGCATGGTTTTAAACATTCACCTCCACAGTGCAGAAGAAATGATCTTCCTAGCTGCACTACCTGCTGGGACGTACCTCTCAAGAATTTCCTATCACTGCAATGGAAAAATTATTTTTTTGTTGAAGTCAGGCCTCTATGCCTTTTATAGGTACCTGGTACTGTTCCAAGCACGGGATTTTTTGAGCAAAAGATGTGCAAATCAAGAGAAAAGTGATACAGTAAAACCTCGTTACAAGAGACACTCAAGGGAGCCAAAAAACGTGTCTCTTGTAACCAAGGTCTCTTGTATGCAATGTTGCTAACATGGCGAACATAGGAAAACTAACCAAACAGTCCGCATTACAATGTCTCTTATAACCAAGTGTCTCTTGTAACAGTGTCTCTTGTAGCGAGGTTTTACTTACCTAAAAAAATTCTTTTTTGGCAATTTTTCGGTCCCAAAAACCCATGTGCCCCCTTAAAGGAGCCATGAAGAAAAAATACAACTTCGTTTAATTTGAAAGAACTAGGATTCAGTATCTCACTCAGCTACATTACAGCCACAAAAAATGTTTTTTTTAAAGAAAAAAAAGCAAGAAGAGTTTAAAAAGTTCAAATTTTGCGCCACAGTGACGTGTTATGAGCAAGAATGACGTCATACGGGCCAACAATAAAACATAATTTTCAGTGTGTTAACTGCACGTTAGCATTCAAGTGATGCGGTCAAATGGAACCAGAGGCCCCATTACAGACGTCCAGTCATGTGTCGTCGTGACAGGTCAGTTGGGCGGGCCGCCAATTGTACAAACAAGGTTCCGTGATGTCATAGAAAAGTTGCGGGAAATTGGCTAGGGGGTCGCGACTGCTTCACACGTTTAATGTCTCCGTTATTTGTTCGAAGATTGCGATGATATTGGTGTTGTTGTTATCGGGACTAAGCAGTCTTCCTAATAAACCCAACTTTTATTTTGTCTTCATGGCTCCTTTAACACTTAATTAAAAATTTGCCCTGTGGGTAGTCAGTGCGCCACACGATAGGCAACTGGTTTGGAAGCCTTCAGGGGGCCTTTGAAGCGGCCGTTTAGCACAGGGGTAACAGGGTTCATGTGGTTTTTTGAAAAGCCTTGAGTTTGAAAAGCTTGTTTTGAAGGCCTTCAAGGATAGAATTGTCAGACCCTTGAATATCCTTGATTTTTATTATTGTTTTCGTCTTGAATGAGCAAAAAGTGTCATGAGTTGTTGTAAGGACCGAGTGAGTGTTTGTTGCTTGGCTGACCTGGTTTAGCTAAGGAGAGTTTGAATTTTGTAACACACTGAAAGTGTTTATTCCTGTAATTCGACCAAACTATATTATAAGAGATTGTCGCAGGAGGAAACATCACTGGAGCGATTATTGCAACAAGGGGACCTGTTTGAAGAAGTCCCCTTCTTGAGACGTCAGCTTCAGCAACCTTGAAATTTTTTTACCATTTCTCATCGCTTCAAGCCTTGATCTTTGCCTGAACATTTTTTGCTTTATTAGATTTTTACCAGACAGGGTGGACGTTAAAAACTCGTACACAGTGTCTCAAAACTCCCTGAAATCTCTTGAATTCTTTTTTTATATAAAAAGCATGAATCCTGGTTGTAGTGCTCATTCGGGTATTGGTAGCAAGAGGTGGCCCCAACATATGCTTTGTTTCTGGAATCAGCATTGTTTGATTGGAAGAAGAAAAAAAAAAAAAACACCAAAGGGAAGAAATTGTCCTGGCAGATTGCGTTCTCGTCAGAGTGGTTGTGGCTGCAGGATTTCTTTTCAACTGCAAAAATTGAAATCATTTGCTTTGGCATTATCTAGTGCAAATCATTGTTTGCTTCGAAGGCAAAAGTCACTATACGCATGGGCCTAGAATTTCTTTTTTCTTTTTTGACGTTTTTTTTTTTGTGTGTGTGGCACTGTTTGGTTCCAGTCCTAAGAAAAGAATAGTGGGTCATGCATAATTCGTACAGGTCCTTGAAAACCTTGAAAGCCCTTGAAATTGAGAATTCAGTTTTCAAAGGCCTTGAAAGTCTTGAATTTTTTCCGTCTCCTTGAAAACCCTTGAATTCTTCGGGAAATAAAGAAGAGGGCTGGATATGTGAGTCATTTTTTGAAACGTAAAGAAGCAGATGTTTTGTGTGTGAGCAGAGCAGTACAGTAGTACAGTTGTTGCACGTTCTCCCCTGCACCCTTGAAAATGCCTTGACAGGGCCTTGCAAGTCCCTGAATATCCTTGAATTCTTGTACCTGAATTTTGTACGAAGCCTGGTCGTGATTTAAGGTGTAGCAAAGAGAGGCTTTTGCGAAAATTTGTCGGGTTGCTTTGAAATGCTGCAAAAACTTTTGACTTGAATCCGAATTAAGAGCGAGTGAAAAGCTTTCTGGGTTCCGTGACCTGAGAGAATGAGTGTTTCCGTTTCTGTTTCTTTATTGTTGTTTGTTTTGAGGCCACAGTGTTGTGTTGGTGGAACAGTTTCGTTGCTTGAAAAAGGAGCTCTTGTACCACAAGATAACAGCCCTAGTGGAACTCCCACATCTACACTCTGTTCTCACATGCGAGTGACATCAAACGTGCTGCTGCATCAAACACACTATGATTAGGATATGTACGCATGCATGTGCACATGCATGAACAAATTAATCAATTATTGAACAAATTATTGATTTAATTAGTGTGAAAATGAGTGAACAAATTAATGGGTCATTATTGAATGATCTAATGTATGAATCAATGATTGAAATATTGGAGGAGTGGGTGAATTAACAAATTAATGAACAATTTAACAGGTGAAGTACTGGGTAAATTAATTGACCAATGAATGATTGAAGATGGGGTGATCTTTCACCATCCGAGCAATGTTTCCAGCACTTGAATGGTTGGGCAGCATAGTGCGATCTTGGGATGCTCTAAGAGGCTCTCACGCCAACTGAGCCTGCCTGTTGCCCACACCCATTGATGAGACCTTCCTGCAATGGTCACTGGGGGTCGATTGCAGGTGAGCTTTGAGCCGCTGCCCAAGATCTTTCCGCGGCTGTCGACGTCCCCGTCCAAGCGGCCCCTGAGGCCGGCCCACTACTCCGGGGAGCTGGCCACTGGCAGCGCCATCCACGACTGGTTCGGTCAGTACGCTTGGTGATGATGATGACGGCGATGATTGAGGAACGCATCAGCAACACTCATGTGTGCCTCATAACACTGATGTGCACCGCTCCTGCCCTCCCACAATATACCGTACTCAAACACAAGGTGTGCTGTATACTGTACCGTACACCGTACACAATATACCACATGCACTTCTGTATGTTTACCTTTGATGCCTATTTCTACTATCAATGTAGCAATTTGTGTGACCCCCACTCATGCTTGGGCCACCCATGGCCTGCAGTATTGAATAAATAAAATAAACAAAAATAAAGTTCCGTAAGATATATCATACAAGGCCGACACTTCCAGTGAGGTGCAGAACATCAATCAAACGTCTTGATATGCCAGGCCCTGCCCCTAAACCGACCTAGAAGATACCACCAAACCACCTTTATTTACCCTTATGTACGAATAAAATATGTACAATTGTGCCAAAAGTACATTTTCGAGTGCCACACTCTTTTTTTACCGCAACTCTAAATTCTTTAGTGAAATAGTGATTCTCCAATGCTTTGCAATTATACAGTTCTTTCATTGGTAGTATACCCAAAGACATAGAGGTGTGGTTCTCACCTCTGTCTCTCCCACCTCTGACCCCCGCACAGACGACCCCCAGGCCAACTTCCCCCGCGAGCGGCTGCAGTACCTCCAAGAACTGGGGGTGGGCTGGTTCGGCCAGGCCGTCCGAGGGGAGGCACAGAACCTTGGCACTGGGCCCGCCCTGGCGGGTGGCGGGGGAGAGCCGGGAACCACCACGACCACCCGGGTGGTGGTCAAGATCCTGCGGTCAGACGCCACGCCCACCGAGCACATCTGCTTCCTCCACGAGGTGCAGCACCTCAGGTGAGACCAAGGGGGGCCTCGCGCCATTAGAACCAGATCACAGTCATCATCATCATCATCGGGTGAGGAGGAAGCTGGGGGCGTTGTGGTGACTTTCCCTGGACTGGGTTGTATGAGGGTGAACTCCCCGTTGAGTTCTACAATATCCCCAGTTATATTCTCTTCCCTTCTTTCTTAATAAATCACCACGACCACCACTGCACATTTGCAGAGGATGATGATGATGAATAAACTTTATTTGAGTCGGAAACAAATTTTTTTGAGAGGGGGAAAAAAATGGGTGTCCAGTGGGTCTCATGATTTCCCCCTCCTCCCATTTCTCACTGCCTACCAAAAGAAATGTTTACATCAATAAAAAGTTTATTCTAGAAGTGTGCAAACATCGAAACCTCTGTGCTTGCTATTCAATTTGACTTGCAGTGAAGTTTTTGCTTTTTTATTGCGCATTTAATTTATTTGCAGCCAGTTCTTACTGTTCATATTCAAGAATGTTTCAATTTGATTCACAGTCAGTTTCTTACTATTCATATTTGATTCACAGTCCCTAATTTGATATTTTATTTCCACAGCTCTAGTTTGTTTGCGTACCAGTACCTTCAGAAGAGGTAAAACAGCAAGCAACTACCAAGTTTTTGCCAATTCTTTTTCTCACACCTTTTATTTGATTGAATACGATGCTTAACTCTTTCGTTACGGCGGAAAAACGGCCGATTTTAAGGGCTTCCACCAAACGTTTTTTTTCTCCTTGACTGGACACACGTAGCCTTGCTATGCATGAAATTGTAGCTTATAGATTGCTCTTCCCAAACACAAAGCAGCAGTTTTGTTAAAGGTACAATTATTACAGTTTATTCGTCAAGTAATCAGAAAAAAGCCCCCAAGAAAAGTATACGCAAAAACACAATCGGCACTTTACCGAGACAAAAAATTATTTCAGGTATTTTAAAATATACCGTATTTATTCGAATCTAGGCCGGCCCCGATTCTAAGCCGACCCCCGAAAGTCCGAAGGCGCGAAAAAAAAAAAAAAACTTACCTCGAATGTAGGCCGAACAAAAAGGCGAGGTCAGCGTTCACAAAAAGAAACACGTTTTTGAACATGAAGATGCGGTGCTGGAACTCAATCAGTTTCTCTTCAAAATCACCGGGCAACTTCTGGGCGATTGAGGTTCGACGACGGAGGCTAAAGCCGAAGTGCTTCATGAATTTCTGTAGCCAGCCCCGACTGGCTTTGAGGTGTGCCCGCGATAAGCCTCGTTCCCTTAAAAGCTCCCTTGCTTTTGCCTGGAGCACTTCCGTCGTTACTGGAAGGGCGTCTGAACGAAGTCAGCCAATGCCATCTCCATTTCATGGTGACGGCATTCTCGTGGTCCGGTGATTGCCAACCTCGTTGCGGCGCACGCAAATGTCCTCTCCCGTTGCGTCCTCCAACGATGGACATTTTTTTTCATCCACGCCGAAGTCCCGCCCGGCTTGAACGTTCGACGACAACTCCGCAGCTAAAACAACTTTTCTTTTAAAAGCGGCACTATAATGGCACCGCTTCTTTTTGCGCTGTCAAAACCAAACGCCACACCGCACGCAGGCCACTATCTGCACAATTCAAAATGGCGGCCTATGGCCCTTAATGGCTACTGGCTCGTCTAGTAATGGCTACAATACTTTCTTTTCTGGGTGGCGCTAGCTTGCACCACTTTCACTTGGAAATTGGCGCGTATTCCAAAATCCTCGAATCCAAGCCGACCCTGGAGTTTGATATATGAGTATTTCAAAAAAACTATCGGCTTAGATTCGAATAAATACGGTACAAATTGTTCCTACGTTCCTTGGCTATGATTCAATATATAAATCAACAGTGTACACCAAGTTTTTGATTTTTGAGGGCCCGTCAACCTAGCGCAACTGACGACTGTGCCACGCCGCGAGGGCACTCAAGGGTGAGTGAGTCTCTGTAAAATGTGCATCCAAGTACCGTACTTACCCGATTCTAACGCGCACTTTTTTTCCGGAAAAATAGGTCGAAAAATCACATGCGCGTTAGAATCGGATACGAAACCGAAACCGAAACAGCAAAAATTTTGTCCCACCCATCGCTATCGCCAAGTCAAGATGGCGCTAAAGCTTTTAGCAACGATTTTTCACAGTTTTTCGCACGCAGGGAGCATAGGCGCCTAGGCTTTTCTATCGGCGTTCACACAAATTGTCAAATCATTCCACTTGCGCGCTTGATAACAGCAATGGCAGCAGCGGCTCTCACGCATTCAAAACGAGCGGTCGGCTGAAGCATGCGCCTCTGGAGAAGCTCGCAGGATGGGCGTGCGTGGCGTGGGCCACGATCCCATCGACCATGGTTGAACGTTAGTTCAGAAGTGTGGCATCGCGAACGTGCTTGACGGCACCGAGGACGAGATGTTGTGGGCAGCGGAGAAAGCGGCCCAGGAGCGAGAAGAGTGAGATTACTTCGGGAAATAAATCGCCCGTTTCTCTCGCATTCGTTTTTCTTGCTCACACAGTTCCGTGCGCGTTACAATCGGAGGTGCAAGTTTTTTCGGTTTTCTGTCAGGAAAATCGGGTGCGCGTTAGAATCAGGTAATTACGGTATACTCTTTTGTGTCCTCGCACAAAATCCTTATCAGTTCGGTGGTAGAAAACCAGAAAAAAAAATCGAGTGCTCTCGACAAGCGTCGCACCTGAACCCTGCAGCGCTAATCTAACACGAGCGCAAGGTTATCTTGAAGGTGATAGCGCGATACGGCGCGGTGCATTTGGCAAAATATCCCGGCCGTACGTTCTCGAGACCCTAAACACAAAATCAAAACCGCAGTCGTCAGATGAGAAGCACGTTTTGTTTATAAATACAGCGCGGAGTCACAACGAAATTACCTGCCAGCGCTTGTTGAAGTGCGAGGCACCTGAACTGGAGCTTCGTCGTCCTAACTGACATCTGAAGATCCCACATCATTGCTTGACCCCTCACTGCTGCTGGAATCAGAAAAATCGACAGCAGGAACTGCCGAAGTGCTTGCTACAGCAGTCCGACTGTGCGGAGCGCGGCGCGAACCCGACGCCATTTTTCCTCCTCCTCCCCTCCCCCTTCGGTTCAAATTTCTCTTGCTACGCCGCCACCACACGAGACACATAAACAAACGAAACCGAAATTGAAACAGAAGTTGCCAATGAACACACCAGATGGCGATAGTTGTCTGTAGAGCGCGGGTTTCAGATTTTGCGGGAGACTTAAAATCATCGGACGCCGGCTTCCGAATGCCTATGGCGCCGTCGTGAAAGAGTTAACGCATTTACGAGAGATGGGTGCTTAAGCGTAACACCCTTGGAGTATGTGTAGCCATTTATTGGTAATATACCCAAGCCCGTCGTACTTAGTTTAATGGTGGGGCTGTGAGATCTTCTGTTGCAGGCCCTCTACAAACAGGGCCTGGTAGATTGCCCACATTCCGATGGAAACTGCAGACGCACCTAGATGTCCTCACACGAGCAAAATATTTGGTACTGGCCTGCTACACACTATCTTTCCCTAACGAAACCTTCAAAAAGTGCAGCACTGAAATCGTGAGAGAAACAGAACGGGATGAGCGCTTTACTCTCAACTAAAGTATAATCAGGAAAAACGAAGAACATGTCATCTCCCAGTGAGCAGACCATGCATAAAAAGCAGAGGAATCAACCCAAATAAAAGGAAATACAACTACTACAAAGTGGGCGACTCACTAGCTGTCGATATAGGCAATCTCTTTCGCGTGCATGGAAATAGAAGCCTGACTGACACAACTGTCACCTCTCTGGCTTATCTGCAATGCTTCGGCTATCTCCCTAGTCATTTAGTAGGCATGCCTAAGCGCAATTTTTGGGTCGCAGAAAATCAGCCTGCAACCATCCCAGTATTAACTTGAGCTTCAATGCGCCGTGAGATGAGACGTCATACTTCTTTTCGAAGACAATTCATGCTCTCCGAGGCCCACATTGACGCACCTGCTGGTTTGTCCAATGTACACTCCTTACCACAAGAAAGCAGAAGCACCTACACGCAGCCAACATTGCGCTCGACAAACCTTGTGTCGTGTTTCACATGAAACAAGCGCTCGTCCTGTTGTTCAGTTTGTCCCACATTCTCAGAATTGTGCTTTTTGAATGTTTCGATATGTTTATTTACCAACTAGCCCAGCTCGCCATTCTGCTGCAGTATTTTGCCCTGTTTGGCCGACCGGGCAGGCGCGGTTTGCACGGGCTGGCGTTGGTTCTTCATAACTGCCGCGTTGGTTGCTGACAGGGTGTTTGTCGAGGGTGTTTGTGTTGTTTGTGTGCGCTCAGAGCACTGACCGTGACTGTTGCTGTGGCTGTCGTTTGTGCAGGCTGTTGCGGCACCCCAACCTGCTGCAGCTTTTGGGTCGCTGCCTGGAGTCGGACCCGTTCCTGCTGATCCTGGAGGACTCCGTCATGGTAGGCTGGGTGGGGACGAGAAGGGGGAAAGGCCCTGTTGGGGTTTGCTTGCTCCCGGCTAATGTTGCTTCTGGTGCAGTTCATGTAGAGTTTCTTCTTTTTCCCAGCATCAATTGTACCTCTGCAAAGAGTAAGCCAAGAAATAGGTAATGAAATTGGTCGGTGGGAGGGAATTCTATTCCTTCGTTGGTCTATATCAGTGTGGCATTTTGCATGATGTGATGTCGCATGGATGTCACATTTTGTGAGATGCGTGGTGTCACAATGCATGCGGGTGTGCTGTAGTAATGGTTGGGCAGAGGTTGCTTGTCGAGGGTTCATATCAAAAACATGCAACGTTCCCCTTTATTGGGTCGAGTTCACAAAAAAGACCAACAGCAGTCCGGTTATTGTCCTCTCACATCCTCTTCTTCCTCTTCCTGCTCTTCCTGCTGCTTACCTGTCGGTCGACGTTTTCTTCTTCCTGTTACAAAACGCTTTTTTTCTTCTTTTTTTTTTTGTTTGGGAGAGGTTGTTTCTCGACATGAAGGGCAGTTGGCTATTAAATGTAGTTTGGGCACCAATGGGGACATCGCCAAAACCAGGGAATCTAGTAGTATGGTAGGCAAACTTGACAGAGTACAATTCCAAACAGAACAGACTGAGAGACCTGTGCTCAGGCAAAGGTTGTAGGCAACTGAGGGCATAGTTTGCCTCAGTTTGCCTGAGAGTCACGAATGGGGTGTGACGGTGTCTTCTGAACCAATAAATGGGAAGTGCATCATGCCTGTTTGATAACATTTTTGTTTGTTATCTTCTTATTGTTAGCAGGAGTATGGCTAAGTTGCTTCTATGCAGGGCTTGTAATGATGGCAGGGACCACCAGGGGTCCAATCTCCCCACCACTGGGGCATCAGAATCAGAATTTGTTTATTGGTATGAAGAAATACATAACATAGGGTGTTCCCATGTCAGTGCCTGCTTTATGCTGTTCAAACTATCAAGTCTGGTGTGATTTGTTTAAGAGTGCATTGGGATGGTCTTTAGTGACACCTGTGAACCTTTGAATGCGTCAGGCTGCATTGATTGTTAGTGCATCCGTAAATGAAAGAATACTTTTCCGCATGCATTCCTTATTTTTCCAACCCAGTGCTAATCCAGGCTATCTGTGGCAGTATCTTACGGCGTTTCCTGTAGCTGCCTGAAATAGACACCAGGCAGGGAGTGGAAATTGGAGTGTGGTCAGATTTCACGTGTGAAGAGTTATAGTTGCTGGCTGGGGCAACGAGAGCGCCTGTTAACAAAGCCAGAGAAATATGCACGTGCACCGCTGCTGCCGAAAAGAGAGATTGGGGGCTGTGGAGCGTGGCACATTAACAAATACAGCATTCGAGCACTCTGCTTTGTGTAGCCACTATAATCCCTGTATAATCCCGTAAAATGTTCTATAATCATATAATACCTGTATAAATCCTGTATGTTTTGTGCAGGACCTGAAGGCTTTCGAGCAATGCTTGTATAGGCACCATAATCCCCGTATAATCCCGTACAGTGTTCTATAATCCCGTATAATACCCGTACAAATCCCGTATAATGTTTTGTGCAGGACCTGAAGGCCCTGCTGCTGAGCAGGCGTGCGGAGGCCGGCCCCTTCCTGCAAGGCCCCTTCCCCTTGCAGGCGGCCTGCGCCATAGCCTCCGCCTGGACCACATGCACCGGAACAGCTTTGTCCACGTGTGAGTGTCTTTGTTGGCCTATCTGGGATGATGACGTGCTAGCAGAGTCGACACTTGTTCAGTCTAGCCTACTACAACCAGCGTGCCTTCCTTATTTGTCCCTGCCTTCAAGGATTTCTGAGGGGCAGATGGTGTACGTATGTGTGGATGACACGACACTGGTAGATGCCTTTCATCATTTTGCAATCGCGGAGGACACATTTGGCCTGTGTCAAGTAGCAGTGCTAAAAACAGGACACAAGAATAAAAGGCACTGCGCCGTGTCTGTGCCCTCTGCTCTTCTTGTGTCCTGTTTTTAGCACTGCTACTGGGTATAATATTGTCACAAACACCGAGACTACACACTGAGAATGTTGATCGTCGCGACAGTGAAGTTTAACTGAGGCAAACTTTTGCTTACAAAAATGAAGGCAGATGGGATTCTTGAAGCCAATCGGATGACCGGCTGTTCCTGTGGCTGTTTGCACTCCCTGGTCTTAGTGTAACGGAGCACTGTGTCGGTGTGCATGGGGCAATATCGTACCAACCTACCCAGTTGTCTGCTGTAAACAGATTTGGGTCTGACTGTGGTGCTGGGTTTGATGAAACTCTCGTGAAGCTGTCTTAGCCCTTGTGCTATGATTCCTGCAAGGGTGGTGTGGTTATTAAAGGCTGACCTCTTGTGGGTGCAGGGACCTGGCTGCGCGCAGCTGTGTGGTGGACCGCAACCAGACGGTCAAGGTGGGCGACTACGGCACCTCCCTGCAGACCTACCGGTGAGTGGGCAGGGTTGCCACTGGCGGTTTGCTCTCCCGTCTGTTCTTGGATAACAACGTTTGCAGTGTGGGCACATTGCAATAGGAGAATGAAGAAGAGAAACATGGAGCAATGTGAGGTTTACTTTGCAAGTGAGCAGAGTTTGATGGCATTCTGACTAGTTAGGTAATAATCCAAGCGTGGCACGTTTTCGTTTTTCTCCTGAAATTTGCTCTGTTCAGTCGGATGTTTGCCCCTGGTGGCCTGTTTTATTTACTGCTTGTACGAAATTGCCAACTCCTGTCTGCTCCACAACAGTGTGTGCTTAATTGCCGATGAGTTCATGACTGCTGGTTGTAAAGGAGAAAGTAGTCAAGAAGTGCCTTCAACTGACTTTCCCCTGCCCCTGCCAACAGGAGGACTACCACCTGGTGGGTGAGGTGGCCCTGCCCTTGCGCTGGAGTGCACCAGAGTCCCTGCACTGCACTGACCTGGCGCTCGAGGCCAGAGAGCTCACCAAGGAGGCCAACGTCTGGTATGCATCTCCCTCTCTCTTCATTTCCCATCTCTCCAGTCATTGGGAGGCTTGGTTAGGTGGCAAAATCTGCCGTGGCAAATGGCGTGAAGTGAGGTTGAAGGTATGATGGGTGTACCACTGAAAGTTAGGAGAACAGAGGAATGCAGAGAGTCTTCTTCCACAAGGTGGTTTGTCACTTTGCCACGGATAGTCTTTGCGACTGCCTCAAAGTTGTGTCCGCTCTGTTAACAGTCCGCACCCTTGTTTTGTAACTCATAGTGGATTGTGTGTCACGTGCGGAATGATTCATTTTGGGAAGTTGGGTGTCAGCAACTTGACTTTTAAACATTATTTTTTCGGTAGGGGGGGGAACTCGACCATTTTTCCTCTTTATACGGAAGTAGAGCGTACGCTGTGGTAGAACTCCTCCTTACTGCCTTTGCCTTCAGACAGCCACCTGTAGCGTTTAGCAGGCCAGGGGTGGGCTTTGGTGGAATGATCTCGCTGAGCTGGGTGGTTGTTCCCCCGCTGGTGGACGTGCTCATTGCAGGAGCCTGGGGGTGCTGCTGTGGGAGCTGCTGTCCCTGGGGGCCCTGCCCTACGAGGGCATGACAGACGAAGAGGTGCTCCGGAGGGTGGTCATTCAGCGCAACCTGGTGCCCGCCAGGCCCACCACCCCGGCGGGGAGGCACACCGACCGACTGTGAGTACTGGTGGCAGGGGGCATTAGTCTCCTTTTGCTGGCTGCGGAGTGGAAAAGGGGCCAAGGTGTTAGCACCCACTACAAAGGCAGGGTGACAAGATACAGTCCAACTTAATTGTAATAAAGGCAAACTGCACTCAGAATTTCAACGTCTTGAGAACGTTATTTTTGTATGGTCTGCCTAAAAAGACTGCAATATACAAAATGTGACAGCTGGAATGCACGTATCCACGGCCCAAACTATCATAAAAAATTGGAGATTTTGAAACCGAAATTGAGAGGAGCACGGCCATTATGGCCAGGTAGTGTAACGTTCCAGCTGGCCCGGCCAGCAAGCGGCCATATGCGGCCGGCCAGCCAAAGCAAACTTGCACACAATGCTTCGCCCTTGCCACAGCCATAGGAAAAGCGTGCCCAGCACAGTTCAGCTGGTTCTCCTGGCTGGCCATAGGAAAAAGCGTAGGGCAGGCTGGAATATCACTTCCACTTCTTGGCTTTTTGGGTGATCTACCGCCAGGTGCAGCGTCACCTGCCGGCTAATTAAAACGTTTCTAATTAACAACGCATTTCACGGGGCCACCAGTCCTGTCCCCGTTGGTTTGGTGGTAGGTGCTGCATGTTCAAATTAAAGGGGCACTGACACAAAATTTTGAAGGCGAGATAACTTCGGAGATAGATTGGTGGGAACACATATACATCATCTGCAAAATATCAGCGGCGAATACAGCCTAGAACATATTTAAAATCAATTTTAAAGTGTGCGAAACGCAACCGAGCAGCCAGCAGAGGACCACGCGCAATCGACATCCCGAGGATATCGTGTAAATAAACAACATCTAAACACGTCACGAGTTTGTGTTTGCCGCTTCCGCACTGCCGGCGTTTATCGTCGGCTCGCCCGGCTCGCCGCTCCAATCAGAGGGCCGGAGGGCGGAGCTTCTGCTCTCGAGAACGAACGACCCGATCGTTGGCGGCGGAGGCGCCGTGATTTCATCAGCTCATGGGGCAGCTGGCCGCTACCAAAGTTCTACAGCGATTCCAGGCACTCTGTTTCTATTACTGTTTAGTACCATTGGATGCGAAAACGCGCCGGAGGCATGAAAAGTAGGGGTGTGCGAATAGTGAAATTTGATCTCGAATCGAATTCGAATCGAATAGTGTCGAATAGTGGACAAAAATGTCGAATATCGAATACCAAAGCTTTTTTTGGAAGAACAAGTAGGTTGGACACTAATAAACACATGCTCATGTCCTTGAGCTCTAAATAGTAAATACACTAAAAGGAATTAAAGAAACCACAAACTGTCATGTTAAAAATATTACAAATTCTCCAAATATCCAAGTAGTGAACGTGGTGTTTGCCCATCAAGTGATTCAAGAGCGGGCTTGTCGTGCTTGCCGGCGTCTTGAGCGCGGAGCCGCATTTCTTGCAGATGGCAGAGGACGGACTTGCCTTCTCGAAAAACTTCCAAATTACGCTTCTTTTTTCATCGTGGCTATTCATGCTGAATGGCACGGCACGCGGACGTAACACAGGAGGAGAATCACGGGCGTGCGACGACCATGGCGACGACGGCGACGACCGTCAGATTGGCTATGGATAGGCGTCGAGAAAGGGTCTAGGACAGGTGATGATAGTGTGTTACAGCAAATCCGGAATCACACAAATTTAACAATACCGTAATTATACGCTATTTTGCGGCTGCACAGTCGTGTGATAAAATTAATTACAAAAGAAAAATGATATTTTACGTCCGACTATCAGGGGGGAAGCGTCAGTGTCATCGCCATCACAAAATGGCGTCGTCGTAGTAATTTGTTTTGTCCCGAGTGGGACGCATCATATTTGTTTCCAATGACGTGAAAACGGCAACGCACCTCATTATTACAAAAACCCGTATGTGAGGAACGTTTTCTGCACGCTAAAGACTGCTGTGTCGCTCTTTCTTTCCGTGTACGCCAGTGACGCAAAAAAATCGAGGAACTATCCAATTACATGTCGGCAATTACGTCTCTGCGGGCGAAAAGGAGGGATATGTCCAAACCTCAAAGACAACTTTCCTGGCCGAAAACGGGTCGCTGGCAATTGTTTGACCAAAACCTTTCGACGTTAGGGTCAGTAAGGGCCACACTAATATAGCCGCAACTTTGGCAGCGTTCGGAATATTCGTCACGTCGAATTATTCGAAAGTCCGAATGCTGGGTATTCGAAAGACGAATCGAATTATTCGGGCAAGAAATATTCGAATCGAATTCGAAAATCGAATATTCGCACACCCCTAATGAAAAGCCCACTGAGCTACCCGCACGGTCGCTGTGCAGGCGGCGGCCACGGCCGCGAAGTGGCCCAGGCTGGCGCAGGTAGCTCGAGTGACAGCTTGTTACCGCTGCACGAAATTGTCCCCAAGTCCCGACCATGGTGACTTACATGAGAAAAGAGTTAATGATGCGATGGCGGGTTGCATTAAAAATTGTCATCTGCACCGCTTACGAGAGCGGCACTCGAATATCCGCCGCAGTGCTAAGCCGAACACATCTGTAGGTGGACCTGTAGGCAGACCGGCCGGCTGCTCCCAGCGCGCGTCTTGCCACCTACCGTCTCGAGCGTCGCGCGTCGTTCTTTAGCCGCGGTAGTATTTGCACTCGCAGCGCCTGCGTCACATCCACGGTCGCTTTTTAATTAAGCGCCTCACGAGATCAGTACGTGGGGGCATTCGCAGAAACTGCCGTCTATGCGGATTCGACAGTGCTACAGCGGCTCTGCTCTGTGATATCCCTCCGACGGTCACGGGGTAAGCTTTGTTCACACAAAATCCATCGTTTTGCGGCACTCGCTGAAACCGAAACTGCGACTGGCTGCATTTAAAATGCCTCTAATTAAACAACCGTCGCACGCTGAAGCCAGGGTTCGCACAGGTCCTTGAAAACCTTGAAAACCCTTGAATTTAGAAGTGTCAATTTCAAGGCCTGGAAAGTCCTGGAATTTTTTAGCGGTCCTTGAAAACCCTTGATTTTTCCGGGGAGAATCAATGGCCCTGTCTTTTCACAAGAATTTAAAGTGTTTGTCATGGATTTTAGGTGTTTACAAATGTAAAGAAACGTTGTAACAATCAAGTTTCAGTGTATTGCGTGAAATTACAAGTTTGGTGGATTTTCATTATTACAAGGCAACATTGGGAGCAGGCACTTGTCAATCCAATCCATATCACGATACAATCCAGTAAAAGCCAGCTTCTGTTCTCTATCTTGCATCTAGTCTGTGGACGGCCTTTCATTGCATGTTTGCTGTGCCTCATACGCTCCATCTGCGTTTGCTTTTACGTGCAAATGGTGGACGTGTACATAGTTCATCCTGCCTTGAAGCAACACTTGCTCGATTTAATTTCAGCTGATACTCTTGCTGACAAAGCAGGAGATACAGGCAACATTAACTAAGTTTTGAAATCAAACGTCCTCAGCAAAACACCAAGAAAAAAGAAAACCTGTAAATACCAGCCATGAAATAAAAAATAAAGCTGGGGGAGCATTTACGAACCCGTTAGCACCTATCTAGATGTGCACTAATGTGCTTAGGTATTGTGCAATAAAAAACTTTTGCATTGTGTTGGAAAAGTTATAAATAATCCCAGATAAAACATTAGATGGGGACCTTGAAAATGTGTTTTCTGGTCCTTGAAAGTCCTTGAAAATCCTTGAATTTTTGCTTTTGAAGCCTGTACGAACCCTGTGAAGCAAATGAGGTTTCTACAGGTTATAAGTAGGTCACTAGCTACTTATCGCAACAAAAAAAACAAGATGCAAAATTTTTGTGTCAGTGCCCCTTTAAGTTTGGATGAGATGAAATTTGAGTGCAGTTGGCCTTTAATGTCACACCCGTCTTACATTCAGGTTTCTGTGAATTTGTGGTTTTGTGGCTAAAAACACTTACAGTTTTCTGTTCAAGGCTGTGGGGAACTAATTTCTTTTATTTTAAGGAAGGGGTTACAGAAAGGTATAACATTGAAAAGCAAACTAAATTTGCCATAGTTATTTCTTACTTCACGATTAGGGTTACATAGCATAGGGCTCGGAAACATGCCTAAAGCCAGGTGGTGATGCAGCACCTCAAAAAACAATATTCCAACGTTATAGAAATGCATCTTCGACAAAGCTTATATATTAAGTTAAGTAAAGATTAGAAGCGACGTTCACATCCGTAAAGAAAGTCATATTATACATATCGCTTGTTTTTGAAGTTTTTCCAGTGGGAACAGTGTACGAATTTCCCCAGGATGTGATGCTGTAGTTCAACAGGCTGTGAAAAAATTAAATGGTACAGATCCATCGGAGTTTCTATACCGAAATAAAGTCTAGCCCTAAGAAGTGTTCGATTGCTAAATGATATCTTTTTGCTAGTGGATGTAATATGACATTGGAATTTCAAGTTTGTGTGTGCAACTGCAACTAAAACAAGGCGAATGGTCGCACAGAAGGATGCGATTGGGTCTTATATGCAGGTGTGGATTTATTTGCAATTTCTTATCCAGGGAGTGGAAAACCGTTGGGGACGATTTAGACAAATTGATAGATAGCCTGTTATTAGCTCACTAATTTTAAGGGAAGACAGTTTGCAAATTAGAAAAGTGTATTGGTTGTACAGTCGGCGTATAGAATGCATTTGGCGTGTGTGAGGCAGTCGTAAGTAGTTAATCTATGGTAAAAATAAGAGAGGACCTAAAACCGAGCCTTGGGAAATGCCAATGGTGACATCAATGTGCAGTCACTTGTAAGGCGTATGTCAGGCTCTGGAAGCACACAGACATGCAAAAAAAAATGCAAGATTTCATCTGAATGCATTTGTGTAGTTATTTGGCAAAATGGGTGCACAAAAGAATGGTAAATGACCAAGCTGTGATGCCATGTGACCTGTGGACAGGCAAAGCCCCAGTGAACAGAAAAGCAGGCAAAGACTACCTGTGCTGTGCTCAGCCATCAAAAGTGGGAAAATCCAATAGCAACCTGCCTTCTTGGATGCCCCATACAGGTACCAGGTGGCCAGTTGGTGTTGGAGCGAGGTGGTCGGTGATCGGCCATCGATGCACGAGCTCCGTGAGCTGTTGGAACACCTCCAACGCGAGAACAGTGATGCGCACGACTTCGAATCCCGTTGGGCCGCGCTCCGGCCCGCACGGGTCCAAGAACACAACCTGGCTCCCAACCACCCGGCCGCGTTGTCTTTGTCTCGGCTCGGCTTCGAAAGCGACTTCGTGGCCGCCAGCCTGCAGAACCTGCACGGGAGCGCGGAAGACCTCCGCACCGAGCAGACTGGCGAGGAGGAAGAAGAGCTGACTTCGTTCCACATCTCGGAGGCAATTCGTGACCTGGACGCCATCTTGGCCGCTGAGTCAGGGTCGACGGCCTCCGTTGACCTCCCCAGCGAGTCAACCCAACGCCAGGACAGCCTGGGGTCGGTCGACTCGCGAGAGCTCAACTCGCTGGGGTTTAAGAAGAGCGCATCGGTGGAAGACCTGCTCCGCGAGGGGCCGGAGAAGGTGGCGGAGATGTTCCGCATCACGGTCATCGACGATGTCGACGCGAGCGGTAGCGAGCCGCGCAGCCTCGGTGCGGACTCGGACATCTGGAAGAGGCTCGACGACGTCTCCGGCAATGGTGCAGTGAACGGTGGTGGTGGTGGTGTCGCGCTGAGTGCGGTGGGTGAGCGGATCTGGGGGCGGTGCAGTGGAACGGCCGGTCGAAAGCGACAGCAACGGTCAGAGGAGTGCGGCAGCGGTTCGCGAGGACGTAAGTAGCCACGGGCGGTTTGGTGGTGGTTGCACTTCGGCACATGGCTGTTCCCTGCCCCCGCCAGCCGCTAACTCCGTCGACCGCGGCACGCTGAGCACTAACCCCCGGGAAGCTGCTTCTCCTCCTCTCTCCCGCGACGCCGCCCACCCGGGGGCTGACGCGCGCCTTGTCTTGACTTGCAGCAACAGCAGCCAGAGCGGCGACGACTCTGAGACGCCGACGCCGGCGGCTCCGCAGCCGACACAAGCCGGCAGCAACAGCAGCCGCGATAGCGGCTCGTATGTGACGGCGCTGGAGTCTGAGGAATCGAGCTGCGGCGTGATGCAGCGACTGTTGGAGCGCGGCTCCGAGTCGGAGGACACGCTGTTTCTGACGGCCATGCCAGATGGCGACGACACGTCGGACTGCTCCGAGGCGACGCTGGCAGGACGACGATGACGACGACTTTGCGAGCCCGAGTGCGCAGTGCGTGCGGACGTCGACGCCGGTGAACGATTGTCCGAGCCCGGGCGTGTCTCCCATCCCCAAGTGCGCGTCGTGGAATGTGGGGGATGAGGAGTCGGCCCTGTCGGACTTGACGACGGAGCAGGACGGCGGAGGGAAGGGGGACGACTCGTTTGAGGACTCGCTCGCGATTACGGAGAACTCGTTTGTGGACGAGATGCGTAAGATTGCCAACGAGGCGGTGGAACGGCACCACCAGCAGGGGGCGACACAGAACGGCTATGCGAGGATGGCCAACGGGCACCTGTGCAATGGACCGGCAGAGGGTGAGTGAGGTCTGGTGAGCCCACAAGGGCCAACATATTGCTTGTGTGTGCTTTGAGAAAAAAAACCTGATGGGACATTAGGCAAGCACAATGCACACATGTGGAAAAATCAAATATCGGCTGTAATAAAATCAAATGGTGTCATTGTTAGGTTAAGGCTGAATGGTATCTGCATTTTCGGCCAACTAAGAAGCAACAGATATAGTAGGAGTGGCAAGAATTTTCTACAGAGGCTCACATCGAGAGGAAGCATGGGTTGCATGATATAATTTTGTTTGTTATGTTCGTTATGGCAAGGTCAGAATCATTTTTAAGGGAGCGCGTTGAAAAGGTACATCCTTCTTTTATTGGAAAGAACTAGCTTCCATGAACTTACCCAACTCTATTGTAGCAACGAACGGTACTGTTTTCGATGAAAAAAAATCACTAAAAGTGACAGACATAAACTTTTTTACGTATCGTTGGGAGTGCTGTCATTGTTGAGGTATCAAAAACAGCAATCAGTGTGTCAACTCCGTGCTGGTTCAAATGGTAAAATCAAATGTAACCAGAGGCACCACTACAAACAATCTGTCAAGTTATTGCAGGTTTCCAAGCGAAAATTTCAAAAAAAAAGAAAAAGTGGCTGATTAGGCACTGTGTCTTTACCTGTTTACATGATTATCTAACTGGATTGTTTTAAGTTTGCATTAAAATTTGCGTGATTTATTACTCTGAAGCAGCCCTTCAAATTACCCAAACTTGTATTGTGTGTTCATGGTCCCTTTGAGAAACTTAGAATGGTAGAGGTGATGGCTGCTGTAGCACAGCCAGACAGTGTCTTTGTTGTATGGGAACTCTGCAAGTACAGAAAAAATGAACGTGACGTATTACTTAAGTACTTCTCATCTGTAGTTGTCCCCACACTTTCAAGAACAGCTTCCGGAGACCATAAATTCATCTGTTAACTCAATACTACTACAAATAAAATCAGCAGGAAAGAAGCTGTGTGCATGGTGGAATGGGACAACGGCTATGTTTGGCTGTGTGCAAAGATGTGTGTCTAGTAAGTTAGGACTCTTTAAGTGGTCTAGAGTTTTAAAGGAAATGAGAGCTAGACGAGCGCAGTCTAGGTCGATCACAGGGTGGTGCTGGGAGGACAGTAGTTCGTAATTGAGACTGCAGGGCGGGACTACCGGGAGACATGCGGGCCATAGTTTCGGGCATCTTCTTGTCCGAGCTTGCGGTACAGCTGTTGCACTTGTGCACATTTCTGCTGCAGTTTGCGGGAGCAAAGGTAGACATGAAACTGCAAGTATCACCCAGCGAGCGTGGCTGTAGCAGTGGCCTGGACTGATAGGTGGACACTGCTTTGGTGTGGGTGGAAATGGATAGCTGTGTGTGCCATGAGTGCCTGCTATGTGGGACAGGAGCATTGGTGTTCTCAGGGGCACTGACTGGTTGGGTTGTGTGGAAGTGCTGTTGCCCCAACAACGTTCTCAAAAGGAGTGCTGACATTGAATTGTCTTTTTTTTTTTTTTTTCCCCGCTTCTGTGGGTGCCTACCAACCCACTAATCATGGCACATGATCGTAGCATAAACACTCATTTACAGCGTCGTTTATTCGTGTCAATTTCGGTTTCGGCAAAATGAACACCAAGGCAGTCACCATGACAGGAGGCGCTCGTGACGTCACCGTTCTTGTCGCACCACTGACAGTGTGGACGCGCACGCACTCGCGCTTGCTTGGCACCAAGACTGGCTGTGGTCTCCACATGCAGGGCAGCATGACGTCAGTTTCAAGACCGTGCCGTGTACACACGGCGGAACAGTGCGCGCAAAATGTTAGCCATTGCGTTGGCCAAGTCAGAGGAGCCTTCACGTCGGCAGTTTAGGTCCAGGAGAAGCAGATGGCATCATGCTGATGGTGATTCTGAAAGGGCGTCTGTTCTGTGGTTCCTCATGTGCGCAAAGATTAAAATGGATTTAAAACATGTTATACCGAATAGTTACTGTGAAAACTTGCTGGGAGATATCTTCATATACAAAGAAAGCCTTTTATATAGCTATCCCAGCTTTGAAATTTCGTTTCAGTACTCCTTTGAGGGACCCTGGAACACTTTCTTTGAAATCTTAAATGCTTTCAGAACATCGTCAAGAAACACACTCAGTGGTTATAATAAGGGGTCACAAGTACCTCAGCCGAAAAATTGATGCTCTGTTCCCATCAGATCACTTAGGAGCTTGCTCAAAAGATTTTTCTTTCTTTTTCGGTCTCGGCGTTCTTTGACCGCTGGAATGACAGTCGAACCCCGCAATAACGAATCTGCTGGGAAAAGCCAAAAAGTTTGCTTTTGTGAGAATTTTGTTGCCGTGAGAATGAAACAAACAACAAGAAAATTACCCGCAAACCGAAAATTTACTTTTGAAAACTGGTTATATTACTTTGTGAGCCTTACCTTGCAGCAACTTCTCAGCTCAGCTCTCACACTGCAAGAAGTGCTTCATTGCTAGTTGTCGTGTGCGCCTAAGCACGACGGGATTATGTCAAACGCATCCAAAACATCCACGGGGTTTGCCTTTCTCTGCACGTTTTTCACCTTGGTCCTCGGCACCAAGTACTGTCCAAGCATGCAAGTGAAGTCCAGCTTCTTTTGACGAACTTTGCCAGACAGTGGCACCTCGCTGTTCCAATCTGCTCAGAAAACTAAGCACTGCCTTATTGAAGAACACGCCACGTCCAGACAGGCCACAGCCATCACTGTTTTGCACATGTGCACCATTAAAGTGTGGCATCTTTTCAGAATGGTAGGGCTAGCTCGTCGGCGCTACTATAATCCTTTCTTCCTCTTAGGGCACTCTCTTACTCTTAGGGCACTCTTGGGCAATAATGGCTGCATTATCTCATAGCGATAAAAACTTCCACTTTTGATAAAGAGCAAATGTGCCGACAGCTGCGCACACAACGCACGCACGCGTGCCGTTCAGTTGTGGCTGGCCAGTGCAGCCCAAGCCAAAAACGTGCTGCAAGTCACCATATGTCACCCCCTGGTGGTGTCGCTGCGAAGCTGCCTCTACGGCCTACTATTTCATGGTCTTTTACGTAGACTAATATGGCAGCGGCCATGCAAGCGCGTTGGGGCAGGAATTTACGCACTTTGAGACCAAAAAAATGCATTTGAGCACTTGGACACTTATCCTCAGATGGGTAGATGTGCCGACCGGACTTGCAGCGGATTTTGTTAACGTGGATCGCTTTCCAAGAACATTTAATTGCTGCGAGATATGAAATACATGGGCTTCTATGGATGTTCGCCGGGGATCCGAAAATATTTCGTTGCCCTGCGGGAATTTCGTACTCGCGGGATTTCATTATTACGGGGTTTAACTGTATGATTCCACAAAAGCAAAGCAGAAATGAAAGGCACGATTGGTACGACAAGCAAATCACACAGTGCCACTTCGAGCTGGCGAGAACTCCTGGCACTAAGGAAAAAGGACAAGATGGGAAGATGCCTGTGAAGAGCTGATGAGCGTCTTAATAGAGTAACAGACATTTGGGCTACCATGTCACGATGAAAGCCATGCATTGAGGACAGGAGTGGCAGCATCTATACGAGCCAAGGCACAGTAGCTGCTGACGCATTCATCCGACAGCGCCGAAGGCTCTTGACA
The DNA here is from genome assembly GCA_013339765.2 of Haemaphysalis longicornis. Classification (NCBI taxonomy): domain Eukaryota; kingdom Metazoa; phylum Arthropoda; class Arachnida; order Ixodida; family Ixodidae; genus Haemaphysalis; species Haemaphysalis longicornis. The sequence continues at coordinate 15,329,756 of CM023458.1, forward strand.
GCTGTCAGGGCTGTGTGTGGTAGTGCTGAAGCTGTGGGTGACGCTAGATGGTGCATTGCAGATGCCATATCCACGAATGCCGGCAGTGGCAGGTGTTCCCATCAGTAAAAAAAAAAAGGGCGCACCACACTAGTTCATCACAGACTGCTGCACTGGTCAGTGCAAAATCAGGTTGTTGGAGCTGCAAAGGAGCGGGGCACCACAAATAGCAATGTGACACCCTTGAGTGTGCGGTTATACTATTGATGGGCATGGAAAAATCACAGAGCTGGTTTAAGGGGAGGGTTAAAGGGCCAAGGATTGCTCGCCAAATATCCAGTATTATCTGGAACTGGTAAATTAAAAAGACGATAAGACAGCATGCAGGTTGGGTAAAGAGCAGTCTCTCTTTCTTTTTTTTCCCACTCCGCATGGAATTGCACTTGCATCAGGACCACATGATAGGTGGAGATGACAGTACTGTTATACGAGTGGTTCTCTGCTACATTTCTGTAGTACATTCTTTGTCAAAGTTTTCTAGCCCATGCGAAAGGTTTCTGTGCCACGAATAAGTCAAACCGTAGGCTTAACGTTTAGCTGTAATCAAAATATTTTATGGCAGTAAGAAAGAAAGGTGTCCTACCTACCTTTCCGGTATAAAACTTTTCAGCCTCACTCGAGATGTAAGCTTGTACTTTAAAATTTTTGCGGCCTGGGTACAGTCAAACCCGTTTATAGTGAACTGCAATATGCACTGCGATTAGTTCGATGTATCCAATAGTTCGATATAGCCGAACCCGCTTATAACGAACCTATTCACAGTTCGCAATCCGCGGGAGCCACCCCCTCCCAACTCCGCCATCCCCGCATGCAGAAACGAACACAGAAAATTTAGCCATTACCATACACAAATAATCCATTTATTGCGAATAATAAAGCTACTTTCCGTCTTAGCTGCCTACTTTGCAAAAAAGCGGTGATTTTTGTTTGCACTTTCATTTTGGCAGCTTCAACTAGCATATCATTCTCTACACGAAACATTGTACCAACTCGAGTCCGCATCCTCCAAAATCTAAAAAAGCATTGGCGGAGCACATCGACTGCCGAAAGCGCTCATTATAAGCGTCGGACGGCTTTCCTCGCGACATCATCGGGAACGCGGGCGAGTTTTTCCCCACAGTTCACCAATGCTGCTGTCTTGGTCCGGACTCGCGGAATTTGCGGGTTTCATCGTGAGTCCTGCTCGTCGGAAACACTTACGGAAAGTGTCGGGAATCACGTCACTCCGTGCGAGGCGCAATGTCTCAGTCGGGGCTCTTGCTCCGTGGTCAGGCCAATCCACATCTCAATGCCGTTTCGAGACCATGCTTTTCGGCGGCCATTCTAGGTGCCAGAGTTCGATATATCGATGTAACTTCGTTATAAGGAAAATTTTCCCATTATTTCTGTAACTGAAATATTTTTGTTCGATATATAGCATAATTCACTCTATCCGGGTTCGTTATAGCCGGGTTTGACTGTACTTCCACCACGGCCTAGAAAATTTTGACAAAGGCTGCCCAGGTTGTGGACTAGAATGTTCAGGCGGGTTCACCAAGAGACTGATATTGTTGACCAACTTGGGATAGTCAATTCAGATGACAGTGACATTGCCTCACCACCCTTGCAGTTGGTCATGCAGTGAAACGCTCATCGCAGTGACATGGTTGACCCAAAATGTCAGTAATGTGCAAGCACTTCACACAAACTCGTAGCTGCTGCAAGCGGCTGTGCACATTCGTGTCCACACTCCACTGTCACTTCCTGATAATCAGTGGCAGTGGTTGCTTATTTTCAAAGTTTAGAATGTCATTTTGCAAAGGGAGGTGATCCTGCCTACTTCGGTCATTGTGTTTTAGTCAGACTGTCTGTAATGCAACTTTCGTATTCACATTTGACTGCAGGTGGCCTTTATAGGACAAAGGCCATATACTGTTCATTTTAGCTGATAGATGACATATTAAGTAGTGCCTTTGGTTTTTGGGTGACAGCAGGTACCGTATTTTCGCGTGTATAACCCCCTCCCCTGCGTATAATCCGCACCCTCACTTTCAGCCCACCGGAAAAGAAAAAGAAAAAAATCTTCATGTATTGTTCGCAAATTTGATACAGGAAAGGCTGCACAAGAGCTACTGCTCAAGCAACACATCACATACTATGATGTAGACAGAAAAAGTGTATATTTAGCAAATAGAATACACTGGCTGCAAAGTGAAAGTCACAATTCACTCAGTGTCAGTGCTCTCGCTAGAGCTATCACTTGAGCCACAGTCTTCACTGTTGTACACGAGGTCATCTTAATGGCACAACGCGCATTGTCGTAAAGCTGCACTAAAGGAAAAACCCTGCGTATTATCCACACCCCTACTTTGCCGCTGAAATATTCACATTTTTTGGTGCAGGTTATACATGCGGAAATACAGTAGTACTTTCCTTGTTTAGGAAATGAAGTTACTATTTCTCTCTTGTTTCTTTCTGATTTTGTCCTGACTTAAATGAGCTCATCCCAAATTGCACCTATGACAACTCAAAGGTAGCGTTGAACGGGCCAGTGGTCAGTACTGCCACCAAGAAGAACAAACTAGAAAATACATCAACTGGCCAGCAGAAAATCTGAAGCCAGGTGGAATTTCACTGTTGATTGCACTAATTATCTGCTGGGCTTTTGCGGCTGTCCGCAGCTTCGACTTGCACACTAGGCAGAGCGTATGACCGAAGTTGAAACTGAAGTTGTAGAGAGATTGCATTCCTACAAGGCTGATTAGGCTGGTTGCACTGAATATCGCATGTGCTAAAAACTTTGCACATGCATGGTGGTCGGTTCATGGTAGGATGTATATTTCTTCAAATGTGTGATGCGAGTATGTTGTCTTTTCTTTGGTTGTCTTTTCTTTGACTTGTGTCTTCGTGTTTTTCCCTGGGTTTTCGAAAATGTCACATGCCTAGCTAATTTAACCGACATCCTTATTTGTCTGACAGCGTAAGAACATTGTTCAATAATGTTTGTTGAGAAACCATGAGTTGCATGACGAAGGCTACAGTGTATGGAGGGAGTTCATAGACTATTTGGGAGCTTTTAAACAGTTTTCAGATCAATGAACCATTTATAAAGCAGCAGGCAAGCAGTGTAAAAGCATTATAGACAACAAAACAAAGGCGTAAAGTTAGTACATAGGGAATAAACATTAAATCATATGGAAGAGAAATGGTGCCAAATTGCTGCTTTGTGAAGCTCCAGGAAAAGTTTAACTAAGTGGCTTTCTGCCACACAGATCATTGTTTCTGAGATGCAGTTCCCCGATCTTTTGGCCAAGTTGTCATTACTAGACCAAGCTTAGCCTAAGTGCTTGTTGGTTGTTTTGTCGTGGTTAGATAGTGCAATAAAATGATGGTACCATTTCTCTTGGTTGTAGTGCCACAGTACTGATCTGTGGTACTATAAAGTTTGGCATTACTGTATTGTTTAAAGGTGGTAGTCTTTGTTGGCCTACCCAAACGTGAAAATTTTGGTCTGTCGGTCACCAGATTGAGCTGCCTGGCCAATAAACAGGTGAAAGGGTGCTTGAACAGAAAGCGCACACAACCAGGACCATTCGAAACTACTAAAACTCGTGGCGTGACATTGTTGAGCACAAATAAACATTACGCACATTTGGGGAAAAGCATAAGCACTGGGGCTCTTCGATTTACAGTCTCGGACTCACCGCGGACTCCCCGAGAAGCAGTCCGGCGTTCGATTTTCCCATGTATCCCTATGGCTTCGGGGAATCCTCGGACTACCCGCGCACTATCCGCGGTGAGTCCGAGACTGTAAATCGAAGAGCCCCACTAACTGAGTAACAGCGTTCTTTTAATTAAGTGCACAAATTGGATTGTTGTTACTATCACAGACTAAAAACGCATTAAATACAGTGCCGTAGAGAGGCAAGATAAGGCACACTAAAGCAAGAGGGGTTGGCTTGAGCTGCATCCCAGCACAGCAGAAACAAGGGGTCCCAACAGATGGCAGGCGAGGAGTGTGAACCCGTGGAGATTGAATTGAGCGAACATCCCTTGCATTCATCATAGGAGGAGCGAGAGAGGAGGAGGGATACGAGGAGTGCAAGGAAACTGGGACATGGCAGGGGGAGACTGGTGTTTTCCGACGGCATTTGCAGCAAAGCAAGCAGATGCGCATCCAATTTTTTACTTTTGATTGTATGAGGGTACAATTTTACTAATTGTTATTCTTTACGGGTCTGTTGCAGTCCAGTTTGTTGTGGCCATTGCATGCTTCTTAGCGTTTTGGTGGCTGTCAGCTGGCCAGCTCAGGCTGTAAAATTTCCGCCACTCTAACATGCACAAAATTAATAGTCACGACCTTTCCTCCCCCTGGCTACAGTGGACGACAGCGATGACGAGGGAATGGTGGAGTACGACCTGAACGGCGAGGACGTGTCGGCGGCGCTGGAGCGTGGTGCGGGGGTGGTGGCCGCCCAGGAGGTAGTTCCCCCCCGGGCGGCCTGGCCCCCTCTGGAGGATGGGGAGGAGGAGGAGATCCTGACGGTGAACACAGTCACCCACGAGATCACTGTGCGGCCGGCCACCTCCATCGTCTTCGACGGCCATGAGGTTCTGGCCGGAGAGGAGGAGGAGGAGGAGGAAGAGGAGGAGGCTGGGAGCCAAGAGGGGATGCTGGAGAGGCAGCAGCAGCACATCAGGTAAGGGTCGTGTGGCGGATCGCACGATTTGAGCTCTTAGAAATGATACCGGTAAAATCAGAGACAGAACCGATTCACCTGTAGTGCATTGTACGAGGGACCTTTTCTTACTAGCGCAGCCCTCTAGCGGTGGCCGTCTGAGCCACACTTGGGGAATCATGGGAGAACACGCCCCCCTTTTTTTCCCACCTGCCTGGTGCACTTGAGAAAGCCATCCCAAGCACCGCGCATGGTCCCAGTGGCACAGAAATTGCTGGATGGCAGCCTGTAGCGCCTACCTGTCGGCCATTTTCGAATGTCGTTAGGGCGCAGTGGGGTGGTAAAGGTACTGCCAGCCTTCAGCTCTCGGGAGTTGGAGTGGCATTATTATGACCACACGCAAGCTGGATCGTCATGCGAACGGCATATGCGGGCGGCGGGGGTAGAACTTTCTCAAAAATCTCAAGCCATAGCCGCCGTTCCACCGTTCACCCAATCAACCGCAGCGCAAAAGTAGGACATCCCGCAGCAGGTGCCCCTTCGGAAACTCTATCGCACGTGTGTTGCCTCTGGACAGCGACACAGCGATAAAAAGAGCAGACGATAAACTATGCGAACAAAGATACGGTGAAGAAGGTTAAAGTGATAATGCTGAAGGAAATAATGATTAAAATAGAGAAAAAAAGACGAACGTATAGCAGAGCTCAGAAAACGGAGCAGCACTTAGCTAGCTCGACCTTCGCAACTGGCTAATCCAATATGGTGTCGTTTTGTCTACATTTTGCCCTCCAATAATGGCGGATCAATAGCTGGGAGCGAGAGTAGCGCATGCGCAGAGCGCTACTGGAAAAAGGTCTGTTGTTGTCAACTTCACACATTTTTTCTATGCCTTGTAAACCTCCTGCTAGAATCCCTATCGGGGGTTGCAGTATTTGTAAATAAATAAATAAATAAATAAAAGCAGCCCCCACGGTTTGTATCCATCCTTCTAGCCAAAATCGGGGCCCAGATTCTAATTCTAAAATCTATTTATGCATGAGATATGGTAAAGAGTGGTACTATGAATAGCCAGCACTTTAGCTGTCATCTTGAGCCGGAAAATAGGAAAAGAGCATGCGGAGAAAAAGTTCCATAGCAAGAGGCACTCCATAGCGTTAGGCATTCCATGGTGTGAGCTTTAAGTCTGCAGTTGAAAGATATGGCTATGCGAGTACATCGCAGATGAAAGGAGTGGGAGAAGCAGCAGTGGAATTCACCACCGGCAGGAACAAGCAGGGCCGGGATGCGTAGGAAACAGATTGAAGCCATTCAAAAGCAAAGCAAAGCATTTTAAGCAGCAAAATTAGAAAACCCTTCAGGAATGCAAGGCGGAAGCAGGCGTCTCAGGCGTCCAACTGGACACTCACACTTTTGCATTCACAACCCACGAGGAATGCTTAGGAATCTGTGTACTTATGGTTTAGTGAATGTGTGCAATGCAGCGAAACTGAAGCAGCTTTGCTGGGCAATCTTCTGCCGTATGATTGGCTTGGCTTTTGAATTTTTGAAGAAGGGGCTTGCAAGCAGCAGTCCCCACAGCAGCAAAGCAGTACTCTGCCCACTTTTCCTCACACCTTATTGATGTTGCTTCAGCTTCTGTCTGTTCATTACAATGGTTCAGCAATTAACATGTGCTGGGTTTGTGGTGCACAGTTCGATACTCATATGCACCAGAGGGAAATCTGGCGCCAGGGTGTAAGGGAGGCATGTTCCGCTTGTCCTTGGCATCGCTCATGGGCAGGCTATTATTATGGGTGCACTAAAATAGAATAATGTTGTAAAAGACTATTTGGAGTTGTTTCGTTAAAGAATAGTTGGACAGGGATTTTCTAAAAGCTTCATGCAAGGCGAACAAGAAAGACAAAGTTAACCCTTTTTCATTCATTTTGGCTTCAGGAGCAAAAGGAAGCCATGTGGCTAGCAAAGCCAAGTAGGAGAGGAATGTTGCTAGCTGCTGTGGTGGTGCCCACGATAGCATATGATTGCAGCAACAGATTTACCTCTAGTATGTCATCATCATCATCATAAGCCTACCTACGTCCACTGCAGGGCAAAGGCCTCTCCCATTATTCTCCAATTAGCCTGGTCCTGTGCTAACTGTGATCCATTTATCACCGCAAACTTCTTGATCTCATCTGCCCATCTAACTTTCTGCCACCCCCTGCAACGCTTGCCTTCTCTAGGGATCCGCTCTGTTACCCTCAATGACCAACAGTTATCTTGCCTTCGTATTACATGCCCTGCCCACGTCCATTTCTTCTTCTTAATCTCTACTGATATGTCCTTAACATGTGCTTGTTCCCTGTCCCACTCCGCTCTCTTCTTGTCCCTTAACGTCCCACCTATCATCCTCCGTTCCATCGCTCGCTGAGTCGTCCTCAATTTAAGTTGAACCCTCTTAATGAGCCTTCAAGTTTCTGCCCCGTTGGTGAGTACCGATAGTATTAGTAAGTATTGGTATGAAACTCTGTGGTCCCAGCTGGGTTGCATTGCCTGCTTCCTCCCTCACTGGCTGTTGGCAAACACAGTGTATTTGGTTCCCTTGTTCGGAGAGTCTGACCCTGGCGGATGGCCACCGTTGCAGCTGCCGGCAGCGGGAAAACGTCGAGGACGGTGCGGAGGACACGGACGACACGAGTAGCACGGGCACCTCGTGCACCTCCACCTCGGGCTCCTTCGAGTGCCTCGCCCGCGAGGAGGCGGACGGGGCCTCGGCGGACGATGCGGCAGGGGAGGGCAAGGCCGCAGGGGGGAGGAGGGGAAGAGGAGAGTGCGCCTGCCGCGCGCCCCCGCAGCCTGGACGGCAGCCCGGGGAACCTGAGGCGCGCCCGCACCTGGGGACCGCGGGGCCACGCCGACCAAGTCGGCGCTCAAGAAGTCGGCCGGCAACCGACGGCAGTCCGGTTCCGGCAAGGTACGTTGGCGCTGGGCTGTGGGGGGCTGGTAGTGTTCTCGTTTAATTTTGTCCTGACTCTACACGGTGATACATGAGGTGCCGGGAAAGTCACACGGTACTTCAGGTTAACCTCGTGCCCAGAAATCTGGACACTGTTGGTTATAAATTTCAGTGTGTTTTGGTTAAGAGCACAACATACTGGCACCCACCGCGGTGGCTCAGTGGCTAAGGCATTGCACTGCTGAGCACGAGGTCGCGGGTTCAATTCCCGGCCACGGCGGCCGCTTTTCTGATGGAGGTGAAAAGCAAAGACACCCGTGTGTACGAGATTTCGGCGCACGTTAAAGATCCCCAGGTGGTCAAAATTAATCCGGAGCCCTCCACTACGGCACGCCTCATCGCCTGCATTGCGTTGGCGCGTTAAACCCCACAATTGATCAACAACACAATGGCATGGTTCAAGCGCCTCTTGTGAGAGGCAGTGGTGCACTAATTGCCTGCAGTTACGAAACTCGGGGAGCCTCTTCTCTAGCCTTGCAACTTCCCTTCAGAACAGAACAGTATTCCGGGACACATACGTAAAGGAAATCCTTCACCGCAAAACAACTACAGTGGACTACGTGAAGAGGAACTTGGTTAGGACGAACACTATGGTTAAGATGAACTACATTTTTGCTCTCTTGTAACGTCCACAATGCAAAAAAACGTCTGCTTAATTAAGAGAAATTTCTGATAATACGAACTAATTTTTACGGTCGATCTGAGTTTGTCATAACGGGACCCTACTGTGTTTAAATGTCCACGCATTGGTTGTGCCAGGTGAAAGCACACTTATGCCACTATCTTGAAGATCGTGGTGGTAATTGTTGAGCTGCCGTAGAACTGGCATCTGGATTTCACAACCAGTTCTAGCGCGCAGCATTTTTAGCTTTAATCTTGCACTCAAAACACGTGCACATTAGATAGCGACAACTGCAGTGTCCCCTTCTTGGGAGACCAACCGAACAGGCAGTGGTTTCTGTGAGGGCCTGTATTGGTCCCGTTGCAGTGATATCTTGCTTCTACCCGCACATGCAGTTAGTTCACCGTTGTCCTTCTCTCCCTCCCTTTTCGCAGGGCTCGACGTCCCTGCGCAAGACGGTGTCCTTCCACGACGTGATCTCCTCGGTGCACCACTACGAGGCTGCTGATGAGGCACCCCCATCGCCGCCGCCCTCCGCACCCGCCCTCGACTACACGGGCTTCAGGGGTGAGCAGGTGGAGGCCTCAAGAAGGCGTTAATCTTGGCACCAATCTTTCTTCCCCCCCGTCTTCTGACAAGCTTGTGGGGAACTGTGGTCACCCCTGAGAACTGTGTGGACAAGACGAATGCCAGACTTAGACTGTTACAAGACGTGTGTGAAGGGCAAGGGAGGCATGCTATTGTAATGATGGCTGCAAGTAAACAGTAAACGCTGCTGATTTAACAAGGCAAACTTGCACCCACAAGCAGTGAGCTCCTGCTAGCCTCAACTGTGTCACGGTCTTCCTCCTCTTTCTTACCATTGCGGAGCACACTCCTCGTCCTCTTCCTTCACTCTGGGCAACGCCCAACGGGCAAGTGGGAAGGTACACCGCTATGGACACGGCGGGAAGTTCAAACTGCACCACAGGAGTTGCTGCACTATTATGGGAAATGTCTTAGCTCACTTTGGGAAGATGGTTGGGGTCCAATGAAACAGGAGGTGTTGTAGCTGCTGACAAAACTCGGAACGGGAATCGGGGCAAGATGTTAAGCTCCATGGTACGTACCATGTTTGCACGATTTAAATGCGCGCGTTATTTCACTAAAAGCAGTCTTCAAATTTGGGTTCTCATTTAAAATGGGCTCGAGAGCAAAATCAGCTCCAAATTAAGGGCAAGGAGCATTGCGGGGGACATCGGCTCTTTCTGAAATCCAATCGAAAACATTATGCAACATCACGTGAGTCAATTTTTGGGTACGGGCACATTTTTCCCAGCTTGTGAAAATGTTGTTGCTGCTACTATCAGCACCTCGTTTCAGTCGTTTTGTCTTCTAATAGGTACCACTCTATGAAGTGCCCTTCAAGCACAATGTTTGTTCACTTTCCGAGAGCAAGGGGGACTGAGCGCATCACACACACTGGGTGCCTTATAGATGTGTGCAACTGGTGTAAACAAAAGAACATCACATTTTTGTGCAGTGCTTCGAGGAAAGGATTCACCAGACCACTGACATTCCAAAGGTCAAGACACTTGAGATAGTCAATGTGTTTTATGGTTCACGCTGCAGTTTTAAGGCCAGCAGAAGCTGGATAGGCAAGCTTATGAGGCGCAAAGCATTTTTACTGCCGAAGTTGTTAGTGCCAAAAAAAAAATGTCTTTTGCGGTATTGTGATGTAAGGTATCATGTGTTTAGCATCTGCGTGGCAAAGTTGGCATCAATTATTTTTCAAGTGCGGAGCACTTTAGGGTCTGGCTTGGCATTGTAGCTTCTCAGGGTCACGGTATCTAGCAACCGTAGTAACGCGGAACAGGTAACATGGCATCATGCACTCTAACAGAGGCTTAAAAAAACTCACCGCTTCCCCTGGTTTGGATTGCATGTGGGTCCCTCGCGTTACAAAGCCAATGTCAATCCCATTGTGCCAAAGACGCATATGGTACTCATATGCAAAGTGTTAGGGGTAATCTATGCTCTGTGCCGTTGCCGCAGAGGCTGCCATTGGTGGGACTTAAATAAGTACACAGTTGTATAAAATAGGGATAAATCATGAATTAATGCATTAATTACCCCAAATTAATGAAAATTCAGTTCAGTCCCTTTTCTGGGGCTGGGGCACCGCCTCTTGGCTACTTTCGGTATCAGCACCAGGCTGATACGGAAACTAGTCAAGAGAGGGCGCCGCTGCCCCTCTGGTGAAACACTGCTCCATACTTGGCAGCAAAATGTTGAGTGGAACTGCTTTTGGTCTTAGGAATTTCCCCTGGTTTGCTTACCTGTGGTTTTGTGATCGGAGGCAAGTCAGAATGGTGCAAAAGACGGGGTCTCGACACCCACACGCCCGTGGTCTCACTGTTCTCCCACCCACGGGCTGTGCAGACTGGGAGTTCCCACTGTGCCTGGACGAGGAGTTCCCCGAGGCGGCCAACGGCAACAGCAGCAGCAGCAGTGACGACGAGGAGGCCGGCTCCCTGCCCCTGCGGGGCCACCGGGGCCAGCGCACGCTGCCCGTGCGTCCCCGGCTGACCAAGCTGGGCAGCAGCTTTGCTCCCCTGTACTGCATTGCGGCCCTCTCGCAGGACGACCTGCCCACCACCGACGAGGACGAGCTCCCCGCCACAGCGGGTGAGTGGGTGCGGTTTGACTCCACCCACAGTTAAAGGAGCCATGAAGACAAAATACAAGTTGGGTTTATTAGAAAGACTGCTCAGTACCGATAACAATGATACCAATATCGTCGCAATCTTCGAACAAATAACGGAGATATTGAAGAAAACGTTTGAAGCAGTCGCGACCCCCTAGCCAATTCCCTGCAACTTTTCTATGACGTCACGGAACCTTGTTTGTGTGATTGGCGGCCGCCTAACTGACCTGTCGCAACGACACATGACTGGACGTCTGTAATGGGGCCTCTAGTTCCATTTGACCGCATCACTTGAATGCTAGCATGCAGTTTACGCACTGAAAATTATGCTTTATTGTCGGCCCGTATGATGTCATTCTTGCTCGTAACACGTCACTGTGGCGCAAAATTTGAAAGTTTTTAAATACTTCTTGCTTTTTTTCTCGTTAAAAAAAACATCTTTTGTGGCTGTAATGGAGCCGAGTGAGATACTGAATCCTAGTTCTTTCGAATTAAACGAAGTTGTATTTTTTCTTCATGGCTCCTTTAAGGGGGGAGGTGGGTCTTTGGACAATTTTTTTTATTTTTAGTGCCAGCTTGATGAAAATTGGCAGTCTTGAGCAGTTTTTTATGCTGATTTCAAATATGTAATTGGTTTTAACATAGCAGAATTTTGTTGAAGAAATTACAGTGATTTGAAATGAATTTATTGAGGCATTTCTTACGGGGGTTTAGAGCTATTTCGCGTTATCAACCTCAAAGATGAATTATATGGACATAATGCCAAAGGTCCACTCTGCCAGGCTATGCTATTTTTATTTATTTCAAAAGCTTTTGCAAAGTATGAAAAAAGTGAACATTTTATACCAACAATTTCTATAAAATTATTTCGTCATTACTCAATTTTGCTTATAGGTGAACAGCGTCAGAGTGATAAAAATAGCATAGCCTGCTAGATCAATTCAATACGAATACAATGATACCAGTCTTGTCATCCTAGCTCAAGAGCAACATAACAAAACCCCCCCGTAAGGCGGAGCACAGTCTCGCAAAAAAGGAAACTGAGAAAATGCATTTGAAGTTTCCGATCATGGTAACTTTTGTTACAGCCACAGCTACAATAACAAAAAATGGCATCACTGTGTAGCTCAGTCTTCATGAAGAAAAGCACACTAAGTATGTGCCTGTACCACAAAAATAAGCGTAAAACATTCAGCGTAAGCCAAGCATAATCTCTGAAAACGGTTGATGAAAAAGTAGATTTCTACTAATAAACCGGAAACCAGATTTACTATTTCCCAGTTTTATTCCAGTGCCTCTAAAAACACATACCAGCCCAACATCACATACTGCAGTCTGTTCTGCTACCTGTAATGCTAAAGCACGCAGCAATGAAAAAGTTACATTATTCCGTTATGCTTTTCAAAACTAAAGCAACGACGTAGGTGAATTGCAATTTCTAATCAATGCTAGGGCTGTACAAATAGCATCACCTGCTAGAGCAATTCAATACGAATGCAATGATACCAGTCTTATCATCATAGCTCAACTGCAAGATAAAAAAACACCCCGTAAGGGGGAGAGGCATCCCTCAAAACTAAAAACTGCATGGACGTAGCTGGATATTGCAATTTTGTGATCAACACTAGGGTTGTACAAATAGCATCTCCTGCTAGAGCAATTCAATGCGAATGCAATGGTACCAGTCTTATCATCATAGCTCGACTGCAAGATAAAAAAGACCCCGTAAGGAGGAGAGGGATGTCTCAAAACAAAAAAACTGCATGGCCGTAGCTGGATATTGCTATTTTGTGATCAATACTAGGGTTGTACAAATAGCATCACCTGCTGGAGCAATTCAATACAAATGCAATGATACCAGTCTTATCATCATAACTCAACTGCAAGATAAAAAAACACCGCGGAAGGGGGAGAAGGATCCCTCAAAACTAAAAACTGCAGGGCCGTAGCTGGATATTGCAATTTTGTGATCAACCCTAGGGTTGTACAAATAGCGTCACCTGCTAGAGCAATTCAATACGAATGCAATGATTATCACGAATTTATCACGTTCAAGTCCACGATGACGAATTCCGTGCCACTTTCCGAGCTTTCGCTCGCTGGTTCTGTCCAAAAGTTTGAACTTGTGCCCTATCGCCGACTGCGACGCCAAACGCTTCTTCACATCCGCCGCATGTTTAGCACGCTCGGCAGATTCACCAGCGGTGTAATACACGGTGTCGATGCGGTCCTGATTGGCACTCGAGGAGCCGGATGACGGTTCGCCGACGCCTGAAGCACTGCAACTTGCCAGGGCCGGAGATTCCGAAAATCTTCTGTCTCAGACGCAACAGGCGATGTCGCCCCGCCGTTCCACGCGCGTTTCCGCCGCTTCCCGTACGCTTGACGCGTAGTTTTTTTTTGATGGCGAACTATCTCCCGGTATTGTAGCACGAAAAAGAACACGTTGCACACCAAATTGCAGCAGCAGAGAGAAAAAGACACGATGAGATAAACTACCGTGGAGGCGAACGCGAGGAAAGACAAAACGAAAATACAAACGCAAAAGGAGCGGGTTCGCCGCGGCGCCCAATCAGAGACGCGATACAAGGGGCTCGTCTCGCGCGCGCGCGGTCCGGCCAATCAGGGGCTCGTACGTGACCTTTCGAAAAACGGCGAGAGCGAGGGCCCTCGCCATGCTACGCCATTTTGAGATATCGCAAAATACGCACAAAGAAACGACCTTCAAAATGCGTCCAAGATGGCTGCCGCCAGTCGTCTCCTTCGCGCATGGCGCGCAGCGCGAAGTTCAAGCATTCTTTCCCCGATTTTTGACAATTTGGGGTCGCCGTCATGTTTACAAAGTTGATTTTCGGACCCTTTACGATCGAATTCAGCGGTGAAACTTTAGAGTAGGTTCTTGAAGTTACAAAGGCTTCAAAAATGTATTTTTCTCAAAACACGTTTTTTCGCGATTTTTGGCCATTCTAAGACCCGCGTCCCCCCTTAACTCTTTCGTTACCGTGGGAAATTGACCAATTTTTGGGGGTCTGACAAAACATTTTTCCTGTGCTATACATATTAGTTAGGCACACATTGCAGTGACATAAAATGCGGATGATTCCACGCGCTTTCCAACGGCACCGGTTTTAATAAAGTTTTCATAAATAATGATTGCGAAAAAAATCATTGAATTCAAAATTTTGGTCCAGGCGTCGAAAAAAATGAAAAATAGGAAGTTCTGTATAAGAAACCACCAATAGTAGAAAAAAAATTTAGAATATACATTTTGTAGGTAAACATTTAAAAAACCTATCCTAGAAAAAAAAAATGAGTTGTGCCGTGCAATTTGTCAGATATAAAAAAAAATGTTAGCCTGCGTGGTGCCCGTGTCGTGGGGTGAAGCCTAACCTTCATTTCAAATTTTGCTATTTTGGGTTGTTCTCTGGAAGAAATCTGGTGGTTTGACATTATTAAAGGCCCCAATTAGTCCCCACGTGATGTAAAAACACCTTGTCAGGGATTATGACAGCACAATATTGAAGGCAAGCAAGCGACGCAAAAAAATTCACTTGGAGTTGAAATTAAACTCTGTGGTGGATGCTTGCTGACGTTCTGATCATCGCTTATCAGTCAGAACTTTAATTTGCGGTTTATTATGATGTTCTGACTCTCTCTGGTAGCCCTGCTTGCAGACCCGCCGCGGTGGCTCAGTGGCTAAGGCGTTGCGCTGCTGGGCACGAGGTCGCGGGTTCGATTCCCGGCCGCGGCGGCCGCTTTATGATGGAGGCGAAAAGCAAAAACGCCCGTGTGTACGAGATTTCGGCGCACGATAAAGATCCCCGGTGGTCAAATTAATCCGGAGCCCTCCACTACGGCGCGCCTCATCGCCTGCGTTGCGTCGGCGCGTTAAAACCACACAATCAATCAATCAAGCCCTGCTTGCAGGAATAAGGTACGATGCGCTAGAATCGTGCCCAGCAAGCTTTCAAGCTTTTACCAAGCCGCCGTCGTGCTGTGAAGTGAATTCAGCACTACGAAGCCTACTACATTGCAGCACCACCTAGCAATTTCGAAAAGAAACAATTACAAGGCTGTTGGAGACTTTGTCAGAACAGACAGTTCTACTAAGAAGTGGCACTGGACCTCCGAAAATACCCTCGTACGGAAACGAAACTAGCCGCTGAACAGCTGGCAGTGTTCAAGGCCGATTGGAAGCGTTCTCCTCGTCTGAACTGATATCCGACGAGTTGGTGTTATCTTTTGACTTTCAGCGGAAGCTGTTATCGCAGAAGTAAGGCGTGTAGATAAAGTGGAAGCATGAGTGGCATGCTTGTTTCGACGAACGTAGCGGGCAACGGAGGCGTCATGGCTAATGAGCTTGTAGTTTGGTAACTGCATAGTAGCGCCAAATACGAATTTCGCAATTGCGGAAAAACGAAAGCGAAAACTATTGGAAACTGGCTGAAAATGCCAGGCACACTTGCAAGACATGCGGGGGACCATCAGAAATAAGTTTTGGCAGAATAAAGCTGACCCTTTCTGCGAACCAAAGATCACTAGTGCATAGCAGGTGTCATTTTCAAATAATTATCACCTCTCAACGGTGTTGGATTACAAAGCTGACGACATTATTTGGTACTATACTTGACTTGCAAGAAGCCTTTTGATTAAAAAAAATTATGGTAATGCAGCCTAACCACGAGTGGCATGCTTTTTTGTCAAGTGTCGGCAGCCACGCCCGCTTCCTCAGAAACACGCGCACCTCAGCTCGCAAAAAACAGCCGTCAAAAATCTCAATGTCGCCGGAGTGGGAAAATATAAACTGATTCTAAAAGTGCAGTGCCTAAACTAACCACTGGTCGCATTAGGTGTACAAGAAACGACTACAACATGTCGAAATAGGCAATATAAATCATCGATCACCGGTGATCGATTTGAATAGGTGTAGTAATGAAAGAGTTAATCTGTTATTCCTCACCCACACGAGGGAATCATCTGGGACTGCAGTTTTGGGATCACATTTCGTCTGGCCTGGCTGCAAGTTTATGTGGCTTTTCACACAATGCTCGAATGCTTTGCTCGAATGCCAAGCTCTAGAAACTTGTGTGCAATGTGTGCACAGTAGAGGGAAAGGTTTAAAGGGCCGTAAAGACAAAAATACAGTGTTGGGGTCATTTAAAAAGACAGGCTTACTGTCAATAACAATGATACCAAATTTCTCACGAACTTCAAGCAAATAATGGAGGTAGTCAGTTGAAACCCGCTAACGAAGGAAACGTCCGCTTCAACTAAATTTCCATTTCAACAAAATATTTCCAGTTCCCCATCAGCTAGCCACAGCTACCCATGGACTTAGCCAGCCCATCAGCTAACCACAGCTAGCTAGCTAGCCACAGCCAGTCCATATTGAGTTGAAATCGGGTGAATGTGGCGCTGCTGACGCTGCGCTGTCATGTATGGATTCTGAGTAGCTGCTGTCATTGCAGTTTTCCTTCTACCATTGTTCAAAGTCAAAAGCAAATATCATGTTTGCATGTTTAGTCTTGAACCCGTGTGATCATATCTTAATCACGTGCACACGGACGCAATAAATGCAACGCACGCGGCTTACCTGCCAGAGTCAGATGTTGCCGTACCCAGTCAAAGGATAAGATAATGGGCGTCCCTCCTGTCTCAAGTGAGAGAGGGGCTTCCGACGGCCTAGCAGCTATCCGCAGGTAATCAGCTCAGTAGAGATGCCTTGTTGTACAGCTGTATGTTTTGCGACTGCATTTCTTCCCCCCCCCTCCCGTGACGTGCTCTTTACCCGCAAGTTCAAAACAGATAACTATTTGTACATTTATTGTTCAAATAAACACAATGTAACTGAATCACTCCTTTTTCTAAACACTGGATTATGCGGTCAATGTTGCGGATAATATACAGGCTATTTCTCTCGCTTTTCCATCGTGTGTTGGGGCAGATTTCACCCTCAACGAATTTGCGCTTCAGCGAAATTTTTCACACGTCCCATTGATTTCATTGTAGCAGGGTTTGACTGTATTAGGGGCGACTCCTCAGCCACTGTTTGGTGATGCCTCTACGACATCACAGGGCGTTGCTTGTGTGATTGGCAGCTGCCATCCAACAGCACCGTCAAGAAACACGACTGGGCATTTGCAGTGGGTCCTCTGGTTTCGTTTTATCATATCACTTGAATGCTGATGGGCAGCCAACACACTGATTAAACTACGCTTTTAGTGCTGGGCCCTTATACGTCACCATATACGTCACCATATTCTTTCAGTTAAATAAAACGTCTTTTGTTGCTGGAGTGGAGCAGAGCGAGTTAAACAAAGGGCTCTACCAAACTGAATGAAGTTGAATTTCGTCTCCGTGGCCGCTTTCGCACCACATCAGCATTTGACACCCCTCACCATTTCCCCAAGTGGTCACTCATCACATCACTACTGTGTATGTCTTGTTCATATCTGGGCATTGGCAGAGTTGCGGAGTGCGAGACATTATCTCGCTCGTGTTTCTTTTTCTCTCTCTCTCTCTGCGCAGAGGCATCCCTTGCGGAAGAGCCGAGCGAAGACCTGCTGGTGAACCAGCGCCCGCCCTGGGACTCCTCCATGAGCGACCTGTCGGCGCTGGACGCCTCCGACGACGCCGACTCGCTCCGCTCCGACAGCCCAGTGGAGGAGAAACGCCCTCCTCCGCCTCCTCCCACCCTCCGGACGGCCACCACGGTGGACCTGAACGCCAACAACTTCCACCCGCCGCACGCCCCCATACCCGAGGATGCCAACGCAAACAGTAGCCTCTGAACGACGAGTGCGGCGACGAGGGAGTGTGCTTCCGGAAAGCCCGAGGAAAGGTGGAAAGACGATGAGTGCAACGGGGCAGTAGAGACTTGGAGTGGATTTTGGCGGACTCTTTGGTGAGTTGCTGCTCCATTCAGCTGTGCAAAGTGCAAAATTTGGACAAGAGAGGGAGGATGATGATGGCCGTGTCGGCCTCCTCCGTCTGTCGTCGAAGTTTTGCACTTAGCCCGTGTGGGAGGGACTTTGTTCAACAACGTCTTGAGTTGGTGTCTTCCCGTTTCACTGTGGTTGGCAAAACTTGGATTAGCAGGTGGTGTGGTGTGAAAGGGTATGTGATGCAGAGTGAACGGAGGAGGTGATCTTGTGCAGTGCTTCGTGCCCTCTTGGTTCGGTCCACCTCTCTGGTGTTTGAGAAAGCTCTTCAGCCTGTCACGATGCCCGCAATAGAACGGAAAAAAGTAGCACTGTTTTTAGAAGTAGAGGAGCGCTCTGACAACCAGTGCTGGACTCTTCCCCGAACCGCCCAAAACGACTCTCAGGCATCCTTTTTTGTGTAGCTATGAGCTGGGTTTCTGTCTGCAGCGAATTCAAGCGCTTGGTGCAGACTGAGTGCCGTTCAAATCGGCATTGGGCTGAACCTGCTGCTGTCAGCCAGGCTGGAACTTGGAGGTGTGAACTACTTTTGGAGACATTCTCTTGTTCTCTCTCCATCGTGGCAGCACCACTGGGGAGGCCAGAAGCTTGTATACATTATTTCCCATGTGCTTGTCATAACAGGCTTCCTTTCGTCCTTCGCTACATCTCAGGGGAGCTTAGAATGGCTTGAAGTGGGACCGTCTCGGTTCTCAGGTCACCTTGCAGGTTAGAAATGGCTTCAGGCTCTACCCTCTTGGTGGATGGTTATAAATCTTGGCCATTTTGGGCAAGACAGCTGTGCTACCATTGCCCTTAGGCAGAATAGAAGAGGCTTCGTACCCAGCCTAAGCCGCAGCTTAGCCTTAGGCAAGTTAGGCTTAGGCTTAGCCTTAGGCTTAGCCTTAGGCTTAGCCGTAGGCAAACGCGTTCTGTGGCGGCTTTTTCACCCTTCTACTGTCTTGTCTAGCCCTACTACCCTTCTGGGTGTGCATCTCTCTCTCTCAATCTCTGCTGTGTACCCAAGCAATGTCTGTCTACGAAAGAAAGGTCCAGCTTTTGTGAAGGTCTAACAGCTCCAATAGCCATGCTATCCTACACAGTCCCTCACTCTCTCGACTGGCTATATACTAAAGTCTGTGTACCCCGTCCATTCACTTTTCCCTCCAATGTCGCCAGGGGCGCCACTTACCTCCCCTCCTCTTTCCTGCCACTGTACTCCTACTCACTTCCATCTATCTATCTATCTGTCATGTACGTCCATCTACCTATCCATCCATTTGTGGAGGCTGCCCCCTTGCAACACCTTTTTTGTAAAGGAGGTTGTCGTTGTACCTGATCGGGGTACAATCACCGTCGTTTCTCCTTCCTCATGCATTGCTCTACTTCATGTATCTGTCCTCCCGTGGTTATGTATCCATTCAGGCAGGTGGAAATCGTGCCACTCGTTTCAACATGGAATCGAAACGTCTCTACCTTCATTGAAAGAAATTGAGAAGTTAGAAGAGAAGCCGGTAGGGGGAGCTTAATGGCCGGTTTGAGTACAGAAGTGGGACGTCCTTCACGTTGAGGCTTCTGTTTCTCTCGAAGTTGTATGGTACAAACCTTCAGTGCACTGTCCTCCCGAGAAAATATCGTTTTCCATCCTTCCTTCCTTCTTTTTACTCCAGGTTTGCTTACTTGTTTGTGCTGTTTCCGTCGTCCTTTCTTTAAGGCAAGACATGTGGTTTTCACCCAGAGTCGAACAAAGCTGCCCTTGAAATCTTGCCGTCTGTACGCCGCTATCTTGTTTGTTTGGGAAGTGGGGGACATAATTGCTAAACCAAGTTCTTTGCACTTGAAGTGGAGGATTTTAACTTGGAAAAATGTAAGGGTCAAAGAAAGTTCAGCGGACGTGTGCTTTTAGTTGGTCTAAGTCGTGGGCTTCCGTGTCATCTTGCCATAGGCTTGCTTCTTTTTTTTTTCTCTTTTCAAGTGCACCAGTTTGGAAAGCCAGGGTGCTTGCAGAAGAAAATGAAAGTTTTGATGCACATAACTTCAGTGCATTGAAGGGGTAGTGTAAAGAGTTGTAAACATTTTAATTGCCCTATCGGGTTTGAAGGTATGTGTTGACCGTGTTGGGGAGTTCTTTCGGCCATTTTAAGTGAATTCTGCAAGGTGAAAGCCTTGAACCTTTACGTTCGAAGCTCGCATGTCGTTGGGTTTAGGAAATACATGGTCCACCAAAAAGTTGAAGTTGCATGAGCTGGGAATCACGGGCTAGGAAAGGGGAGGGCTCTGAGAAAGGTCAGTGCAGAGCACGGCAGTAAATGGCAATGACCTGCAAGCACAACGAGCTTTGGAGTCAAATGGTGACAGGCACCACAGCTGCAAATTTCAACAGAAAGTTCAACAGCTTATCATCAGAGAAGGTCCTCCACCTAGTCTTTTTCCTTGACTTTCTTTGAAAGTTAGAGCATACCTAGAAATGCAGAGAAATGTCATGTAACACTGTGACGACATACGGGCAACTCCACGCCGCTGAATTTAAAACAGATTTCGAGGTCATTTCACCTGTTTTAACTGTGCACGAACAAATGGGATATTCATAATGACCGTGGAGCGTGTAAAAGTCCAAGTTTTGAAGCTTGAAAGAGCATTGAACTGCATTTTGAATCGTGGCTGTAGTTGTCACTGTGTTTTTGTTCTTTCTGGGCTTTGCAAATAAACTAATTAGGCCTCTCAAGTTCTACTAGGAGGCGGAATAAGCAATTCATTAAGTTGAAATTTTCAATGCAGTTTTAGAAAGGGAGAGTCTTCTGCACCGACAACTGACCTCCACGTATTATCAGCCATGAACTTGCTGAAGAGTCAAATCGCTATCGTCAGTAGGCCACACTGGGGTTCAAAAAAGCCATCCACTGTAAATGTTTGTTGGAATATGAGAGTTGTGTGAAGTTTGTTTTGCCCTTAGCTTCGCTTTTCATCTGCTTTTTTTTCATCATTTGATGCCTGTGAAGGTAGTTCATCGCTCTGCGGGCAGCAATACCTCCTCTCACCTAGTATTTGATTGAACAGTATTTGATTTGAGGTGTGTTTATGGACGAATGAGCTGGCCAGGGGAAGGCAGTCGTTCCGGGCTCGATTCCTCGGTATTCAGTATCGCCGCTGCTAATGTACGGACATTACGAGGTTGAAATGTGTAACCTTATCTTTTGTTGAAATGTTGAAAGTGTAAATACATTCACACGTCTTTCTTCTTTTGTATTATATGTTCTGGTAGTCCCTCATGATTTTGCGTGTGTACAGGTCGCAATAAATGTTATTCAGTTGAAACAAACTGAGTGGAGTGTGGGTTGCTTTGTTTTACAGGGCCCCGCTTTTGTTTTTTGTGTCCCCTGTGGAAGAGCAGGTTTTTACCGTTCGTTACTGTGTGTTTTTTTTTTCTTTTTCTTAGCAAGCTAGCTGAAAAGCTGTACAAGCTTGCAGCTTTGGGCTTGAGTAAATCAGCATGTTAACATCTGTCCTCGAAGCGTTGCATACAAAACTTGTTAATCTGCCAACGACTTCTTTCATTCACGAAATATCATTTTGCACTACTTCGAAAAAACTGCACTTGTGATCAATGTTTGTTTGCCAGGTTGCTTGCACTGCCAAAAGTAAAGCAGTCTTGTGTTTTGTTCTGTTGTGATTAATCTGAGTTGACTATGAGGTTTTGGGCGAGTTTGCTGAGTGATAAGGAGTTGTGAAGTGTTGACATCAAACCTTATTCAGCTTAGTAAGTGCAGTATTCGTGCAGTTTATTTTACGCGTTTATCTCTATCGTCAAGAAACGGTGTATTTGTATGCTGTAATTAGGCCCAGATTAATATGTTTGTCAGAATGAAACGGTCCCGTTTCGATGAAGTAATCTGAGATCTTTTTGTTTTATTGCCAGCCTATTTTCAAGACATTATGTGCTTTTGAAGCATATGCCTGCCATTTCACTAACAATTTTTTTTTTATTGAGAACTTGCGTACCTGTTAGTGTGGGTCATATATGTGAAATTCTTGGCTCATCACCCAAACATTTCATAGAGTGTGCATGTTTTGGACGCTGTTGAAAAATTGGCCTCAACTTTCTCGGTGTTTGCCGTTTGTTGTCTGGATAATTTAAGGGCCACACCTATCTCACTCACTCAATCTTGTGCAAGCCACAAGTGGCTGATGTTTACTGGTTACCTCAACTTTTTAATTTTACAAATGAGGCTGATTCTATCAAAAACTCTACCTTGTGTGCAAGTTTAAAAATTTTTTCTTTTCATCCACACTTTCTTTTATAAAAGTTGCCGCATTACATCTGGGAAGGTCGTGCTTTGTTTTTGTTTTTTGTTTTTTCAGTTGTAGGGAGCTGTTTGAGGCAACTGGGCGAGTTAAGAAAAAAACAAAGTGGATTTTTCGCATCTTTCTCGGAAAAAGCAGTTTGATGGTTGAAGGCTCAAACGGCAAGTGAGAGACAGGAAACGGTGCCGTGCCATGTTTGGAAGTTGAAGTTTGTCTCGTGTCCTTGAGATAAGCCTCACTTAGACACCTGGTTGTCTATAATAAGTGTGTGGAGTGAAATCTTGCCGAGAGGCTGTTTAGACATGTACCAGGTACCGGTATTCAAGTCACGCCTGCTGCTTTCTCACCGGTACTTCCCTTCTGAGTTTCCAAATAACGCAGAATGTAACACGCATATGATGTGAGCATGCAGACAAGGCGTGTAGAAAAGTTTATGCTATACTTAATTTCTACACTGTTTAATGCTGTGTGCCATGTGTTGAGGGCATCCAGATTCTATATTTCGGCGCAAATATCCTAAAAGCACCTCCGATTCCTAGGAAGGACGGGGGGTGGCTTACGAACTGTAGCGCTTCGGAACTAGCAATTCCTGTGTAGTGGCTGTGCTGTGAAGCTAAAAGTGGAAAATTTTGTTCGAAACCTCAAATTTGCGCACATGTAGAAGGTTGAGCAGCTTGCAGAGGCTGCTAACAGGAGTAGTGATGAGGTCCTTGGTGTTTTTAGCCGCATTTCGTTTGCGCTGTTGTCAGCGTTTTGAACTGTTACGGTGTGGCGTTTTGTTGGGCGTAGTACCACAAAGG
The DNA here is from genome assembly GCA_013339765.2 of Haemaphysalis longicornis. Lineage (NCBI taxonomy): Eukaryota > Metazoa > Arthropoda > Arachnida > Ixodida > Ixodidae > Haemaphysalis > Haemaphysalis longicornis. The sequence continues at coordinate 15,352,778 of CM023458.1, forward strand.
CTCACCACCCTATCAGCATTTTCAAAGGTGCACTGAAAGTGGAACAGGGTGGTTTACGTCAACGATTAGAGCTGCTAGATTACAAATGACCGCACTTGGCGCTAGAGGAAGACTATAAAATGAGAAATCTAAGGATGAGTATTGCCACTTGGACATTTCGTGATCTTGCGTTTGTAACACCACAAATAATGAATGTTGATTGGCAGAGAGTTATCGGAAATCTGTTGTAACAAAGGGTAACGGCTGTCAGAGGTTGGCTTTTCCAACCTTTAATAATCGAAAAAAAAAGCGGCCATGCTTTGCTAAATTAGATATAAGTAAGGACATCTTTTCCTGCTTGAATAAGTTCTTGCTTGTGACAGGAAACCTGCACGTAATGTTATACCCCTGTTTACCGACAAGTGTCGGAATGAGCTACACCGAGGTAATGTACGCCAGTTGTACTCACACAAGCCTGCTTCTAAGTCCGCTAACGCGTTGAAACTTCAGCGACAGTTCTACTCCATCACAAAATCATGCATTTCTACATGTAGTACAAATCTTGTCTCTCTCTCTCTCTCTCACTCGCATTCTGGTTCACCCAAGCAATGCTAAATCACTCGTAGGCGCCGTAGATTTCGCTCCGAGATAAAACGAGCAACGCAGCAAAGGAAGTGGAAGACTACACTAGCCTCTCTTCTTCCGCAGTGCTTGAAACGGTAGTTAAAAAACAAGCTGCGTGTTTGAAGAAACAGTTACGACGAGTAGCTTACGGGATAGCGACTTTTCCGTAGCCAAATTCTGGAAATGCGGAGCCTGAAAGTTATCCCAATTACAGCAGGCTTTTCCGTAGGTACGACCCGTCCATAGTCACAATAAGCCTGTGTGCTGTACGAGGCGCATCATGTTTCGGGGCCCTTTTGTCGCCAGTCAACATGTACAGTGGCTGTATCTGTCCGTGTACTTGTACATACCGCACGGGAGAATCCTCGCGGGAGGAAGCAAGGTTGTGCTGATATTTATTCGTTCCCCGTGACACCTCCGGTCTGGTAGACGGTCCTGTTGTAGTCCCTGAGGACCGGGCAGGAGACTTGCCTGGGGGCACGTGACACTACTACTCGTGTTCTTTCTCTTCTTTTTTTTCTTTAGCGAGGTAGTTTTACGGGAGAGTATTTGTGAGAGGGGCGTTTTTTTTTCTCCCGTTGGAATATTCGCGTGTGTGTTTAGTGGTTCAGCGATGACCCTGTAGCACGCCTTGTGAATTGTGTACATAAATAAAAGACGACATAGTGACGCTGCGTTTCTGTGCGTTTCTTCGCAGCCCATGTGAGCGTGCCACACGCCGATGCCCGCTTGCACAAACGAGAGGTGCAACAACAGTTACTTAGCATTTTTTGCAGGGTCTTTCAGCCCGTGAGTGCAAAGGCTCCAAGTCACTGGAGGTAGGGAGAATTTACGCATTCTCAAAGTTCCATTAAACAAACAAAATGTTTAATATGAGGGCATGGAACACATGGGGAGTCGGACAAGGTAACACGTGCACGTGAAGCGGATAATGCACTGTCATGTGTACACACTCAAAAAAAGAACACGTACACTATAGGGGAGTACGAAAAAAATAATCTGTGAAGAAATACAACTAAATTAATAGGGCTCACTTCCCCCCAGGAATGGCCTGCATAAACCGAAGACTGGTGGCAACCACTTTGAAGGGCTGGCTTGAACACTACATTCCAGCAACAAGATGAGTCGGCTTTGCTGAGGTGCGGAGACTGGATGGCCTTGTGGTTCATGACAAGCGAGAAGATCCTGGATTTATGAAGCTGGTCGTGCACCACCACGAATCTGCAGATCTAACCTACTGAAGACTGAGTTTGGAGGGTGGAGGGGAGTCTGCAGCAGAGACAAGCGGTCATAAGATTGCCGTGCCGAAATGGAAGTACTGCTATGTACTGTAACGTTTTGAATAATGTGCTCCAAACCTACCCCGAACCAGACATTGCAATTCGTAGAGGAAAAAAATTGGGGCAGTTTCACACTAGTGGTGTGAAGACTGGGCAACCAACGAAGCTGGCGGCCCTGCGGCCCCATCTAGGTTATTCTTGGTTCAGCTAAGTTTATGCATGGTTATGCTTGGAGACTTGGCCAAGTTCAAGTACCCACTTGGGGGTACCCTTTGTGCACACCCAAAATGTATACCGAGTGTCCCTTTCGGGTACATATTCAGCCTAGTGCCCCACGCGGGGCACGAGACGCTGCCTTTTATTTATGCAGCAATTTATCCCTCATCTTCAGGTGTTCTAAGCAAATGTTAGGATTTATTTTAGATTTTTATCTGGTTATTTGGTTTATTTTGGCTTTATTTGCGTCTGCCGCGATATCATTTTCTTTTCAGAAATAAATAATACATTTCATGTTTAGCGTTAGTTGTAAAATAAATGGCAACACTGGAAACTTTTTTTTTTTTAAAGAAAAAGTAGTACACTCGAACGCAAATGCGCGCAAAAATTTCGCTGCGAGTTTTGTGGCCTGCGCACGTGCTGCGGGGTAATGTCAAACAAAGACGTGTGACAGCAGGGTAAGTAGTCTCTTGGAACTCTCGTGTCTCATGATCCCCTGTGGGCAATTAAATCTCGTGCGTGCACGTTTTAAGTGCGGAGCATCCTAAGAGCCCGCCGTGTCGTCGTAGTTCACGAATCATCGAAGTGCAGATTGTTGTCAGGCCGCAGTGAAAGCTGAGGAACTTGCCACAGAGCAGAAGACCGTCGACGACGGGCTTCGTGTAATTAATCGTGGCAGCGGTGTCTGCGCTGACATTCTGGGCGTGTCTTCGCAAGACGTCACCTGTGACAGTCTCGCCTTCTGACTGCGCCACGGGATCGGACCGGAACGAACTACGGCCATTTTCAACAGCTTTGATTTACTTGCGAAACGAGAGAAGCTATAGTATTAAGGTCGGTATTGATTGTATTTATCTTTCGGCAGGATCGAAGGTGCCAAATGTCATTTTGTGTGACATTTCAGACTACCTGTCTTCTATCACGGCCGTCTAACTTAACCATATTGTTTTGAGTGCAAAACATTCTGTTGCACATGCACCCTAAAATCGCCGCTGCCAATGTTGCCATCACTAAAACAAGTGATGAATCTCGTATATGTTTGGTTCTTGTGGCATTTTGCGGAAGCGGTCGATCCTGTGCCATTGGAAATGGAGGGAGACTTCTGTCCTGTGCCACGTTGATTCCCACAAGCTAGTCAAGCATTAAACTCTTCAGATGAATTTTGAGGGAGCACAGGTACTCACTATACTGATACTCACTGCATTGTATTATTATTGTTTTTTTTTTTTTGCTTTGTAACCTACTCCCCCTCTGTTATGCCTTTGGCCCTAAGGGGTACAATAAATAAATAAATATGCGCATAATTTTTAATGAATTCCCAGCGTGCGGGTTTGGGCTAGCAGTAATCCGCTTTAAACAACACAGTTGTGTAATTACGTCAGAGAGTAAATTGGTTTCACAAGAAAGGCTGATGTCACTGACAGGCTCTTTTGACTTTCAAATCTTCCTTCCTTTCAAAGCATGCCTGCTTTTTCTTGCAGAGGACTCTGTGGATTGCGAGAACCCTAAAGAGAACCTAAGAGATTTCGAAAGTCCTGCAAGGTTCCTTAGGGACTCCGAGAGCCTTTTGCCAGACTCTGCAGATCTTGAGAGTTCCAAAGAAGGCTCTGAAGGTAAATAGAGGCCCGAAGAGGAACCCATTGGGAACGACAGCCCTATGGAATATTTCCAGGCTCGAAGCAGTGGCAGGCCTGCAGAACTGGTTTCACCAACCGTCCTGAAAGGTCTAAGGGGCCGCTTTACGGGGGCCACCCTTGATTATCAGCTTCCCTGCACAGCTGCAGAGGGCAAACTTTGTCAGATCTTTGACCACCTGTCGACCTGGAATGAGTTCCTCTGCCAGGCTTCTATGCAGCTGCGAGAGACAACGGGAACCTCCGGGAATGTCGCTCTGGTATTTCGTTCTCTGCCACAACTGACGCCGTACCCCTCAAGAGAGCAGCTGTGCGAAATCAACACACTTGTGTACTGGTTGCTGAAGACGCACCGCTGTCTAGTGTATGTTGAGATAAAAGTTAGTTGTGGGCCGTATGACCACATGCTTCATGAGGCCCTTCAAGGAAATCGGCACGTCAGAAGTTTGAGACTTTTTTGGCGGGTTGAGTGCCTGGGAAGACCAAGTGCCTGACATTGTCTCTATGACCCACCTCAAGGAGCTTTGGTGTACAGGTTACATAACGGATACAGAAGCACCCGTTTCCAGGCTGACCAGCTTGTTGCACACCTCGACGTCACTGACAACCCTTGCGATTTGTCAAATGACCCTCAAAGGTCCAAGTGTTGAGAGCTTGTTCAGAGCACTAAGAGAAAATAGCATTTTGGAAGAGCTTGCTTTACCCGGTTCCGTAATTGCTGAGGCCACGCCTGCCGCACAGGCAGTGTCGCAGAGTTCTTGAAGAACAGTACCTCGTTGAAGACCCTGAACTTTGTGGCAGATCGGTTCGCGGGAAGTGAACAGTGGCACTGGATTCTTGAAGGCCTGATGTGGAACAAGAGCGTTGTTAGTGCGACCTTTACAGGTCTGCCAGTTGATCCAGCCTCCATTCAACTCATGACCAAGGTTTTCACCCAGAACACAGTCCTACGGAGCTTCAAGTGCGAATATGGGGACTGTTGGGATCTGAAAACTTGTGTGAAGGATCGACCGACTAAGTCTGACTTTGACTGCTTGCACAAGTCTCTTTTGCAAAATGACACGTTAGAGCAAGTGTGTCTGCCTATTGAGTTCTGGAGTTCCAAGGAGTGGAAGGAACTGTTTAAGGCATTGCAAACAAAGGACCATCTCAAGTTGTTCACAATCGATGTGCCCGGCAGAGATGATGCTCTTTTGCTGGATGTTAGTGCTGCTCTGGAGGGAACTGGACGCAGAAGAGAGGGTTTCCTTCCAAGCTTCATTCGATTACGGCCATTCTGACGAGATCTTTTACTGTAAGGCGCTTCCTGTAGCCCTTGTGCGTGCCACGGATTGTTATAGCACCGCAGTCTGTGAATTTTTGAAGCATCTGCCATCACTTGACTACGTGAAATTGCTACAACTGCAGCTTGTCGGCATTAAAGGAGGGGCTGAATTCTCCTTGGCTTTCATCACCTTCTTAAGAGAGACTCGCACGCTGAAGACGCTGAGTATTGAGGCTGATTGTGATGGTTCGCTGCGTGGCTTAGAAGACACCATAGCGAAGGGCGTGGCTGTCAACAGCAGCCTGAAAGAAGTGCGCCTTCGGGTGGAAGAAGCCATGTCAGACCTCTCCGGTTTCGTGAAGCCCCTGGCAGAGGCAATCAACAGCAGCAAGAACATCAGCAGGGTCTGGTTCAATGTCGACTACCACAAAGACTCAGAGCTTGCCTTTTTCCAAACGCTCTCCCTGGGCATCACAAAGAACTACACTCTGCTTAGTGTCATCATGCATGGGCTCTTGGACAAGAGTGCCGAGGTCTACTGGTTTCAAGTGTGGGATGCGATGCGGCGCAACCATGGGTTGGTGACGGCCGCTGCCGACTTTGTGAGGGGTGTCCGGCGAGACAGGTACGTGCCTTGTTTCTCTGTGTAGGGTCTGAAGACCAGGGTGTCGGAACGAAACGAAAAACGAAAAAAAAACGACATTTTTCACCGGAACGAAGACAAACACGTAACGATATTTATTATTTCTTTCAGGAGGAGAAAAACCGAAAAGATTTTGTTTCGGTTTTTGGTCTGAGTGGCAATTTCAGCTTATTTCCAGATTCATTTCAATTTCCGTTCAGCGAGATGTGAAATTGCCTTCGATTCGCTGGCATAAAATCGTCTTCGTCTCTCTGGCACCCACTCTCCTTTGGATTTGAAGTAATTTCATAAATCTCAGTTTTTTCTCGCACAAAACACAAACCACTATGAACCATTATTTTTTTTTTTTCATTCCGGAGCTGAAACGGAATCGTACTTTAATTTATGAAACGAAACAGAAGCGAACAAAAAACATTTCATTCTGACACCCTGCTGAAGACCTTGTAGGTTGGCTGATCCACTTAATAATGGCAGCCCTGTTCGTAGTTCTGAACGGAATTAGTGCATAGAACTCGAAGGGCTGTTCAGCTTGGTTGCACCCGTGGACCAGCTTTGCTGGTCCCCTCATGTGCTTTATGGACTGTGATGTGCCCTGCGTGACGCCATTTCGATTTTGCTATTTTGAGCATGTAAATTTACAGCTTGGTCATGTTGGAAGTGGCCTGTTATCACTTGGGAAGATTCATTGGTTGACATTTCTTTACGCAAATTTTTTATGTTTGTGTCCTCATCTGTAATACTATCTTCAAAGATCCAAGTGTGGCAGTATGATAAAGACACTGGACATCTACACTTCAGGGGCTTAATACGTGGCCATGAGACCGTAGACGTGCATGTTGCTGAGTTAAAAGGACCATGCAGCACTTACCATCGACTACTCGGAATGTATTTTGGGGTAAAGTCTATTGTCCCCGCAATCTCCTCCCGCAAGAATTATGAATATCCGTTCACTATCACTGAAACTACGCGCGATGAGATATTGCGCATAATTGTTCCCTCTCAATTCTCGACCGCGGACAAAAATGCGACGAAAGCTGTGCCCTGCGCTCTCTCCCGGCGAAGGGGGCGGCTCACAACGTTCTCTTCGGCGTTCTTAGGTATATCACAGGCCGGGGAGTGTTCTCCGCAACGTGGAGGGGTCTATATTCCAGTCTTGGTGCCACAAAAAAGCAGGCATGGCTGCCTTGCTCGCAAGCGCGCACTTAGGCTGGTAGGGTGTTTTTGAAGCATTAAACATTTGTTCCCAAGTGATCTCGAAAAAGAAGAGTATTGAGTTTGTCAGCCAAACTCTGCGCGCACTCAAAACACAAAAGAAACGCCAAAACTGCACTCAGGTTCAGGCATAGAAGAGGGTGGTACACGGCGCTGACGACTGGGGATCGTCACAGGAAATGCGAGAAATAAGCCGCGAAGTTGACCAGCGGCAGCCAATAGGACAGCCATGGCCCAAATGACGTCGTTTAGGCCATGCCAGGGGTGCATAATGAGGAACATTGAAAAGAGCGCGACTGGTTTTTCCGCTGTCTTTCACAGCGATTTGCGCGCTCACTGTTTCCATGCACGTGTAATATTTGGCTCAGGTATTCCTGGCAGGGTAATCTAAACGTCGTGCAGGTTTACTTGCACTGCTCAAAGAGTGTTGCAGGGCCCCTTTAAGGCTAGGAAGCCGTAGTTTCACTGTTCCGAAGTGTCATTTGGCAGATAGAGCTGAAAGCTGTGAGCGAGCCACGCGAGAAAAAAAAAGTAATTTTAAAGCTTCTGTGAGTTTATGCTGTTTCCTGGGTTTAATTTCTAATATGATACATTTTACTTAATTATTCATATTGCAGGCCTTCCATGTTACGAGAGCCTAGCATACGCATTTAGGCTTCTTCTTGTAGTAAATGACTCATATTGTCCTCTGCATTAGATTTGGTGGGTGAGGCATTTTGGTTTGGTGGCGTCAGTTGTGAGCACAGCTGGCAACCATGTCAGGCGAGCAACATGTGACCACCAAGAGGTGGGTAGAAGCAAACCTCACTGTTGGAATTCGCACATCGTTTCTTTCGTCTCCACTGTAGCTGTGGGTATCATCGTGCTCCTTCCCCCCTCCGTGTCACTGCCCATTCCAGCTTCAGCTGAGCTGTGGTAGTTCCCCTTTGGACACGATGAGCACGGCTGATGGCGCACTGCTAGCACCTACGGAACATCTCCCAATGAGCTTTCTAATGTGACGCGCTAAAGCTCACCTTTGTTGTCCTTCCGTGCTTGCAGGCACTGTGCCATGGCCGTGCGGCAAGTCCATCACCATCCGGAGCTGGTAGAAAAGGTGGCCAGGCTGGAGTCCATCGATGAGGCACGGGCGGCTGCCATGGTCCAGGAAAGCTTCCACACCACGGCCAAGATGCCCGACTTCATGTGACCCTCTGTTGTTGCGAAAGAGCAGCTCACATGTCGTACATGCAAGGGTCTGCACGCGTGACTCGACGTCCTTTATGAGCACTGCAGGAGTGAGGGGCTGTGTGAAGCTGTTCAACGTCAAGGATTCTACGCCAGAGCAGTGTCATACGCGTGCTGCTGAGAAGTCTGAATGTTTGTGCGAAATAATCACCGATGAATAAAGTTGCTATGAGACGTTTGACTCAGCGAGCACTCTTGCTCTTGCTGCCATCATTGCTTGCTTCCAAGGGCTGTTTCATTGTTTTAATCGTGTGTGTGAGCTGGTGGGCCGTAGAGCTAAGCCTGGATTTCAAACAATGGGCAAGGCCACAGATAGTAGAGACAGTTAACGTACCTGAATGCAGATGCACACGTCTGTGTGTGCATGCATTGATAAACTAGAAGGCACCACTGCCCGTCTGTGTGAGTCGTCTTCCCTCTTTGTGCAGCGTCTTTGCCACTGGTTCTCTCATCATAAAATGGGAAAATTCTAAAGTGAATCTCTCTTCTTTTCTGTTTTTTGAGCATCCTCGACCATGTGCTTTGCGAGAGACATTCGTGCAGGCGGCTCCCCTTGAAAAAAATGCTATCAAATTAAATGGCATCCAGGCCAAACAAAATGTCTCTGCACTGCCATGACGTCAAGGGGCCATGAAGACAATAAAGTACAAGTTTGTTTTATTCGAAAGATTTTCTGTTCTATGGTGCCCCCAGCGCTTGGTCCGGAAGCGAACGATGCTTTATTCACTGCAAACATTAATCAGTTAAGCTGAAATTTTATTTCACAACACCAAAAAGCTGTGTTTGAAACGATGTTTTGCAATGACATCATAAGGACAGGTTTTTCAGCTAAACTTGGTGTGGAGCGGAGACCTTGCTTATTGTTAGTCAACCTAGATGGTGCCACCACACCGCGGAATAGCCGTTTCTGCCTTTGGGTTTCGTTGTGAACGTATTTTACCTGGCTTGTTTTGTTCATGGAGACAATCGTTTCGTGAAACATGGTGCTTGCTGGACAAATACGGTCACGTAAGACATCGTCGCTTGCGTCCAATCAGGCAGCATCGTCTGAACACAACCCAAAGCCCCGCAGTCCTGTGCGCTAAACCAAGCAGAGTGCGCGCAGTACTCACAGCAGCAATTGGTACTTCTATGTTTACATGTGCATTCGTAACTTCCACTGTTTGTCGCACCATTCGGAGGGCTTTAGAAGGAATGTGCCCTAAATTTAAGCACAAATAGCTCGTTCGGCAAGCTATAAGCTCTGCCTAATTTGCGTTTGTGCATTTGCCGCCCCTCCGCCAATCGCAAAGCTGTCTGGTATTGGCATCATAGCTTCGTTGCGGGAATGAGCTAGTGGGTCGCATAGCCATTCCGTTTTTCCTACATTGTAGCTTATTGAGCGAAGTTTACATTAAAAAGTGGTGTCAGTATGATTCTAACGAGGCATCTTTTGAATGAACCAAACTTGTGTTTTCTCTTCATGGCTCCTTTAAAGGAACCCAGAAAAGCCTTTTGTAAAAGTTACAAAAGGCCTTTATTGTCGCGTAGTACCAATATAGCGATGCAATGCCGTTGGAATTATTGATCTACATTCAGTATTAGCTGCGCCAGAAGCAATTAAGTGCACCTCTCCCCACTTGCCGATCGATTCCTGCTCCCTCTCTGCTTCTTTCAAAGCAGCTGCAAACACTGGGAATAGCCATGTGACATCGCGACGCTCGACTTCCGTTCTCCGCTAGCTACATTCCTGCACCTATAGTTCATCTCACAAGCTAGCTGCAGCACTGTGGAGGCTACATTGTTATCAATAGTGCGCCCACTGAGGGCGCCTAATCCGCCGTGAAGGGGGTCCTGAAAGGACACTCCCTTCTCCCCTCCCCGCAAGTGGCACCGCACGGCCCCGGCGCCTTTTGTCGCTTCCTTCGCGGTGAGTTAGGCGCCCTGAGGGGGACAACAATGTAGCCTCCACAGTGCTGCAGCTAGCTTCTGAGATGAACTATAGGCACGCGTCAATCGCTGCGGACCCGCCTTTGCCTCGGGATCGCGCAGGAAGGAGGATGAGCAACCGGAAGCCAATGGCAGTGACGTTGCCGGCGACCGACGATCGGCCGAATCAGGGGGGCGCCTCGTCGTTGCGTCAGCCGCGGTCGGCTCGCTGCGGCGGCGCGCTCATCGGCTGTGAAAGGCGATCTTCAAAAATTGTTTACAAATTATCCCTACAACGTATGGGGTTCACACTTGGCTAAAAAATCCCCCGTTATGTGTTCTACCACCTGAATGCATTTGATTGCCACCTTCACAAAGCTTTTCTGGGTCCCTTTAAGGGGGGACATGGCTGTTTAAACAAATTCTTTTAATTTTTAAGTAACCTCTGTGAAACCTGTCAGTCTTGCTGCCTTCTTCGCAGTGATTTCAAATATGGCATTAGTTTTTCAGTTGGTCAATTAGTTACCATGATAACTAAAGATAATTGGTTATTTTTGGAGCAACAATAGACAAAACAGTGTTGGTCATAAAACTTAATCTTTATATTTTCCAATACTATGAACCCTGGTCACTGCAGTATAGGAAGCAGTTTTTTAGATGTACTGCTAGCAGCTCATTAATACCTGGTTTTGAAATGGGTGTTCGAAACGGTTTCCTTGCCACTGGTGCCCACCAAGGTTTAATGAGCTGGTAAAATTAGTTCAAAGCGGTGCATAAAAAAAAAACGATTCTTCTCATTGCACTCACTAGTGTTCATAATATTGGAAAATATAAAGATTACAGCTCTATGACTAACGCTGTTTTGCCCATTGTTCCTCCAAAAATGGCTAATTGCCTCTAATTATTCTTGGCAACAATTTAACCTTACTCAAAAATAATGCCGTATTGAAATCAGTGGACAAAAAAGCAGCAAGACTGGGAGGGTTTCACAGAGTTTAACTTCACAATAAAGGAAGCTGTTTTAAAAGGAGCCATGAAGACAAAATACAAGTGTGGTTTATATAGAAAGAGTGCTTAGTCCCGATAACAATGATAGCCAATATCATCGCAATCTTCGAACAAATAACGGAGATATTAAAGAAAACGTAAGAAGCAGTCGCGGCCCCCTAGCCAATTTCCCGCAACTTTTCTATGACGTCACGGAACCTTGTTTGCGCGATTGGCGGCCGCTTAACTGACCTGTCGCGACGACTTATGACTGGACGATGGGGCCTCTGGTTCTATTTGACCGCATCACTTGATTGCTAACGTGCAGTTAACGCACTGAAAATTATGTTTTATTGTTGGCCCGTGTGACGTCATTCTTGCTCATAACACGTCACTGTGGCGCAAAATTTGAAAGTTTTTGAATACTTCTTGCTTTTTTTCGTCAAAACAACACCTTTTGTGGCTGTAATGGAGCTGAGTGAGATACTGAATCCTAGTTCTTTCAAATTAAACAAAGTTGTATTTTCTCTTCATGGCTCCTTTAAGAGCAGTGTCGCCCCTTAGGGTCCCCAAGATTATAATCAGGTGCATTAACCTTTAGAGAGGGTTTTTTCCTGCCACCTAGCCAGTCAAGTGAAACAGTCATAAATGCATCCATTAATAGCGTTGCGGCTTACTGTGGCGGGGGCAGCATTTCTCTCTGCGCTGGCGGGATGTGGATGTGCGCAACTTTGATGCAAGCTCGGTATCATTCAGCGTGTGATGTTATTTGTTAAGAGACATACCCAACCTTTGGTTACGATCATTGTAAGAAAATAAAATAAAGCAAATTATCTCACCTTGCACAACAGGTCAAAACAAAATAGCGCCTGCAGTAAAGCAGAATAGCTTGTTTTGCGGGTGCTTAATAAACCGGCAAAAACATTCCATTGGGTTTCATGGGGCACAACCTTTTTAATGTTACAAGTGTAGTAGCAGCGCAGTGCTCACAATGAATTTTCACTTAGTCACATGTACGTATCCTTTTAGGCTGCCATTTTTTTTTGTCGAATTGTGGCTGATAACAGCTTGCCACATTTTTTAACATTCTCTTTTATTTGTTAAATCTTACATCATCATGTAGTTTGGTAGAATCAACCGGGATGCTTGAAGTAATCATTCCAATACTCTTTTTGGACTCCTGGGAAAAGAACCGGTGCAAAAGCTTGCTGCATCTTCAGTGGTAAAGCAACCCCTCCGCTCAAATACAACTTTTCTTACTTACAGCGCAGGTGTTTTTTTAGCTCGCAGTTTTTCTCTGCAATGCAAGCATTGCTAATATTTATTTTGCAGCAGAACACTGAACCGTAATTGCCTGTTGCTTGTTACACTTGAAAAAGAAAAAAACAAAAGAAGAAGTGCCTTTTTTGAGGCATTGTCGCATCACTACATTCTTGTCCGTTCTGCTAGTTTTCCTGAAAAGGAACATTTTGAAAAATATGATTGCGCTGCCAGTAGGGTGTGCCTTTGTGTAAGTAAGCTTCTTCGGTGTCTGTACATGAGAATTCACTAATAGCTGCTTGGACGGTTTGGCTCATGGTGTCCCAAAAACTAAACAGCACAAAACGTTGCAGCGAGGCCAAGAGTGCAAAGAAGCGTTGTACTGTGTTCATGTTCCCTTCCCCGTGTTCTGTTGCTTTGTGCTGACTATTTTTTCAAAATGACCAACTCGCACCAGCTTCTGTTTCATTGTGTCCTATTGCACAGCCTTCAAGGATGGTCCAAGGATAGAGAGAAAAGTCACTTGGAGTGTCAAAAAATTCTCAGGACACTCAAGTCTGTTTACATGCTTTGAAGACGAAACCCTTGCATTCTATTGGGACGGGTACTTTGGTACACGGGTGCGTTGTCCGCCTGCCAACATGGCAGTTGCGTTATTTTACTGTCCTTAATCCATCTATAATCTACTTTAATCCACTGCAATCCCACCCCAATAAATGTTAATTCACTTCATTCAATCCTCATTCATCTTAAAGGAGAGAAAACACAAGTTTGGTTCATTCGAAAGATTGCCTCGTTAGAACCATACCGACACCACTTTTAACGCAAACTTCGCTCACATGAGCTACATAATTAGGAAAAAATTGAATGACCATGCGACCCACCAGCTCATTTCCCGCAACAGAACCTATGATGTCATACTAGAATGCTGCGATTGGCGGAGGCCGGCAAAAGCAAACGCAAGTTAGGCAGGGCTTACCAGTTTCCATAGTGAGCTATATGCCCGTTAAACAAGCTGCACATTCCTTTTGTGACACTAAGAACGGTGGAGTAAACGGTTGAAGTTCCGAACAAACTAGCAAACTTGTAGGCCAATGCGTACGAAACTACCGCCGGCCGAGCTCGACATCTCGCCGTCGCGCAGACGAATTTTCTGGCTCGAGGCTCTTCGGGGCCAACGAACCGCTCTAGCACGCACAGCCGCGACCTTGCTTGGTATCTTAATCCCTTGACAGGAGGTTGGCCGTCATATCGCCAACCAGCAAAGGTAAAAATAGGAACGATGTGAGCAAGGAACAGCAAGCAGCGACGAGATAGTGCCAGTCGTCGCAGAAGTTACGAGCTCGTTTCCAGTTTACAACCACTGAAAACTTCAGTTTGTTTGAGTACTTTACAATGAAATTTCGTTGCTGCGTCCTGAAATGCCCATGTAGTACGGGCAGGAGGTTGTATAGAACTATAGAACTAGTTTTATACAACCTCCTTGAGTACGGGCAAATCGTCGAGGGAGTGCGACATCCCCGCCGGTGAAGAGATCTCCTTTCATGTGCTGCCCAACGACGAACGACGGCGAAGCAAGTCGCTACGTTTTGTGAACTTTGAAAACGGAGGAGAAAGGGAGCTAAAGGAAGTACGAGTGTGCTCGCTTTCATTTCCGACGAAGCGATTACGGCAGGGACCCTTACGTTAGCTCACTCCTGGGACATTCCGCCGCTCGTCGCCGACTTCGTCAAATCGCCGTCAAAGCGCTCTGAGCTTGAAAAAAGGCCCATCTCCCCGCGAGGGGGACTCAAGTAACTGCGTCGCATAGGGGGTGGGTGTATTGCGTTAACGTTTAGTGTTTGGGGAGTTGGTGGTAGTGAATGCGTTGTATCAGCAGCTTCTTGACGTAGTTTGAATGAGTCAAGGATATAAGGCGCGTTCGTAGCCTTTGATTCTGTGTCGGTTTTGTGGCGCAGTTGGAAGAACACCGTGTACCTTGCGTTCCGCCCGCAGGGTCGTGGGATCGAAACCAGGCGCCGGTAAGTATTATTTTTTTATATAGTGTAGGGGGAGGGGTGCGGACCTGTTGTTGAGAGCGAGGAGGGTAGCATGATGCGGGAGAGGAGGAGTGGGGGAGAGGGCGCGCCTGCGCGCTGAGCTGTTGCGGACGGCGGCGGACGCTACATGTGAGTTAAAGAAATGCTCGGCATTTAAAAAAAAATACCGTACACACTGCGCATTGACGCTCGTATCTTTCTGGTCGCAGCAGAGAGCTCGCGCGAACGGTTTTCTATACACGACACCAGCCAACTGGCATAAGCGATACTGCTACTGAAATTGAACTATTATTAACCGTAATAAAAGTACGGCACATACGTATTCGTCCGTATTCGTCCGTCGCGACGGGGCTGACGAGGCAGCGGTGCCGACGGCTGGGCGTTGGTCTGTTGTGGGTATCGTGGAATGGTCGCTTTCCGGTCCATCCGTGTATCCCACAACTCCTGCCGCTCGTGTACTTAGAAGCATTGAGCGTTCAGGTGGTGTGAGGTTGTATAAGCAAGCCCGAGCTTCTCGGCGAGAGTTTTGTTTTCCGGATCAGGCGATTCCATGACTAGGGCTGCGGGTGCACTAGGTTTTACTAGTATTTTTAAAATGGCCGTCGCCTCGGTTTCGGCACGAGTTCCGGTTCCTGTTTGATTCCCGCGTGTGGGTGCTATATGGAGTCGACATACTAAGTATCGGTTTCATGAACCGGCTCGTGTGACGCCATTGTTCAAGTCACGAAATGTGCAATTTAGCGGGAGATTTCAAATTTTGGCTTAAATTGCCTTATTTCGCAGTGAATAAAGCATCATTTGCTTCCGGGAAAGCGCTTGGGGTACTATGAAACACCTAATCTTTAGAATAAAACAAATTTTTGTTTTCTCTTCATGGCTCCTTTAATCCAGCATTAATATATCCCACTTGATGAGTAAAGACAACGCAGTTATTGTAATTACCTACATTAACTTGTCATTAATAGTTCATACACCAGGCTAACTCTTGTTTACAGTGTGATGGCGAAACAAAATGTGAACGGAGCACGGGTCGGAAATTTCGAAGGGATTTCTCCGCCATGTGCGTAGTGCTACAATTCAGTTACGATTCTGTTCGCGCGTACTGCAAGCTTTGTGCAGTGCTCTTGTGCTTTGTGGCAGAGCTTACCTCATGTGCGCCTGCCGTGTGGGGATCATTGGGGGTGACTGAAGACGCGTTGCAGCTAAACTTCACGGAGTCCATGGTTCTTTGTGTTAAGACCTGCCCCGGCAAAGTGCACGCCGCAGCCGAGATCTCTCCCCCTCTTTCAGACTCAACGATCGCCGCTACTGCCGGCCCTCGCGAACTCGGGAAAGATAGTGCACAGAAGCACTGGGAAGGCCGCGCAGCCGTTACGGCTGCAGTTTCGGTGGATAGTTCAATTTGTTTTGCAGCAGCGAATCCATGCTGTCGCCCTGTCGAATCACACTGTAACCTTGCCCGTAAGGTTATTGTTCCTGCATTGCGATCGGCTTATCTCTCGCCATGCAGCAAACCAGTTAATTGTTTGCCTTTGGCTTCTTGTCATCATCACGAAGGCAGCAACCTTTGCTTGCCGCTCACCGCCACACTACTACACGCATGACGGAGCATGCCTTCCCGAATGTAACACTAACCAGCAACCTCAAAGTGACTTTAAAAAAAGTAATGCTAAAATAAAATCTGGCCGCACATACTTTATGCTGGCGGCCGCATAAAATATACATCATTCTGAGTTCACAAAGCTGTGATCCGTTACTTTTCGTTGCACCTTTACGCACCTCAACATCGAAGAAAAAGTGTCGCTGCTTCGCATGGCGAAAGACAGTGAATCTTCTTCAGTAGGATTCATGGTGGTTAGCGCGAACGGAAACAACACACAGAGAAGAGAATAGACGACACAGGCGCTGACTCTCTTCTCTGTGTGTTGTTTCCGTTCGCGCTGACCACCATGAATGCTATCCAACTCGCCCAATTTGCTTCCTTCTTCAGTAGGACCATTCCATGAAGAGTTTGGTGTGCAAGCCTGTGGAGCACTCGCTACACAGGCTTGGGATTCTTGGGGAGGGGGGGGGGGCTAAAGCAGGATATAGAGGGTTTCACCACGCCCGCGAAATGCCCCAGCCAAAATTCCACGGAGAGGTTCGCTGCGTCCGTGAGGGAGACGCCACGAAGGGTTCGACTCACTGACAAGGCGACGATAGGCTCCAAAGGACCAGGACGAACCAGGAGATTTATTGGCTGAGTTGTACGCCACGACAGTGCTAATAACTACACTGTACCGACGTGCGCTCAAGGCCCGGCCTCGTGTGGGCTGCAATGGCCGAGGTGACACATGGACTGCCCTATAGGGATAAGCCTACCTTAGCACATCCGATTGGGGTCAGGGGTCCTGCTCCAAACTATAGGTCGGCGTACACACTCGTGAGTACACTCATTATTACTCATTTGTACTCAAACTCGCGAGTACAGACCCGTACTCATTTTTGTATATACAAAAAGAGAGTATGATGCACTCAACCTCACGAGTGAGCACAGACCCATATGGGTCTATACTACAGACCCATATGGGTCTGTACTCACTCATCATCGTGCTCACTCGTGAGGTTGAGTACTCATCACCGTATTCATTTTTGTATATACAAAAAAAACGAGTACGATGGTGAGTACATGTACAGACGGAAAATATGAGTACGATGACGAGTAAGTACATGTGCTCGCTATTACAAGTACTCGCGAGTAGTACTCATGAGTACACTACTCGCAATTGCATGCACTCGCGAGCAGTACTCACGAGTACGGTACTTGCGAGTACGAACTTCTGAGTTTGATCACGCGCTCGAATGCGACGTGCGTACACAAGTCACGCATTTCGCGGTCCCACAGCGCCCCTGGGTAAAATGAGGGGGACTGGCGTTCTTATCATTCCCTATTCCGTGGCCCTCGACTCTTGCTTGCCACGGTGTTGCCGTAGTGAAATGAAAGCAAGGGCAGGCATGGTGGCTTCACTGGACTTGCTCTGTTCAAATTACAGGTCAATAACATAGTTCAGCATGTGACTGCGAGTGGTTGGTTGCGAAAACAAATTACTGCACTTTTGAATACGAGTAAATGGGAGCGAAGATAGAGTAAAAGTGAGTACACATCGAGTACGGGTAATCATGAGGACTAATGAGTTTTAGTACGAAATGAGTTATGTGATGAGTGAGTACGAGTGATTTTAAGTACAGACGAGTTTTTTGGGTCCGACTTTGAGTGAGCTACAGCGTGAAGGAAAAAAATTGCGAGTGAGTTATTTCTGTTTTGCTGGACTTAATCACGCTTCGAACGAGTGGTAGCCCAGGCGCTGAAGAGCCGCGTTTCCCCGCCATCCCTATTCTCGATCCTCAATCTCCTGTCATCCTCCCTCCCTTATCTCCATCAATTTCCGCGAAATGCGTGCGCCCTCTTGGGTGAGGATGGGCGACGGCAGTGGCGGGGCAGTTGGTGCCCGCCGGCGCTTCGGGCTGCTACTCCTGCGAGACGACGTACACCGGCGGCCTCTTAGCCTTCAACCCAGCGTCCCGGCTAATTCTGGGACTAGCGCCAAGTCTTCCCCTGGTGGCGCTTAGTGGGCAATAGTGAGTTGTAACACGGCCTCCGCGATCGGCTCGCCGCCGTCAGCCGCGGAGGCCATGGTTGTAACTGCCATAGCAACGTTCCCGCCATCTTAAGCTTGGAGGCGTTACAATTGCCATGGCAACGCTGCGAGGAAACGCATAAAGGGGGGGGGGAGTGATGCCTTCGTCCCCTCGCTTCTCCCCACCGCTCCGGTGCTGGCCCCCGCGCCCTTCGCGCCGCCCCATAGGCCTCGCCGAGAACGGCGAACGGCGCTGCCTGGCAGACGTACGCCGCTCAGACAGTACGACAAAAGTTAAATCGCAGTTCAACAGTTTATTCATGTTTTAAAGGGACAGACAACCGATTTTTGTCGCGTATATGTTCTCTAGCTCATATGAAAGCCAGCGTTTTATATAGCCCGGTAACCACAAGCAATTTCCAAACAAATTGGGGGGAAATAATTTTAATTTGGCAGCAAACATTCTGAAATCGGAAGGATGGCGGTTCGTAGTGTCGAAACTTGACACTACAATATGTGTCCCTGTCACGTGACCTGCAAACCTAGCAGCTACTGTAACTGCTGAAACGTTTATGTAAGTATTGAAAGCCTTTTAATACAAGTATTTGTGCCAGGTTAAATTCTATACTTCTAAACATTATTTTGAAAATTTTAAAAACACGCCGCCCACCGTCGCTGGGATGCTCCCAGTGTGGCTAACTGAGCCTCCATGCCCAAAATCAACGGCAGCGTTCAGTAAACAGACCCAGTAAAGAAGCTTTGACGATTCTGCCTGAGTCAGGGGCGTTTGTTCTGGCAAAATATTGGTTTCAGTTTCCAAATACGCCAACGGCGGCTTAAAAAAAAAAAAGAACGTCGCGTCCGGGGAGAATCGAACTTCCACCTCCACAACGTGAAGCCAGATTCTACCTATCGTCTATCCCAACAGATGGCGCATCGTGCAAAATAGACCGTTACATTAAAACACACATAAAGGAACAAGAAAGCCTGCGATTCAAACTTTTTTAGCTGGGACAAGTTTTCAAATATCGTTTTTCATTTCGCATACAGACAAAAGTTTGTTGCTGAGCTACTCTGTCATGGTTGCCAGCATTATATTTGGGAGGACACATACGGCTCGTAGATCTAGAAATTTCGATTTAAAAGTTCTAGGGCGTTATCAGCAAAACCGTTTCTCGTCAAGGTGCTTTAAGTGATGCCCTTTTATTTGGGATAGAAAGATATACTCGACAAAAATCGGTTGTCTGTCCCTTTAAAAAATGCGACCTAGCACGAACGCAACGTGCAGCAGAAAGCACTGATGTACGATACGAAATAGCAAAAGTTGACATCAAGCACGGACCACGGTACACGCAGTTGTACAGCTGTTTGCACGACACTTTAGTTTCACGTGCGTACAGAGTCCACATACGCAAACCCACGCGCATGTGGTTACACGTACGCCGCGCATAGGGCGCCTCGATGGCCGCGCTCTACATATACCAGATTGATATCGCACTAATTCAGGAAAGCCAATCGATTCATGTATCTAAAAAAAAGATTTATGCCTACCTTTTACAAATCCAAAACTAAATCCACATGCTCTTAATTCCTCCTCCCATTCCATGCAAATCAAGCGTACTATACTTGTTTCTTATACGATAACTGTGTATGAGATATTCACTCAATTTTTTGCGTACCAATCTTCAATGTGCTTAGGTTCAGTGTCCAATGGCATAACATTTGTATTTCTCAATTGCGATGTATCTTTTCCTTTTTTTCTTCTGTTTTTCTTCCTTACCCAATGAATGTTCATGTATGACTAATGATTTATGCGTGTGTAATCGGGTGAATCGGCGCTTTGTCAGGCCTTCTGTGCCTTTACGCTGGTCCCCCCAGGCAACTTGTATCGTTTCGTTGTCTGAAATAAATTTCTATTCTATTCTATTCTATTCTATTCTATTCTATTCTATTCTATTCTATATCGATTGATTGCTAGTGGTATCCCTTTGGAGACGGGGTGATGACGTGTCATCTTACCAAGGAAAAAACTAACATATCTATGTTTTATACTCTTCGTTTAATACTAGCGCTGCTCTGAAGGCAGGCACAAAATACTTTTTTTTTTTTCTGTTGCAGGTGGTAGCTGTCATAGCATTATTTCCTTCTCTGATTTTCGTCCGCCAGCATTCTAATCTTCTTTTAGCCGCCTCAACAGCCTTGAAGTTAACTTCCTCTGCGCTACCCTTAAATCCTAGGGCTTCTGGAAGCCGAATATTTCCCTCTTGAAGATTTGGGTGGATACACTCACATTCTTAAACTATGTGACGCATAGTTTCTGTTTCTTTTCCGCAGACCGCGCATACCCCATCATTTTGTGAATACTTCCCCACAAAGCTCTCAGTTCTCAAGCAACCTGCTCTAGCCTATAAAAGCAAAGCACTGCCTTTGGAATTATCGTAGAAATTTTCTTTCTGATGTCCAATTTCTCAGCCCTGTACATCTCTAACGACGTTTTAGCTTCCACTTTTTCTCTCCATTTATTTGTTTTTATCTGTTTTGCCTCTTTTTTGGTTACCTTGGCTGTCTTTGATTCTCCACTGTTCTTTCTGTATTTCATCGTTAGCCTTCTAGGCCCCCCTTAGCCACTGCGTGTGCACGCTACGTTGATCCATTGCTGTCAACCTCCTCTCAAAACATATTTTACTCTGGGCTTATCGAACTTAAAAAAAAAACGCTGTGCTAATATCTCCCTGCACTGATTCGTCAGTTGCTTTACCATGCGCTCCTAAGGCCAAACGGCATACCGTTCTCTGGTTCACTTCAAGGCTTGCTAGAGCGTCTGATTTTAAGCAGATTACTTCATTCGCAAATGTGAGGCCCGGAACCATTACTCCTTTCCACATTCCTCTCGCTACTATGCTTGATTATAGCGACGTTTAGCTTTCCTTTATTCTTAAGCTGCTTCTCGTGAGTTCTCAAGTAGTTGTCGCCTTCGTTTATCCACACCCCAAATATTTATATTCCTTGACTCTGGGTAATTCGCCATGCTGAATCGACACTGAGTCAGTGCTGGTGTCGTTGGAAACCATTATTCCCGATTTTTCAGTGCTAAAACTGAACCCGAGGTCTGTGGCTTCCGGTCCACTAATATTCATGAGCCGTTGCATATCGCTATGATTATCAGCTAAAAGAACAATGTCGTCTGCGTATAACATTCCCGGATTAAGCTGTTGTACCACTTCGCCTTTCCACATATGCGTTAAATTGAACCATAACTGACTTCCAGTTTCTTTTCTAACCCTGCCATGTAAAGCATAAACAGTATTGCGCTCAAAGGGCATCCCTGTTTCAGTCCCCGATGGATGTTGACCTGCTAAGTGCATTTCTGCCCTGCCCATGTCAGGTGCACTCTATTATCTTTATAGAGTGTTATAAGAAACTGTATTGACTCTTCATCTAAGCCCTGGAGTTTCAGCAACCTCCACAGCAGTTCTCCGTTTACGTTGTCATATGCCCCTTTAATGTCCAAAAACGTAAATCCATAATAATCTATTCTGAGCTTTCACAATTTCAATGCACTGTGTTATCACGAACAAATTATCATCCAATCGTCTGTCTTGTCCAAATCTATTCTGCAGTTCCGCAAGGATTTAATTTTCTCCCATCCATGGTTGGACTTCTGATTTTATCGCCTGAAATACGAATCTATACACCACTGACGTTACTGTGTGGGCTGTATGAATCAATACGGGCTTTGTTGCCTCTGCCTTTACATATTAAATTCATCCTACTTTCTAGCCAATCCTTCAGTATTTCCTTGGTCTGTACCACCTTATCTATTGCCCTCATAAACGATGCCTTACTTCTCGGTCCGCGCGTTACTCCTAGCGCCATGTACTAACAGACACAGACACTGCTGTAGGCACTCGTGATTTCGCGAGCCCGTTGCTATGACGACGACAAACGCTACTTTGTCTGGCTTAACAGCTGAAAAATCGCCCTTCTAGCTCAAAAATAACAACTTTTTTTCGATTTGAACTTAGAGTGAGGGTTCGAACGGGCAGCTTGAAGGTGAAATCAACGGATTTCAACACGATATCGCATGAAGGGATTAGCGACGAAGCTGTTACCGCTGCTAAGCGGGAGGGCAGGTCGCCGCCGTGTTGGTCAGCTCTAAGTACGTAAGCAACATAAGGACCGCAACTAATCAGGCTGCTGTCGCAACTGTCGTAATATCTTTAAATAATGATGTAATTTGACGTCTCAGCCAACCGAACTGCGTGAAACGCCGTTTTTTTATGCCCGTAACGCACGATATGGCTGTTACGTCGGTAGTCTGAACATGTTCAGAAGTCGAATGTTACATACGTCCGTAAGACTCATGCAGACTATTTGAGTTCTGAGAATGCGCGTTGGTCACCCGGGAAAGCTCTACGTACGTGAAGCTTCTACGTACGTAAAACTAAAACTAAAGTTTTCTCTTCCAGCGTGTGCAGGAAGAGCATTTGCCTTAGTCGGCCTTGCCCCATAAAAACCCCACCACCATCATCATCATCAAGATAATTTTTGGCACCGTTTGAAGCTCTGACGTCATAATGTCACATGACAGCCCTTCGTGACGTCACCTGGTAGCGCCATGTTTGGCGCTTTCGAAGAGCTGCCTTCGTATTGGCTTTCTTGAATGACAACGCCTTGCAAGGAAGGCTAGTTTGAGTACTATGATAGAAAACATATTGTTTGAACGCATTCAAGCGATTCTGAAATAAACTGCCCGTTATTTCAACTTATGGTAGTTCATTTGGTATTTTGAACCATCACTTATCTTACAACACAACACAGACAAAAAGAGCGCAGTGATGCCCTCAATAGCCCAGGTTCCTTTCTATTTATAACATCACTAGTCATCCCCACTAGCAGGCACCTTGTGTTTTAACTGAGGGTTAAAACTTCGGAGCAAGTAAAAAAAAAGCAACAACAACAGACTGTTGGTATCCCATGAAGAAAAGAAATAGTAGTAGTATGTACTTTTTTAATTAACTTTAAAAAATGGAAGTTAAAATTGCTAAGTAAAGCATAACCTAAGACTGAACAAAAAAAGAAAACTAGACTCTCTCAAGCACCAAAAGTACATTTTTCTTGTAGTACGTATGCTTGTCCTGTTGTCGAACATCAATAGCCTGAGTTCTCCCTGAGATTGGCTCTACCTATTTTAAAATGAATTAGTATTCTGGTCAAAATCTCAAGTTTGGGAATCGGAAAAAAAAAAGTCCTTTAACAGACACCCGGTTCTACACCCCACACAAAACTTTATAGTGATTCGAGCATTCATTATTACTGAGAATTATTTGAAAGTATTTTTGAATTACTTGGGCATAAACGGAGCTTTTTACCAGTACTAATAGCTGAACTCACTAACATTTGAGAGGAATCCTCCAACGTCGAATAATCTTCTGCAAAGTAAGAAGTGGCAAGCATATGCAACCTGATGATGTAACGAAACAGTCTGGCCTATATGTTGGTAGAGCGTCTGCCCTGGATAGGTAGTGACCGCAGGTTCAAACCCTATAACCATTAAAAAAAACTTAATTTCGATAAAACTCAGGGGACACCAGGTTACACTTCAGACAAGGCATACATAGAAATGGGAGAGAACAGTCATGAATGAAATCACAGTTAAGGCTGTAAATCACAGCAATATTAGCGTCGCCCAGTGATCTTTCTCTTGTCCTTGTTTCTGTTTCGCTAGTAATTACATCTTTTTATGCTAAAATCACGGTAGATGCAAGTTTAGTAGTTGGGATGGGTTTGTTGTACATCTACAACTCTATTTTCAGGTAAGCTGATGTTTTCTATATTAAAGTGCGTCACTACAGTATGCCTGGATATGCCCTTCTGTGTGGCACGCCCTTTTAGCAAAAAGTCTCAACAATAGACACAAAATGCATAGTCACAACTTGTGGCTTCCACTCAAGATCAGTGGAACGAGTCAAATCTTATCAAGCGAAAAATCAAAGCACAGGGAATGAAAAAAAAAGAAGACGAGTGTGCTGTGCAGTGAAAATTATTTTCTTTGAAATAAAAGTAGTGTTTAACATCGCTGGAAGTTTTTTAGGAAGTCTAGAATAGCCATTTGAACACGGAATGAGACTAACAGCAGAAATAACAGTGAGGAATTTTATGTAGCAAAGAAATGGATGTGGCTTTCCTCAGTCCAGGAGCTCCGGTGATGACTTGGCGGCATCTGCCTTGAAAACCAATAGTTGCTGACGTCCAGGTACATAGTGCTCGTCGTCAGGTTCATTCGCAACTCGAAGAGGGCGAGCAGGAGAGAAAAGAGGTGGAAATGCTGGGTTGTGAAGACACCCCATAATGACATGCACATGAGTGCATGGTTGGAAGGAATTCTGCAGGGAATTGTGTTGGACATCTGTGGTGAAGCCAAGTGAGGAAAAGGAAAGTCCTACGGGTAGTCTCCACTTCCCAAACTACTCAGACAAAATCCTGAATCCTGTTTGGCTAGTTTGGGATGAGAAGACGAAAGGGCTTGTACAGGGGCGTCGAAACAAATAGTACAACAAAAATAACTGATGCCACTCTTATGAATGAATGGGCAGGATCGCGTGGAGAGCCGTGAGCCGGACTACTGTTTCTAAGCCAACGCACGCGTTATATTCAAACGACAATCCAAACGGGCAGGTACGGAAGGCGGGGAAAAACTAAGAGAGAACTAGCGAGGCATTGGCAACTTCAGTCCGTTGGGGCTGGCACGGTGCAGTAGCGTCACGGAGTCAATGCGTCACGGGTGAGTCAATGCGAGGTGGCAGTCTGTCTGCAGAGCGACACTCTGTCTGCAGAGCTGACGAGCTGTGTGCGCCGAAAAGCTTCAAACCGGCGTTATGGTCCCACGGCGAAGAATGTGGCGGTGCCGATGAGTAGCGGCGGGAGGAGAGAGCTTAGGCCCGAAACGAGGCCTCTCTGCCCGCGCTCTGCGTCACCGGCCCACCGCTCACTCGTGGCCAGGACACCGGCTGCTTCCGGCGGCGTCCAGGGCTGTCGTCGGGCCTACGCCGCGACGGATGGGGACTTGGACGGCAGCGCCGCCGACGGACCTTGGGCCTACACAGCGAGGGCGTCGTCCTGCTGTCGTCTTGGACGACCGCTTCCGAGCTCCTTCTTGCTTTAAATGCAGAGCATTTCAGTAACTCACGATGTCACCCGCGTTGACGTCCGCAGTCCGCACCGCACCCCTCCCTACTATATAAAAAAAAATACTATCCGGCGCCCGGTTTCGATCCCTCGACCCTGCGGGCGGAACGCAATGTACATGGGGCTCTACCCACTGCGCCACAAAGCCGACACAGAATGGGATGCTACGAACGCGCCTTATATCCTTCACTCATTCAAATTACTGCTGACGAGCGCTCTCTCGTCAGCAGTTGCCACAAGTGCAAGAACATTAACGTTACGCAAACTACTTAACGTCGTGCGCCCCGGAAATGCTCTGCATTTGATCGTGCCCCTCGCAGGGGGGATGTTTCACTGAGTCTTCTCTCGGTCGCGGACCCGTGGCGCCATCTGGTGGAGGCGCGGCACAACTCGTAGCACTTTCTCTGAAAAAGCGCCTCGAAAGCGCGGCAAAATGAAATAGGGATGACGCGCTTTCGAGGCAATCCGCCGACGCGGCTGCTTTGTGTACAGACTCGGCGGCGAGCGTCCCGGGATTCTGGTGCCTACCGAACTTTTAAATGCAGAGCATTTCAGTAACTCACGATGTAACCCGCGTCGACGTCCGTAGTCCGCACCGCACCCCTCCCTACTATATATAAAAAATACTATCCGGCGCCCGGTTTCGATCCCTCGACCCTGCGGGCGGAACGCAATGTACATGGTGCTCTACCCACTGCGCCACAAAACCGACACAGAATGGGATGCTACGAACGCGCCTTATATCGTTCACTCATTCAAATTACTGCTGACGAGCGCTCTATCGTCAGCAGTTACCACAAGTGCAACAACATTAACGTAACGCAAACTACTTAACGTCGTGCGCCCCCGGAAATGCTCTGCATTTGATCGTGCCCCTCGCAAGGGGATGTTTCACTGCGCCTTCTCTCGGTCGCGGGACCCGTGGCGCCATCTGGCGGAGGCGCGGCACAACTCGTAGCACTTTCTCTGAAAAAGCGCCTCGAAAGCGCGGCAAATATGAAATAGGGATGACGCGCTTTCGAGGCAATCCGCCGACGCGGCTGCTTTGTGTACAGACTCGGCGGCGAGCGTCCTGGGATTCTGGTGCCGACCGAACTTTTTAAGTGCGAATGCACTTTATAAGCGACCCCGAACCTTCCGCCGTCCGCATAGCAACAGCTGCGGGTGCGCGCGCTTTTCGTCTTCCTTAGCAACGGGGGGAGATGGGCGCGCGCTGCCTGGCCGCTGACATGGCACATACCCACGTGGGAGATTGGCCAGGAATAAGTGCGAATGCACTTCTTAAGCGAGCCTGAATCGTCGCGCTCGCATAGCGCCTCCTCTCCCCCCTCGCCTACTCTACTAAAGCCCCTTTACTACTCTCCAGCTCGCAACACCCTCTCTCGGCGCGCCAGCCAGGCCACTACACTATATAAAAAAAACAGCATCCGGCGCCAGGTTTCGATCTGCGGACTTTGCGGCCGCAGCGGCCGCAGCGCGACGCAGCGCGACGTTGATATCAGTGTTAGTAACGCGCCTTATATCTTTAACGCATTCAAACTACGTCGTCAGCGGCGTGCGTTGGCGACTCAGCGGCGTTATAGCGGCTTGATAACTGCGTGGTGTACACGTGATACTACAAACCCGCTAGTTCTGCATTCTCTCACGTGACTGCGCCTCCTCTCCCTTCACTCCGGTCGGCGCTTCGCAGCTGCGGTGCGCTGCGGTGCGGTGCGCTCCTCCTCTCGAACATACACGTTCATTCACCAAGATTTCCGCAGAGGGACAAACGAGGCGTGTTAAGCCGAACGTGATCACGAGGGGGTGTTAAAGTAACTAACGGGCAAAATGCCACCAAACTTCAACAAACTCCCCCTCATAGCATCACCCCGTGCTTCGCACTTCCTCATACTCCCCTTAGGGAAATGCGGGGGAATTTTTGTTCGAGGGTGGCTTTTACATATTTTCTTCTTTCTTCTACTCCTCTTCGATGTGGCTTTTTTTTCCGTCGGAGAGCGCTACACCCTCGGTGCGGCGGGTTGGCCACCACACTGAACTGGCCCTTCACTACAGCCACATGATGCCGCCGAAGAAGTAAAGATGCCAAATCTCTGTCCAATCAAGATAGATCGAACTGATCGTTTACATACTTTGATACATTGCCGTAAATTTTACTGCGACTACTTTGTACGTGTCAGTAAAAAATGGCGTTACACTGTGTCCCTGGCTTGCACACTTGCTGGTGGTATTCCATGAGCTGACATAATACTTGTTTTCAAATAAAACTTAAACAAACGTATGCACATTCATTACACAGCACTTCTGCATAGCTATACTAACACATAGCTTAGTGGCTTAGGCTGCAGTTGCTACACTTGCTTCACATGAATGTGTTCTTTCACAATTTTTTGCCTTTGTGGCTTCATCAAAGCGTATTATTGGTTGGTTGGCATGCAACCGGTATATAGAATAATCAGGCTGCGCAAAACGGTTGTATGCTAAGAACTTTACATGCATGACGAAGCCATCAGGTTCGTTTAATTGAATTTTTCAGTCACTGAATCACGCACTGAAAGAAAAAGATTACGCCCATCTTCCCGCGAGGGAACCCTGGTGTAATGCGATGCATCGGGGCTTCAATTGGTGTTTCCGTTGGGTTGATTCTCTAAATCGGGTGAAACGTGTGACGCGAAGTCGAACGAGAGCGAGCGCTGACTGAACCACCGCAGCGCGCTACCCGCTTTATATTCACAGCGCCTGAAGGAGAGGAGACAGTGGAGGAGAGTCGCGCATGCGCGCACTTGCGCGACGGGAGTGGAGCGAAGCGAGCGAAGCGCGCGCACGCAGCTGTTGTTTATGATAATAAGACGGAGTGAGAGTGTTGCGCACAGCTGTCGGAGAGAAGAGCGGAGGAAAGTCGCGCGTGCGCAGGTGGCGTGCGGACGCCGCCGACGCCGACGCAGGAGGGACATGCCTCAGAGCAAGACATGCGTCGCATCTAAAATGGGGGGAGGGCATGGGGTCATCAGCTGTTAGTTTTGCATTCACGCCAACAGCGAAACGAATTTCAGGACACCAGTGCAACACAACCACGTAAGGGTGAAGCGATTTTATTGCGTCCCCTGGCTTTCCACAGATCACGTCCTGCCGGCATGGAAACAGAACATCACAAAGTCTAGACATTTCTCGACAAGGTGACGTCCCTTTTTGCTGCCACAGCACGGGGCCCCTTCTTCGTTGGGGGATAAACGTAGCTAAGCTGGAGTACTGACAAGAAATTTTCGTGTTACGTTTTGTTCGCTGCTATGGGTGCCTATTAGCCCACTTAATCATAGAATGGCGCATTAGACGGCCAATATATGTTTGTTTACGCTGCGATATCGCAGCGTAAACAATCATTTTCGGCGTCGTTTATTCGTGTCAGTTTCGGTTTCGACAAAACGAACGCCGAGCAGCCGCCATGACAGGAGGTATCACATGACGTCACCATTCTTGTCGCACCGCTGACGGCTGGACGCGCGCGCGCGTGCGCGCGCCCAGACCGGCCGAGGTCTTCACCATCCCCACGCGCCCGGGCAGCATGACGTCAGTCCATAAACCATGACGTGGTACATACGGCGTAGCAGCGCGCGCCAACCGCAGCCGGCGCGTCGGCTACGTCACGGGAGCCCCGACGTCGGCGGTTTGGGGCAAGTAGCAGATGATGTCATGTCGGCCCGCTGTGGGCTTTCTCGTGCGGGCAAAGATTAAAATGGATTTGAAATATGCTATACTGAACGGTCACGGTTGAAACTTGCTGGGAGATAACTCTTGATAAAAAGGAAGCATTGTACATAGTTATCTAAGCTTTGAAATTTCGTGTCACTACTCCTTTAAAAACGTCTCGCTTGGTACACTGAGCGCCGAGGTGTACAGGACATTTCACCCCCATGTCAATACCCCTTCGTAAGAGCTACCTTCAGCCCTACTTCTATTGTACGAGCACAGTTTTATTCATTCTCTTTGATATGCTTTTGTGCAATTCTCTTGCACTCTAAAATGTGACACAATTTGCTCAGTGTACCTGCAGCACAAGCTGGCTGTCAGCTTTCCTTTTAGCCAGTACACATATTTTCTAAGTATTTTTAGTAGCAGGACTTCACCACCATTGTCTCAGAGTGCTCAGCTCCAGGAAAGAATGGTGGTGCACTGTGACACTTGCTGACTCACGCCACACACACAAACAAAAGTGAACTACGACAGAAATAAACGTCAGCCTCAAGTGTGTATTTCTGGACAAACCAAGCACCATTTGTCACCTAACAAAACCCAACTACGAAAGACGTAATGTTTTACTAATTTAGTTATGCAACCTTCTCATGTTTGCCATATGCCCTGTTTCTGTTCAAGCTGGTACTTGCCTGTCATGCGTTGGCGTGCAAGGGCCTTTTTTAAGTTATATATTCTCAAGGTAGCTGCTTGCGCTAGCTGCTGCCGTTAAGGCAGCCGTATGGGGCCGACACAGGCACTCGAGCCTTGTTTCGACTCCCGTTTCCAACGCCCTGCCTGCGATCTATCGAGCACCTCTACTGGTCGTCGGAAGTCATCCGGACCCGATTGACACCCTGTGAGCCCATCTCCGACCGACGGGAGCATCAACAAGCCACCCCTCCAGTTCGACCACGCCGGCGCCGCAACTAGGCCTACTTTCCAGGCCTAGCGCGAGCGGCTGCCTCCCCGCCGCCCCGCTGTCGGAGAGCACGCTCCTCTGCGTGCCTGCCGCCACGTCTCCCCAACCGCCGACGAATGTTTCTCCGAGAATGGCTACAGCGCTTACTCCTGGCGTAATCGCACCACTACAACCAACCGACCAGGAAGCCTCCAACCCTGCGAACAACCAGGCCGCAGCAATGGACTTTGACCCCCTTAGTGGTCGTACCGTGCCACCCCAAAATCCGTGGATACAAGTCATCAAATCGCGGCAGCGGCCATCCTTGACTCACAACGAGGTACTTCCTTCCAATGCCACTAAGCGCCCTGCATCTGCCCGCCCAATACCCCCTCCGCGGTTCCCCCAAACCTACCACGTCACGGTTTTCCGCCCCCATGGTGGTCTCCGAGTCAGTGACTGGCCCACCTCAGAATTGGCTCGCAGCCTGGCAACCGCCAGCCACATGTCAGACCTGCAATTCCGCAAGGAAGTCACTCTCCAAGCCCAGCCTGGGCCCAACCTCATTGTCGCCGGCACTCCGGATCCTTACCTGGCCGAGCGACTATCCCAACTCGCCACTATAACCCTTCGGGGAACCGACTACGCCGTTTCCGCCTACATGAAGCCACCACCCGGTACCTCCAGGGGCGTTATTCATGGCATCCCGGAGAACACCACGAATGAGCAACTGCTCGAACTCACGGCTACCAACCGCCCATATTTGATCCACGCCCGGATGAGGGGTAACACAAGATCTGCACTGCTCACCTTCAACGGGCCACGCGTACCATACTACATTAAATTTGACTGCGAGCTAGTGCGTTGCCTCCCCTATCGTCGTGCCGTCCAAACTTGCAAGTGTTGTGGCGACATCGGCCACCGTCATGACGTGTGCCCCCAACCCGACCAGCCACGCTGCCCGGCTTGCGGCATCTCCAACCCCCCTCCGGATCACCCCTGCGTTCCACGCTGCAAGTTGTGTGAAGGCCCTCACCTCACGGCCCACAAGGACTGTCCCAAGCGCCTGCTTCCCACCCCAGCTCCACGCAAGCCTCGCAGCCAGCCCAGCCACCAACCTCTTCCGGCCTACTGTACTGAAGATTTCCCGGAGCTACATACCCCACCGACGGACGCCCGCTCCAGGTCCCATCATAATCTTCAAACAAAAGGTGAGCTGGTCAGCCGCACTTCGCAACACTCCCGCTGCTCCCAACCCAATCCCCTCCCACCCCTCACAACCTCTCCCCCTGTCCCCCCTACTTACGAATCAGTGCTAAAAGAACTCAAAGAACAACAACGTTTTCAAACACAACTTGACACTCTCACCAAGAAGATTGAGGCCCTCGTTGCGTCCCCTCTCCCCACACCTGTCGCACCAGTCGTGCCCACATCCGACCAGATAAACGCCACCATCGACAGCAAGCTAGTCGATGTCTTAAAGCAACTCATCGACGCCCAAAGAGAGAGTCTGGCCCCTTATGCTCTGGCATTCAGGCGCTCACTGACCGACAGAACAAGTTAGAACAGGCTATCCAGGCAACATGACAACATGAGTCGGCTAGAATCCATGGCTTTACCGATGCGCACACAACAAACGAAGAAGAAACCCACAGGACAAGCGCACCGTGTCGTCCTCGTTGCGCATCGGAAGCCATGATACATGACCCCCTGGCGTCCTCCCACCCGACCAAGAAGCTCAAGCATCACCCCTATCATGACTAGCGCACCGGAGGCCTTCCTCGTCGTATACCCAATGGAATTGTCGATCTCTCAGTAGTAAGCGACACCAGCTAGCCCTCCTTACCCAACAGGACCCGCCAGATGTCATTGCTCTTCAAGAAGCAAATACTCCTGCCCCTCGCTTGCCACAATACAAAGCCTTCACCCAGGACCCGCAAAACCGCACAGCCATCCTTGTACTGAATTCCCACCCAGCCCAAGCACACCAGCTCAGCCGAGACCATTCCTAATACCTTCGTTGAAGTCATCTTCCACCCGCCCATCGCAACCCAGCATGTATGTACTAAATATCTACAGCCCTCCCACCAGCAGTCTTCACACCATCGAGGCGCTCTTGCATGAAGCTACACTCAAGGCCAATGACAACCCGCTGCTTCTCCTTGGTGATTTTAATGCCCCGCATACGGCTTGGGGATATATGCGCGCTTCGAAGAAGGGTACGGCTCTGTTACGCGCCACCCAAAATCATCAGTTAGTCCTGCAAAATGACCTTACAGTCGCCACCCGGACCGGTAACAGTGTCACGCGTGACACCACACCCGATTTAACATTTACAAAAAACATTCGAAATATCACGTGGTCATGCTTGGATGAAACTCTCGGCAGCGACCATCAGATCATCTCCATCCGAATTCCGACCTCGAAGAAGTCTCCTCGGAAGGGCACTGCCCCGCCTAACCAATTGGTCCGCGTTTCGAGATGACATCACTCCTCTACCACCCATAGATCAAAATCTTGACGAATGGACACTGGAGCTTGAAAAGCGGGTCAATAAGCACACACAAGAAATCGCACTCACTGACAGTACACCAGCCGCGGACCCCCACCTTATGCACATCTGGAAGCTCGACGAAAGCCTGTCAAAACGTTGGAAACGCCAGAAACACAATCGTTCCTTGAAAAAACGCATAGCCCATTCTAACACAGCTAGCACAGACCTACGCTGCTGATCTTCAACGACAGAATTGGCACTCTTTTTGCGACAAGCTCCAAGGCACTCTGCACACGAAGAAGAAAACCTGGCATCTGCTTCGGTCCCTCCTCAACGACACCACTACCAGGCGACAAACAAACCATAAAATACACCAGTTCATTCGGAACAGCTCGCTGTCTTCTCAAGACCTCCTGAGGTCTATCCAACTCCACCTTTTTGGAGATCCAGCCTCTTATCCGACCTACCCGGAAACACATTACACCGGCCAGGCAAATGATGAGTTGGACGCACCTTTATCCTCGCCGAGCTCCACGCTGTACTCGCCCGCTTGAAACGCAATACTACACCAGGCAAAGATCAGATAACATATCGCATTCTCCGAAACCTGGACGAAGACACCCTGCAGGCGCTCCTGGACCTGTACAACCGCCACTGGGTTGAAGGCACCTTACCTGAACAATGGAAATATTCGGACATCACTCTAATCCCAAAGCCAAACAAGCCCGTCTCCCCCACGACCCTTCGGCCCATCTCCCTGACGTCCTGCCTCGGGAAACTTTTCGAACACCTGGTCCATCAACGTTTATCTACGTACTTGGAAGATCACAATCTGTATCCATTAACCATGTTCGGGTTTCGACAGCATCTCTCTACGCAAGACGTACTAATTCAGCTCAAGGAACAGGTCCTAGATCATCTGAGCAGAGCCACTCCTAGGACCATCTTAACACTTGACGTCAAGGGCGCGTTCGATAACGTCACGCATCAAGCCATTTTGGAAAACCTCAACACGACCAATTGCGGCATCAAGACTTTCCACTTCGTAAAAGCTTTTCTCCGAAACCGGACCGCAACACTGCGACTTGGGCCCCTTCGATCCCCCATCTTCCACACTGCGCCCAAGGGCACCCCACAAGGCTCCGTTATTTCGCCATTGTTATTTAATATTGCCCTCCTTCACCTTCCGAGTCGCCTACAAGCTATCCCCTGTCTCCAGCACGCTCTTTACGCGGACGATTTGACCATTTGGACAACGCAGGGCTCCAGCGGCGCACAACAAGACGCTCTCCAACAAGCGATCGACACAACTATCGACTATCTCTCGCCCAGAGGTTTGACATGCGAACCTAACAAATCGGCTCTCCTAGTCCTTCGCGCCCGCACGCGAGGTCGGCCTGCTGTGGCTACTCCCGATCCGCAAGTTACCATCCAGGGCTCTCCTATTCCCCAAGTCCCCGCTCTCCGTATATTGGGTGTGCCTATCCACTACGATGGTTCCGGCGCCACCCTCCTGCCGCAGCTACAGAAAACGGTCACACAGCTCACTCACCTAATACGACGAATAAGAGGATCCACTCACGGCCTCAAAGAACAAGACACCTGCCGCCTGGTCCAAGCACTGCTAGTCAGCCGTATAACCTACGGAACTCCTTTTGTCAACCTAAAACCACAGGAAATCAACAAGCTGGATGCTCTAATACGGAAAACGTACAAAGCTGCCCTTGGACTCCCAACTTATACTTCCAATGCGCGTCTGCTTCACCTCGGCCTGCACAACACGCTCAGCGAACTACTAGAAGCACAGCGGACGTCCCACCTCCATCGCCTCGCCCTCACTCCCTCAGGTAGACGCGTTCTCCAAAACATTGGCCGGCCCTCCCCTTCCCCTCAACACGAACTCCAACGCATCCCCCTGTCCATTCGTCAACGCCTGAAGGTTAGCCCGGTCCCCAAACACATGCACTCATCTTTCAATCGAGGACGTCGCGAAGCCAGGGTGAAGATGCTTGATAAACGGTACGGCGCCGACTCTCAAACCCGATATACGGATATTGCTACAACTCCCGACCGCACGCGCACCACCCTAGTTACTGTGGACTCGAACGGACATCTGGCCACAGCCGTCACCTATCGAAATCTGCCGGTCACCTCAGCCGAAGCGCTTGCCATCGCCCATGCAACTACCACACACCAGCATCAACCATACTTGACCATCATTACGGACTCCCAACAAGCCTGTCGGCTGTATCAAGCTGGCCTTGCACCACCCCAGGCCCTCCCTGTGCTCCAACACCTTCCCGAGGACATTGAAATTTCTATCGTCTGGACCCCAGGCCATGCTGGCCTTGCCGGGAATGAGGCGGCTCATGCCGCAGCCCGCGATCTCCTTACCCGGGCACTCCCAACCGCAAGGACCGACACCGCCGGGCGCCTCATCTCTGACCATGAAATCCTAACTCCGCTGGACTCTACCTACAGCTCCCTCCTCGCGCACTACACACACATCAGAAGAACATACCCTCCTCCACACCACAGTCTCTCCAACCACCAAGCTCACATATATCGGCGTCTACAAACAGAAACCTTCTACAACCACACTATCCTCTCCCACATATCTCCGTCCATTTTCCCCCACAACTGCCCACAATGTGACATCCCTCTCACAACCTACCACCTTGTGTATTCATGTCCCCACCACCCCCACCCCATTCACTCCCCCTCCCTTGAGCAGTGGGAGTCTGCGCTGACCAGCTCGGCGCCGGAGCATCAAATCGCCCTGGTGCAACGAGCCCTGGATTCGGCGCAGGCTCGCGGCCTCCTGGACGTAAGAGGCTGACCACGTCCCTTTCCAGCTCCCTTGGCTGCTCAATAAAAAATGTTTTTTTACCACCACCAGCTTTTCTTGCCCAGCTTTGGTGCTCGGCAAACTGGATTACTTAGTCAAAAAGCTCTTTTGCGGGGCAACCTCTTTGTACCACCGCCACAGCATCTGGCAATAACACACAAGAAATGAGGTGTGCGGTACCGTTGAAGTTTATGCAGATTTTAGATCACACTATTTTGACCCAGAAAACGTTGAAGTGGGGAAGTGCTACAAAATACAAATACCCGTGCCGAGGTGATTTAAACAAATTTAGCATGTGTTATGTGAGATTGGTCGCAATTAGCACATGACCGGGATAATTAGAGATCTATGGGAGAGGCCTTTGCCTTTCAGTTGGCGTAGATAGGATGATGACGACGATGATGATTATGATGATGACATGCAGAACATCGTACACCTTGAAACGATGAACCAAACACAACAACCCAATTGCTGCTAGAGAAAACCACAAGCCCACGAGCGTTTTTACTCCACGAAATTAAAATTTATATAAACAGTTGTAACGTCTGAAACGAAGTTTAGTTCTTCTCAGATAGGATAAAATTTTGTCTTGTATAAGCACGCCGTGGTCGCATAGTCTTGAACCCTTCCTGCCTTGACGAAACATTGATAACGAGGCAGTTCGCGCACCAAACAAACCAAGGTTGTTCCCGCACATACGTCACAACACTTTAGCAATCCCCCTAGCATCAGTTTAGCTGAAATAGTGCACTAACAATGGCTCACTGCAGACAGACGATGTTCCGAGCCTACACTGCGAATGAGAGAGCAAGGGGCGCTCGGACGAAAACGCGAGCACGCCGAGTTCCACAGATTCGCTTGGCTTGCAACTCTGGTCCTCGCGTCCTCACCTTGCCCAGGCAAGCCGGCACTCCGACAAAGTGACGTCACTTGGTGCTGTCACATGGCATTATGACGTCAGAGTTTCAAATGGTGCCAAAAATGCTCTCCCGCGCTCAGCAAAGTTCTCACGGAGAAACAATTTTAGTTGATCGCACTCACAAGTTCATGCGTCGATAAACCACTAGCGTAAAAATTGCGCGGATGACGATGATGATGATTAGAGGCCCTCCCTTTGTATCGGGACGTCGGTTGTCAGCAACGGACTTGCCTGTGTTATTCCACTTATTTGCCCTACCCTTAACTAAGTTAATGGGTTTTCCCTTCCACACTATCTCCCCCACCCAGTTTTAAACTCCCATCACACTTGTTCCCACCCCTTTCTGCTCTAAATTCTCATTCGCTAAATTTCTCTTCCTACGTCCAGGGTGTTGTGTGGGGCTTCCAACTTTCGAATTGCTGAGAGCATTGCAGTGCGCAGAGACGTGTCGCGCCTTCTACTAAGCTTTCTTCGGGAGACGGAACTGGCGAACTCGTGGTGGAAGGACCCTAACATAGACTAATTAGTAGGAGCTTGGGCGGAGCAATTGCCGGCATATCCAGCCAGGCTAACCCCGCCTGATCCCACACAACCACCACCACCACATCCTACGTCCCACTCTCATCCCCACTTTTCTTCCACCACCATTCCAGCCACCACTTTTTTTATGAGCGTTTATTTTGCCACAGGGCATATATATGGGAGTATGAGTTGATGACGAAGTGGGATTAGATGAACATGAAAATGTTCGCTTCGCGGATGAAGTCAAGGAGTGAACGATTCTCGTCACCTCTATGGCCCTGAAGTTGAGGCTCCCCCTCACACCAAATCCCAAAGCCTCCGTCAACGTCGTTTCCCCATCGTCCCGCCGTGCTCGTATCTCTGTGCAGTTCCTGACAATATCGTCTGTAGTTTCCCGATCACTGCCGCAGTGATACACGCAGTTTGTATGGTTTAGGCGACCCGTGTAGTATTTAGAACAGCGGGTCTTTGTATCGGCGATTAATAAATTTTCTTGAAGAGCATGCACATGATTCATCCTGCTGCCTGTAGTTAACCGTGTGTGCCTGTTTTCTCAAACACCCCTCCCGTGCTTCAAAGAGCAATGCACTGCCTTGCGTATCGCCATCCTTATCTCGAATTGCTTTTATTGAAGAGTGCCGGACGCAATTTCACTGTGATGATAGTAACGCTACATACTTTCTTTACAGCCTTTGAACGCGGTGGTTGAGAACGCGCCGAAGTAATAGTTTGTCACGAGACAATCACTGATTTTGATTCGTCAAGTAAATAGACATTGTTTCCACAGTTCCCTGCAATAACTCCCACTGCTCAGGGGAAGGGAGACGCGACGCGCCGCCACTGTTCGTCGCAGCTGATTTTAAAGAGGATAGTCTTTTTTTGGGCTATACTTAAGCGCGAAAATTTTGGACTGTGTGTAATAAAGAGAGTTTATTATGACAACCCAATATCAGGACCCGCTGTAGAGAGGGACTACACGGGTCACCGCCAAGTAGCTACACTACACTACTCTACACTCTCCAAGTAGCACTGGACAACTCTACAACTGGACAACTCTGTCTGCCCCGCGATTCAGCCGCTCGGCCAATCGTTAAAAGAATTCTTCCAAGAGAGGTTCCCATAGGCAAAACATTTTCTAGCTACCCAACCTGGCACCATATTGCATACCTGTGAGCATATTTTAGCAACAATAAAACATTAGGGATATTTGAATAGAAATAAAACGGCTATTTAATAATAAAAATAGACGTGGGTGTAGTTATTGGTATCGCAAACAAACAAGAAACGCTTTAAAAACAATATTGAAACCGCAAATACAAAAAAGGCTGTCGCTCAAGCTTGGAGGTCATGGCTCGCGCACCAAGCTCCGCCCGCTGCAAAAATTGGGCAACCGTCTCCGTCGCCACCACCGCCGGCACCCCAATAAGAGAAAAACACTAAGGCGAAAACCCGCGAGAACACGAGGAGCCAACAATTAAGGAAGGCCCCGCCGTGAGAAAGCGACAGGACAGCGGCGCCACGAGTCGTTTCGTGTAAGTTTCCGCTTACGCCCAAGCAAAGCCCACGGGTGTCATTTTAAATGCAGAGCATTTCAGTAACTCACGATGTCACCCGCGTTGTCCCGTCGTAGTCCGCACCCCTCCCCCTACACTATATAATGGCGAATTCCATTGGGCGAACAGGAGCAAGTGCAGCGAGCAGCCAGAGCAGCACACGGGAGTAACGGGGACGTGTGCTTTCGTTCCGCGAATGAAACATTCGCGCTGCTCCGGGAGCAGTGAAAAGAGGGGGAGGGCGAGATGTCAAGAGTCATGTGACCAAACGTTTCCCGCGCTCGCTTCCCGGAGCATATCGCGCGCTCGGGATGTACGCACGCAGTTATTCCTCGCCAGTTTTGCCAGATACGTGCCGGTGGTTTTGTGTCTGCCTTCCGCATGGCGACGAATGAAGAAGCCGAGCGGATGTTCATGTTCATGATAAAGGGGCCACCATCGTGTCTCCCAAAAATTAGCTGCGAACGATAACAGCGTCCACCGTCTTTTCCAGATACGACTCTACCTTCGGTCGCTGCGCCGGCGGGGTGAACAGGTGCTCGAACATAAACTCATGCAATGTCAAATCGTCGTCGTCGTCACTGCTGCTGCTGTCCGATGATGAGCTTGCGCTTGAATATGTGGTGCTTTCATCATATAAAAGTAGCAGCAATTCCTTGTCCAGACGGCCGCGCTTAGCTGCTGCCGTACGCACTGAGCGACAACCGCGGCTGCTGGATTCCGCCATTTTTCCTCCGCCACCCGGGGATAAAACCAGAAGTGACGCAAAAGAGGTCATGTGACTTCCTTGGCGTTCCCTGTTACTCCGCCGCTGGCGACGGAGCACCGAGAACTGCTCTCGGCTGCTCTCGGCGCCAAAAAAGTGCTCCTCATCGACCAATGAAACACAACGCCCCTGCTCCTGCCCGACCACTGGAAGACGCCAGAACTCGCGAGAGCACTTTGGGTGCCGTTAGAAGTGCTCCTGTTCGCCCAATGGAAAGCGCTATAAAAGAAAATACTATACGGCGCCTGGTTTCCATCCCTCGACCCTGCGGGCGGAACGCAATGTACATGGTGCTCTACCCACTGCGCCACAAAGCCGACACAGAATGGGACGCTACGGACGCGCCTTATATCGTTGACTCATTCAAATTACTGCTGACGAGCACTCTCCCGTCAGCAGTTGCCACAAGTGCAACAACATTAATGTAACGCAAACTACTTAACGTCGTGCGCCCCCGGAAATGCTCTGCATGTGATCGTGCCCCTCGCGAGGGGATGTTTCACTGCGTCGCCATGCGAACAGTTTGCCACGCTTTAGTTTCAGTTCTTTCTTTGCGGGGGGCCGACGAGCGGCGCCACCTCCTCGCACTTCGCCGCGGGAGGATCCGCGGCGGGGCGAGAGATGGCGCTGGCGTCTTTGCGGCCGCGTCTGCGGCCTCCGCGGGCACCGGCGCCGGCGCGGGGTCATCGCCCTTCTTTAAAAGTTTAGTTCGCACGCCACGCAGGAACAATTTTTTTGCATGCACGTGTCTGTTTACGGGTTGGGCTTTTGATTGATTGTAGGGTTTAACGCGCCGACGCAACGCAGGCGATGAGGCGCGCCGTAGTGGAGGGCTCCGGATTAATTTTGACCACCTGGGGATCTTTAACGTGCGCCGAAATCTCGTACACACGGGCGTTTTTGCTTTTCGCCTCCATCAGAAAAGCGGCCGCCGGGGGTCGGGAATCGAACCCGCGACCTCGTGCTCAGCAGCGCAACGCCTTAGCCACTGAGCCACCGCGGCGGGTGGGTTGGGCTTTTATTTTATATTATAGCCCGTTAGCTTTATGTCTGTTTACGTAGGGGGGGGTAGAGGGGAGGGGAATCTCTCGCAGTCGAGGGCTGCAGTGCACCGAGGCCGTAGCAGCATTGTCCGATTGATCTGTCGTCAAGGGCGTCCGCAGAACTTTTTGCAAGGGGGGGCATCCATTAGCGGGGGGGTGCAGGAGGGGGGGTACGGTTGGATAACACCAAAAAGGCACTATTTGTGGTTAGTACAAACAGCGAATTAGCACCAGACTTCGAGGATGTATACATTGGATTAATTACCGAACAAATAAATAAAGTTAATAAAGAAAATACGAAAAGTTACTGTCACTTTGTAAAGAAGAGTGGCCAGTCTCGCTGCGTGAGGGTTCTCGACTCACGCCAACTGATCACCAGCACACAGCACAATACATTCACATACATAGAACTGCACTCCGTCAATCTTCCTTGAATAGAAGCTGCAGACACCTCAGTTTTTTCTGTGGGAAAAATCGCGAGATGACTTGTGTGATGAAGTCTGTTGAAATGGCTCACGCAATAAAGACACTACTCGCCTCCCTGGCTTTCAATGCAGTACAGGCGTACAAGCGTTTTGAGGGGCTGATTTATAGGTTTTGTTTCGGGGCTTGGGTGGTGCCGACATTTCGCAATTTCGAAGGAAAGGGTGTCCAAAGTGATGGGATGGCAAGGGAGGATGTTACACTCTCCCTACTAGGTGTAGCGGTGAAGATTTTTTGCTAGATATAGCTGCAACTTTGTCCGAAAACTGAAGTTCTTGCGGTAACACTGCATAAATCTAGAGTTTAGAAAACAAAACAAAATAAAAACGGCAAACCTTTCAGAATTGTTCGCTATCTTCAATAGCCAGCACAGGCAGTCTGTTTCACTGCCGTCACATGACCGGAATGTTAGTCAGTGTCTAAAGTGCAATGTTGACCGCAGTCCTGAAGGGCGTTCCATACGGATACGCAGGACCTGAGTGTGCTAATCAGTTGAGTAGCATGGATTGTGGCGCTAGTTGGTTCCCGTGCATATTTTAAAAAACTTTGCGCTAAAGGACGGGACAAAAGAGAGAACTTCGGTGTCGTTCTCTCCTCTCTTCCGTCCTTCAGGGCAAGTTATTTAAATTATGGGCCAACCAAGCTGTGCAGCGTTTTTTTAGTGCATAAAAATATCCGAATTTTCAAGGGGGGGCAGTTGCCTCCCTTGTTCCCCCTTCCCGATTCCCATGTCTGTCGTGCTTGTTGCACACAACGAAAAAGTTCGCCGACGCGTTTTTCGTAGGCCTGATAGCCTGCACTGACGTCACTGTAGCTGCCGTATTGGTTGGCTGCTTGCACGGGGCAAATCTGCAGCTCTTACCTCGAGCAGCGCCGAGGAAGCTGAGTACGATGAACCAAAAAGGGCGGTGGTGTAGTCATGTGCAAGCATCATATTTTAC
This sequence comes from Haemaphysalis longicornis, assembly GCA_013339765.2. NCBI lineage: Eukaryota > Metazoa > Arthropoda > Arachnida > Ixodida > Ixodidae > Haemaphysalis > Haemaphysalis longicornis. Next base: position 15,394,052 of record CM023458.1, read on the forward strand.
GAGAAGTCCCAAGAAGAAAACCCCAGATTCTGGCATCGGCGTTCGTACTATAAAAATGGCCCCTTCACGAGGTCTTCCACAGTGCTAGCTTAAGCTCGGCAGTAGCGGCTGGCCGGGGATGGTCGCCCCCTTCAGCATACCGCAGATGAAGGTACGGAAATTACAAGCCGCGAAGTTTGCCGTCGCCGTCAACTTTCTCATTACACAGCGGCATAAACTAACACCAGCGCAACACGTAGGAGACACAACGAAGCCTTTCAAAAGCAAAGCACTCCTCCAGCGACAAGATGGCAGAGCTGATCAAGAATGCGGGACGAAAAAATGCGTTGAAGGCGTTCAGCTGGCATTATGCTTTCAGACTCACAACCCACATACGTGCTTAGGTGTAGTCGAACATTTTATTTTCGTTGGAGCGGAAAATTTTCCCGCCGCAGCTGCACGGTGGTGCTATATGCTCACTTGGAAACGGCACTGCACGAGAACATAGTCCTAGCGTATCAGAACGAGCTGTTTAAAAACTGGAGCCTATTAACACCACATGGACGAACTTCCGTCCGCAAAACTATACATTGAATGCGCACAGCGAAACGGAGCGGACAGTTTCGGTGGCACAAACAATGCAGCCTATTTGGCGCTAATCGCGTAAATCAATCGCGACCATTTACATGAGTGGTTCTACTCACAAAACGACTACAGGACGCATATCTACAAGAACTGATGAAGACGAGAAAATTCGGCTTCAGCGCGCGTAGTGCATGCATTGTTAGCCGCTTTCTCCGCCTCTCCCCTGTCACATCTGAACGGATCAAGCGCAACGGATCCACCCACGCTTTCCC
>CM023458.1:15394987-15574987 GCA_013339765.2 Haemaphysalis longicornis
TTCCGAAGGAACACTTACGGAGCAAAATAACTTTGTAGTAGAAACATTTAGTATTTTTCTGTAGTTAGCTGTCAAAGGATACGACCCGAAAAGATAAACACCCGATGGCTTCTGTTTCTTTACAACCTGGTAGAGCCAATTGATCCAACATTATATTGAGCACAAAGCAAGGGTCAGTGCTAGCTTTGCAAGACAAATTCAAAGAACACTCATGAACTTTTAGATGAACAGATGTGTGTCTTTGATGCCATTTAAGGCTGCAAGCAACCAAGGCACTTCACAGTAGAATCTTATTGCCCCCACCATACCAGATTTCGGTACATATTAAAAATACCCAAACAGTTGAAATCACACGTAGCCTCCCACTACAATGCAACCAATAGGTGAGCTCTTGCTCTGAGCTGTAAAATATTAAACTTGTTTATTTCTTTTTAAAGAAGAGCAGGCATTCATTCACAAGGCTAATATAATTACACAGCTTGCCTTCCTTACTCACCAGAATACCCTGGGTGAGGAAGTATGAGTGGCCATGTGTCATGTGGAATATAATTTAATTGTTTCATTTATCACGCTCACATAACCAACAGAAAGCAGCACGCAGCAAATGGACAACAGCATGACTTCCACCCATAGAAGGGAAACAGAGAGACATAGCCAAGTGTCTCTGACGTGGGGCAGGACTTTGTGATGTCACTTCGTCTAGCGGCTCGGCATGGCACTGGAAGCGACCATGAACTGACGCACGTAGCCAGCAGCTGCAGGTGTCACCACTCATCACCAAAATGGCACTCGTGCCAAAAAACCAAGTTCCCCGTGTGGGAAAGGAGCTGATAATGCAAGGGGGAATCACGATAAACATCAGCATCCTTGCCACTAGTAAAAGCATTCATCGAATACTACTGGCCTGCCTCTACCCTACTCTTGTTCATAAAGCACTCCCCTCCCACCACCCCGCCAATCTCCATGTGCCTTTGAAGCACAAGGTGTTTCCATAGTACACACTTTATTTACTATACGACAGGTGTGGATGCCAAGGATGTTTAAAGTCAACTGAACGACAAGACATGGAAGGCTTCTGCCCGAGGGGACTCACCTGATCACATTTCTATGGGACCTGCTAATCCACGACCCACAGGCTTAAAAACCATAGGGCTACATTGTATTTGTGAAAGGAGAATTGAAATTTTGGCTTCATCTCCATGGGCAAAAACGCGAACTGAAAGAGCACACTGGGACATTTGTTTTTCAACGCCTCGCACTAGAGAGCTTCGTGCTTCAAAGACACGAGACTTTTACAGCAAAGAAGCTGTATACCTCTACCCCCCCCAACGGTTTCATCTCCGTTGGCAAAAACGCCAAGGCACCAAGAATACACTTACACACTGCATGCTTTGCCCCTCCCAGGTTTCAAGTTAGTGGAGATGGCCCGAGATCCTTCATTTCCATGACAATTATTTTAAAACGTACTAGACACTTTGTCAGGTTGTCATGTTGTGGGTTGGCCAGCGAGTCAACCTGTCGTGGACACCCCTTGCCTACACTGTAGGGAACTTAAGTGCTTAACTAAAAACAACTGAAGAGGCGCAACAAAGAAACGGGAACAACTTGTTCGGAGGTAACAAAAATGGTATATAAATCACCCGCGCGTAAAACCAACAGTTCACGCAGGAAAGAAGCACTTGAAAACATATCCCAACTAGAATGGAATAAAACAAACGATTTTGACACCTGCCGACTGACAGCAGGATGCACAAGTTGCGGAACTTGCGACAGCTGATGTGACATACTACCGGCAGGTTGTGACACAATAGAGAAAACTTTTCGCACTAATTTTCTTTTGTTTTAGGGGTGAAGCCCCTTGGCGGCTGGGGCTGTTGACGTCTCCTGTTGTCGTTGTAATCGTCGCCTCATGTAGTCACGGTAATAAAACACCGGGAAACTCGTTTATACGTCGCACTGGAACATAAACGCATACTAAAAAAACACCAAGACACTCGTTTACACTGCGTGCTAGAACGCTTTGTGCTTCAAAAAGACGAGACTTTTACAGCACAGCTGTATACCTCTACCCTCCAACGGTTTCATCTCTGTTGGCAAAAACGCCAAGGCGCCAAGAATACACTTATACACTGCATGCTTCGCCCCTCCCCAGGTTTCACGTTAGTGGAGATGACACGGGATTTCTTTTTCTTTACTACCTTTTTTTAGCTTGTTCACAGGACGATGTTTTAACAGTGTGTAAGATTTTGCTTAGGTTGCAGAAGGAACCACATCGGGGTCAGTAGGGAAGCCTGTTCACATTGAAACAGAACCGCAAAAGAAAGAGCAACCCACAGGAAAAAGTGCAACCTGTTCCTTCGGCTATCTGTCACATGCCCTTTGTCTATTTTTATTGTGCTTCTGCTTTATAGTATTTACTCAGGCTTGCTCCTCCAACAATTCACCCACCAGTAAGAGCTCGGTGAGTGCTTCTGCCTTTAATGCCACAATTATGCCTGACAGTACACCCCAAAGCTCCAACTACAGCCAAGCCACAGGGATTTAAGGTTCAGTAGGAGACGATTTTTGGCAACCCGAAACAGACAGTCAGTCCAAGAGAGGAGAGAGAAGCAGTGAATCTTTTTATCGCAGTTTACACCACTTACAGGGGAGGAAGAAAAAAGGACAAAGATGACCTTGAGCAAAATTATTGATTTGATTGCGGTGTTTAGTGTGCCGAAGCTACATCTGGGCTTTGAGGAGCACCGTAGCGGAGGGCTCTGGATTAATTTCGACCACCCAGGTTTTTTAAAGTACACCTGAAATCTCTGACACACAGGGAGTTTTACTTTTTGCCCTCCACCAGAAAAGCAGCTACTGCTGCCGAGATCGAACCCACGTTTTTAGTTTCAGCAGCACAACGCCTTAGCCACTGAGCCACCGTGGCGGTTGTGCAAAATTATAGTGGAATACATCAGTATGGGTCGAGAAACCACAGCAAAGCATATAAATGTGCTCAGAGTTTCAACGGTATTGCAACAACGAAAAAAAAAAAAGTGTCACTCCAAACAGCTAGACCAATTTGAAACCAGCATACCGGTAATTCAAGCATGGCACTGCCATCCTTCGTTCTCAGCGTACTGGCAATTCACACCGGTAACAGCTGCCACCCACGCTTGAATTACCAGTTGCTGTAAACAACTGCAATTTTTTTTTCGTTCCAGTATTCCATCGTAAGCCCTGGTGTTCCCGCCCTGTAACACCATTCACCTTGAACCTATTTCTTACTTTCAACTGCTTTCAGAGCTAGTGGCTTAATGTGATGACTGTAACCGGGAAAGCAAACCACTACGGAAGTGTGTTGGTAGTACATACTTTGAAAAAAAATTAGAAGGCAGCAAGATAGACAGCAGCCAGCAAAGGTTGTCTTCCCGTTGGTTCTTTGCATCAGCCCTTACTTTGCCGCTCGTTTGACATCTATAGCACGACTCTCCTCCACGTTTTTTCGCCCAAACACTCGTGATAACGGTCTCGGGTGGCTACAGCTGGAGACAACAGCTTCAGTGTGGGGGCTACATTGACATCAAAAGCAAAGGCATGACTCAGGGCTCCCCTAACAGCAAGTCGTCATGAGAACAAGATCTTTCGCTGTAGCTGAGAAGGTCGAATGCGGCTTGAAATAGGCATAGTCCCCTTGTTAAGAAATCCAATGCAGAGCTTGGTACCCAACTGAACAACTGAATCTTGGCTTTCAGCAAAGCGAGGGAAAACGAGTGACTCCAAACAAATAATGTTGATAATAAAGAACAACATATGAAGCAGTGAAGGCTTCCCATCCACTTTTGGTGATTTCTCTATGACATCACAGAACCTTGTATGTGCGATTGGTGGCTGCTCAGAAACACAGCTGGGTGATTGTAATGGGGACCTCTATTTTGTTCGATTCATATCACTTGAGTGCTGACGCGCAGTTAACACACCAATAGAAATGCTTTCAGTGCTGGCCAATAATACATCACTCCTGCCTGTATTGTGTCCCTGTGATGGCAATTTTGAAAGTTTTTCATAGTTAAAAGAAACTTTGATGCCGTACAAGTAAAACAAATCACTCCTGAAACGTTTTTTTTTTAAAAGTAGTTCTGCAGGACTTTTAACTTTGTTGTGGGGGTTAGTTTTAACCGCAAACGGGCCCTGGCAAACACCTGCAACAAGAAAATTTTTTATCAAGTTTAGATTTAGTGGGCATGTTAAAAGCCAAGTTTTCAAACTGAATTTGTATGTTGTTTTCCAAGAATCTTAAGCTTCTTTTAGTAGTGCGGCTACACAAAAACTTGAACTTTCAATTTTCAAGCTACAGCACCACAAACCAAACACCGTCTTAGGTTTTCCTATCACGGCCTTTAAGCACGCTTAATTGAAGTTTTCAGTACCTAGATTGACTTTCATACCAACACATAAATAAAAAACTGGTGCAACATATACTCAGACTTCAAGTACTATGTAATTGGCCCGTTTTTAGTGCGACAATTATTGATAGCTTACTGTTAACTGCTAACAGGACACACCTCATTTCATGACTACTCAATTCGCAACCAATCTCAACTAAAAAATGCCAGAGCAAGCAATAATGCCACAAACTGCCCAATTAAATCCATATTGATATAGTAGACTCCCATTAAGACGAAGTCGAAGGGAGTATGCAAACTTGTTCATCTTATCACAAGTTCATCTCAGCTGATGAAGTGCCCCCCCAAAAAGGCTTGCCTACATGCCCAGATACACCCAAATATCTCTATGCTTCAGGATGGTTAATGAAGTAGACTTACAATTGGGGAAAAATGAGAAAAAAATTTTGCAGTGACACGAGAATTCGGATTGACTGATTTCATCTCAACAGGGGTCTACTCTATTAATAAACGCAAAAAATGTAGGGTAAATGAAGTATCAAACAGGGCAGCTCTAGCCAAAGCTCTAATTTCTGGTGAGCATATTGACGGGAGAGGTGATCGCTAAGGGCGAAGATGAAGACCATCTAATGCGTCCTTGCAGAAATGCCAAGTCAAGCCAAGCCATGGCAATTGGGCAATGTGCTTTCCGACCCACCATGGCAGATCTTTCTTTTTTTTGTAGCCCCACCGTGCTAATACTTGAAGTGCTTTTGTTAAAGAAGAAGGAAAAAATACCACACACTTCATTGAATTCAACAATGTTTACAACATTTTATTATATTAGCACAAGGTTATGACGAACAATCCCAACAAGAATACTATAGGGGGTACTGCGGGAAGCACACAGTGGCATTGTTCACAAAGCTCTTTTTTGGGGACAAATTATGGAACTGTACGTGAACCCCTAAGAACCAAGCTCACAGGTTCATTTGCCATGCACTCAAATGACGTGACAGTACCCCTTCATTTTATTAACCACAGTGGGTTTCGATGTTTCCGTAACCGAAACAACTGCGTGGGATTAAAACAATGTGAATGCATAGTTAGTAATCTTTCACTGATGCTTTTAGTAGTAGGCATGTTACTTGAGCATCAACGTTTCGTTTGGGCAAGGAATATCTCTGAGGATGTTTTCTACGTAAGTTTCGTTGAACACCACACCCCAGCAGACCATAAAACGACCCACACAACACCCTACAGAGGCCAAGGATAGACAAGCAAAACGAAGAAGACTGCATCTTGAAGGTAATGTCGATATGAAAGAGTAAAGACGTACACGCTCCAAATGTGCATCCAAGAGAGAAGAAAATTGTGCCCTTAAAATCTGGAAGAATACCACACACTTAACGGTAGAGTATTTGAGAACCCGCTAGGCGGGCTGTAGAGTATTGCATAACGGCGAGAGATTCACGAATAGAGGAGCGACAACATTTCTGGAAAAAGCGTGGCCCATGCAATGCACCTGCGGCGGCTGGGACAAGGGTGGAATAAATGGAAAGCCTTTGATTTGGCACATACTGCCTCCAAATAGGGAGGGCGGCACCAGTGCAGCCTGGGTGCAACACCAGTGCAGTCTCGGGGTTGAAGAGAGTTGATAGCTGGGGAAGCACTGTGGGCCCACTCGGAATGAGAAAATGAAAAGGGCACACCGCAATGCCACGGCACGCACCGCCTAGCAACAGAGCAGACCCGGTGCAACTGGGTGCAACACCAGTGCAGCCCCAGGGCTGAGCAGAGATGATAACTGGCAAAGCACTGTGAGCTCATAAGGATAAAGGAAAAGCGTGTCATGCCACGTGATGGCGAGTTTAGGGCTGTTCTGTTTCTGATCCCGTTTCTGTTTTTCCTGCCAAAGTTCTTTCTTGAACTGTTTTCTTTTTTAATAGTATATATATCGAAAACCATGTGGGCTCGAGTTTCAATTAAAAGTTGTTCCAATGAATTAGGGAGTGCAGGACAGATGGATAGCAGTATTCTCACCAACATTTTGGATGTGGCATAACCCAAACACTACAGTTCTCTCCCAAAACATGCATCATAAGTGTGCTGGCCAACACACACATATGAAAAGATCGACCCAAGCCAAAGTGTTGTGAAAAAAAGTGTCCAGAGACAAGGATCAAAGATTTACAAAACAGCTGCACAGCTGCCTTACACAAACCCTGATCTTTTAGCTTACATAGACTAGTGGAATTGGCGTGCCCACCAAGACAGATGCCCGAGAGCGTCTTGCAGAAATGAAGGGACCCTGTTTCTCATAATTAGCGGCATGACCAAAACTTGGCAGAATGTGCAGAGGAATAAAGAGATGCTCCACGACAGATTGGCTCGTGTGTCACAGAGCTTCCAACGCAGTGAATGACAATTTTTCGCCTCGTTTGGTACCCTGTCATATTTGCACCCTGCTACTAACCATGGTAACAGTTGAACCGTTCCTTAACTGAGCCGTGATGAGTCCAGCTTTTTGTTTGGTGCTTGAAGAAATCTATGAGCGCTTGCATGAATGCTGCGTGCATGCCTGCTACAACTTAATGAGAAAGCAACCAGAGAGAGGCAGGCATTTTTAGGATACCCTAAGTAGCACTGCTTCAACACAGCACACGGCAATATAATGCTGTCCTTAACAAACCTCCCCCAACAGCTGACAAATGCGTAGCAATGGCCCTTAGACTGCAATCTAGCCAAAAATGGCAGATTAGCAAAGCAGCTGAAGTGGCCTTTCGCACAATAATGCCGTGAAAGCTGCTGAATAGCAGGGCAATGTGAGCCACTCATTGCTGCATACTACTCTACTCCTGACCTTGGGCTATTCAATTGCAAATCGCGTGCTTTCACATGCCTGCACTGGATTCAGTTGTTGCCCCATCTGAGCCAAAACCAGTGCGCTAGTCTGTCATCCAAAGCTGCCACGCAGGAGGCATGAAGAAAAACCGTTTCTTTAACCCTTTTACTCCTAAGGCCTTTTCTTACATGAGCAGACATTTCGTATTGCCTGCTTAAGCTCTACAAAAGCTTGGTTGCCCTAGATAAACAGTGTGTTAGGAGAACCAAACTGTTGATGTGTTGAAAGGCATCGTGTGTGCCCTTTTTTTCTAGTAAAAAAAAAACTGTCCTATGTAATAACAACCCAACACGAAAATCTCAGCATTCGAATTCTAACCCATAAAAAAAAAAGTCTGAAATGTCAGGTCCGATTCGAAACAAACTTTCCAGCACTGCTGCAGAGTACGATCTCTTAACCCGAAAGCAACGCCTATCAGTTTCCCCAGCGATCCCTTTGCAGCAAAGGCAGTGCGTGCCCCAAAAGCAGCGGCGAACAAGCGCAAGACGTGCGGAGGTCAAAGGTCGCCCAAAAGGTCAGCGTGTGCGTGGCGTGACTCAGAAGGTGGCGCTGCCGCAGAAGTTGCTGTTGACGAAGGTAAAGCCCTGAAACTCGTTGCCCGTCAGGCTGCGCATCACGAGCGGGTCGCCCGGACTCAAGGTCAGCTTAGCCTGGGTGAAGGCGGGGTCAAAGTTCTCTCCAGACCGGGGGTTCTTCTGCAAGGGGGGAAGTCGGATGGGGGGGCAAAGGGCACGAAGAGAAGGGGGGAGGAGAGGAGGGGACCAGGCAAACCGTGAAAACAAACCATACGAAGCCACAGCCGCAGCCGACAAAAGAAACGGGAGCGAGCTAACTATGAAAGCGGGTCAAAAGGTTCAGCAGCCACTAACTTGTCTACGAGACAGGCACGCAAAACTCTTTTTCACTTCACAGCACTGCACAACGAAGTAAGAGTTCACTGCAACACTTCCGTCATTTCGACATGCTCGCGTCACCAATTCACAAGACAGTACGGCCACCAAACGTTGCATCCTGCTAAACCGGTGTCTACTCAGAAATAAGTTGCCTCTGTCAAGTCCCGCAAGCAACGACTGTAATTGGAAAATCTTCACTGTAATGAGAGCTTTGCCAGCACGATAAACAAGTGCCAAGAAAAAATGTAACACGTCCCTATTATCCCTATGACAGCTTCAACCACTGAAGACACGGTGTAATGCCACCAAGCCGGGAACCAAGAAAGGGACTGTGCGGGTCCAGGGCTTTACCCAGCCATTCCGTCCACGTGGAAATGTTTTAGTTCAACTGACTGCTTCACAGAAACGTTACACAATCTCAAAAGAATTGTAGGTGTCTTAACGTGAGCTGTGCAGGCTTTTAAAAGACAGCAGTTGAGCTACTGAGCCATATTAATGCTGTAAATAATTATGCCTGCTATATGGACCAGAAAACTTCCCAGTGTTCCCACATAAAAGCTAAGGGCACATAACAACTATGTTGTTGCTGCAGGACTAAAATTTAGTTTAATAACATACCGGGAGGAACCATTTCTTTTAGAGCTGTTTGCCAGAACTGAGAAAATCGTCTGCCTCTAAAGCGCAGGATCTCCGTCTGAAGTCACTTTGCTACAAGAAGGTTCACAGATGTTCAAACTTCTTTCAACATGATGTCACAAAAGTTGACAGAAAGCTAATCTCATGTACGACCACTCGTCAACCACCAGGACAGCGGCAATGCAAGCCAGCAACGAAATGAAAAAGAGCAGAGCTAACCGTATAAAACCTCCTCACCACTGACTGCTTAAAATTCGTGCATGGAAAACACGTTATCCCATATTTTCCGTCACAGCACGTCTGCGTTCAAACTCACTTTCTTTCGAACTTTTGAAAAAAAAAAAAAAAAAAAAATTCTATATATAGGAGGGGAGGTAGACTGAAAGTGCTGTACTTTCCTATACGTATTCTGCAAAGACAAAGGGAGGAACCATCCCAGCTATTTTTGTTTTTCCTCTGAGCATCATTGACATTGACTGCACTATTAAAATCTCATTCGCATCTCTCATCGTCCAGCGTGGAGAAGTGAGGCAGAGAGTGGCTGAAGGCACAGCATAGCAGTGTTATGCTACTCAGAAGAGTGCCCTGAATGGAGTTAATGCAGCTAAGGATGACTTCATCTGCTGCCTGCAGCAACTACATTGAACTACTACGCAGAAGAAGAGTTGTAGCCTGACAAAAGTGGAAGAACTTACTGAGATTATGACAGGACAAGGCTATAAAAATTCAAATGTCTTTTGAAATTCCTTTTTTAAATGCAGAATGCATTCTTTTGCTCAAAGTGAACAAACCGATATCGTAAGGCAGCCACAATATGAGGGTCCACACGAGATACTAGTCTGCTCTGTTTTACTAGTACTAGCATTTAAAGTATGGCAAGCAGCCTAAAATTGCGAAACGGTTGGTTCATTAACTGAAATTACAAAGTCTGCTGTACAGATTAATTTAAATTGGCAATGCTGTTTTTTATTTTTTTTTTTTAAATTTTTTTAACACACAAACGTGCCCAGCCTACTGGGCCTTCAGTTTTGGCAGGACTACAGAAACACAACAAATTTTCATTTTACTTTCAAGCCACCAAATAACCCAATGTTGAAGTTGCTGTAGGGCCTTTTGGTTAGAGCTCAACATGAACAAAACTAGCAGAAAAAAAATAACATAAACAAGGGGTAATTTCGCTTTTTCTAGCACAATGATTTACTCTATTTCTCTGTCAATGCAATTACGCTACTACCTTCAACCAGGTAAACCGCTTCCCTCCACTTAAAAGCTAGCAAAATACAAAGTTTGTTCATTAGAACGGCTGCTTTGTCCTGATAAAAATGATGAAAAACGCAAACTCCAAAAAAAACGGAGATATTAAAGAAAACGTGTGGAGCTGTGGGATTCGCTAGCCCATTTCTGCAACTTTTTATGACGCCACAGAATCTTTTTGGGCGATTGACGGCGGCCGAACTAATCAATCGCAGGGCAATGACGGGACGATTTAGTGGGGCCGCTAGTTCTATTCGAATCTAACTGCACCTAACCCACTGAAAATTATGTTTTTAGTGCTGCCCATATGACGTACTCCCGCCGACAACACGTCACTGTGGTGCCAAATTTGAAAGTTCTTAAATATTTCTTGCATTTTTATTGGTTAAAAAACGTCTTTCGTAGCCGGGATGAAGCTGAGTGAGGTACTGAAGCCTAACTCTTTAAAGTTAAACAAAGTTTTATTTTCTCTTCATGGACCCTTTAAACACTAGGAGGTTGCAGTGATCAAATGCTCTCTCATCGCGCAACTCCATGTGCTTTGGCTACGTTTCCACCGTTTCCAGTTAGCTCTTGGCACAACATCAAGAAGCCCGTTTGCAGTGCCTTGACAGGGTGCATTTGCGCCATGCAACAACGTTGCGCTCCTCAGCGGCAATGATGATGCCATGCAAAGCAGCCAAGCGACAAACATGCCCCGTGCGATTCATCACAGCAACACATGCAGGTCCTTACCAGGTAGACAGCCACACCAAAAAGCAGACCCGCACACGAAATGCCAGTGTGCTATTTGCGACAATCTCCGGAGATGATGTCTGACACGTTTTTGTTGCTCTGACGACGTGTTTTGCGATGCAGCGTTTGACAAAAATCACAGTGTAGGAACAACGGCACAACGAACAAAAGCTTTCGGCGGATGATGTTACGGAGTTTGACAATGCCACATCAGCCCCAGTATATATTCGAAAACGCGTAAAGGGAATTTCAGAATCGCGCCGCATCAAAAACACGACAAAATCCTCTGTTTATACAGCAGACAAAACACAACGCGAGTACCAAAAGATTTTTTGTGTGTGTGGATCTTTCTGAAGGGAGCTTTTTCCACCCCCCAAAAAAATTATTCAAGAAATGTTTGTTTGTAAAAAACATGGCAATTATATACTACTAGCAGTAGTACCCGCACAATGCCCAGGTGTGTGCCAGTGTGATTGTGAGGAAAGGCAGGCCTGTTTTTCTATACGCAGGTGATTCAGAAAGCCGTTACCAAAGTTAAGACAAAATGCGCACGTCATCTACTTCAGATCCTGCTTTTTTGTGCAGAATTGAAGTGTTGAAGATGTACATATGAACATCTTGTAATGTTTCTCAAGTCGATGGCAAGTGATGCTGCAGGTGCTCACACACTAATCAGCGAAGTCCACACCTCCCATCCCTTCTGCAAAGAATCTTGATGTCTCCTTCTGCTTGCCACTATGACTTGTCGATGATTATAGTGGATTACACTAGTTACGCATGGCAGCTTTTAAAGCGGAGCTTTCGTGTCCCCACTGATGCCGTTGTAGTCGAAAACGCCCTGCAGGAAAGCCAGCTTTCTCTGACGGTGATGATCAATGTTCTAGACACCAAAGATGGCGGCATTGAATGCCTCACAAGTGAATTTACAGAGCTGTCAGCATTCCCATGCGCCATCGTGAATGGCACAATAGCACGTGAGTTTGGAAGTGCTGACGACAACATGCAGGCTGTGGTGGACCTCAACGATGCGGCGACCACCGAAGAAGCGGACCCTACTAGCGACCCTGAAGGCGTTCCCAACTGCCTACCACAGCTGAGCTTGCGTTAGCTTTCAGGTGTCATCGCCGCTGTTGTGGCATAATGGACGGCACCCAGACTCCTTATTTGGATGGCATCGATAAGCTTGAAGACAGTTTCATGAACTTCATGACGCGGAAAAAGAAACAATCGAAGTTCGCAGACTTATTCATGCCAAATCAAGTGCGGTCAGTTATCGCACTGTGTTTTTCAATGTCTGCTCTTTGAAGAACACAGACAGGTACAAGCCTAGCCACGTGCTTGTACTAGAGCAACATCTAAGGGAAGGGGAGCGTAGTCCAAACTGTCATAGCGAATTTCTTTTAAGTTTCATGAAAGGTTCTTCCCCAAGGTGGCCCCTTTGCGGGCTAGTGCACTATCTCTCAAATAAAATAGCCCTCAAAATGTTGCTTGTTGTTCCGACAGAAATACTTGAAAAGCTCCAGCAATTTCTTCATCTTTTTAGATGCTCCACTCTGCATCCGGCATTGCTGTCGCGTTCTGGCGTCACTCACCCAACTTGCTGCGCAGCTGCGCCGCCGCCACCCACTTCTCCGATAGCGAACACTCTCTCGCGAGGGTTGCTTTGATTCGATTGGATTGGCTTGCTTGCTTGGCTTGGCTGGACAGCATACCTCTTGAAAATGGCTGCAATTTCGTCATCTTTTTTTTTGACATAGTAACCGAAGTATGCTTCAAAAAGGTTTTCATAAAAAGATAGTTTGCTCAAACAAGGAGAACACACTTTTCACAGGAGACCACACCCTGAATTCAAAAAACGTTCCTGAGCAGTTCCCAGTGTGGTCAAAATATGTCGCAAAAAAAAAAAAAATAGTCACAAAATGTACAGGCACTACCAGGTGCAACAACTGTACATAAGTTCATCGACAACAAGAAGATGTAGATGAATTCAGAAATACCACAGCAAGGCTATTTTCTGCACACCCCCCATTGTCCCACAGGGCCATACAAAGAGGCAGAAAGGGCATTTCAAAATGTCTTGCCTCTTTTCAACACACATCCCCCCCTCAAAAATATTTCCGACAAAAACACATTCAAAGTTCAAAAAGCAGCGCTCATATGGTGTGCTCCATGACCCCATCACGTTCCCTGTATACTGCCACACATCATGTCCATTACACGTGGTGACGGATAAACCACAGCACTCATACGAAAAATTTGTGCATGGATACCGCTACCTGATCTCCACACTTCAAAATTGATGCTACAAAATTGGTATCTTCCCGAAAGCCTTGTACACAAAATTTCCAAGGTCGCAAACAAGGGTGGACAGGTGACATCCCTGGTACGTCCTCTGTGTCCCATACTTGGCCAGTGAGTTCATTATGCGCACTTTTAATTTGGCCCCAGGTTCCAATAAAACTTCATGACGCACAACCTGAAGGAATCACTAAAAATCCATTTCATTCAGTAGGAGCTCAACTGAGTGGCAGTTCCGCACGTTTATAAATAAATACTCCCGGTTCTCATGCCCTAACAAAACTTGCGCTATTCTGTTACACAGAACACATTGACTGATTGATTGCAGGGTTTAACGCGCCGACGCAACACAAGCAATGAGGTGCGCCGTAGTGGAGGGCTCCAGAATAATTTCGACCACCGTGGGGATCTTTAACGTGCGCTGAAATCTCGAACACATGGGCGTTTTTGCTCTTCGCCCCCGCCAGAAAAGTGGCCGTAAAAGTGGCATCAAAAAACTTATCCTGCCTCCCTGAAGAGACACAGGATTTGCGATTACTTGGGGCTCCATTTTTGTTTTCGTGAAATGCCTGCCACTGAGGTTCCCCCTCAAAACAGTTCTTCCCGAAACAAACTCTGCCCCAGATCACACAGCAGAGACGTGGCGACGATGGCAGACGCCGCTGAAGCCTGCCCCCAACACAACACAGGTTAGGGTAAACGGGAAGTGCCGTGTTTTTCGTTGGAGAGGGGGAGAGAGACACAGATGGACGAGGGGAGACGAAAAGAGCAGGCAAGCAGGCACAGATAGACTACAGAGTGACGACGCACGCTCCCCATCCCTGCAATTACTCGCGGACAGAACAACAGCGCAACTACATAGCGCAGAGATGCTGGAAAGAGCGCAAACTTGTAGCAAAGAAAGAACAACTCCACTTCGCGTTGAGACATAGACCAGTGTTAGTTCGTTGTAAGCAGGGAATTTCACACTAATATATACAAGAGGGAAATCTATCGCTGGAATCGCGTGCTGCCGTGGGTGCCAACGTATCACCCGCAAATATTTCTTTCCCACTTGGCTTGGCTAGCCACGGGGCTCGTTTTCGCCCCTGAACCCAAAATCAACAAAAAAAGGGCAAAATTTTCCTTCTTGTTCCACTGAGCACGAAGCTCCTAAATAATCCCTTACACATAAATCTTTTGGAGTCCCACTATTCGTTAACAAAGCAACTTCAAAGAATCTTCTACAAACATTTTCTCGTTTTTTTTTCGAAACCAGGCTTGGTGGAGACCTATGCTCGCAACCGGGTTCGTAACCGGGCTTGCAGGCTTGCAACCGGGCTCGGTGGAGAGCCATGATGAGTAACGATGGAACCCTTCACTGTGGTACCTGGCTACACGCTCGCTGAAGCAAGGCTTGCCTACTCACTGGTGCCAGATTTCCCTCTAGTATATACCAGTGCAGAACCCCACCGTTGTAAACACTGCCGCGAAACGAAGCCTCTGCAAGAGAAAGGGTATGAGAAGACAAGAAGGCCAACTCACGATGCGGGGCTTGAAGGGTGGCTGCACCTCGCGGTTCTCGATCTTGTCCCAGTCGATGCGTCGGAAGAAGGGGTGCCCCGCACGTCCTCCTCGCCCGAGGGCCCGCAGCCCAGGCGGCGGGAGGGGTTCTTGGTGAGGAAGCCCTTGCAGGCCTCCTTGGCCTCCTTGGACAGGGCCTTGGGGTAGGAGACGTTGTGGTCCGTGATGGAGGCGAACAGTTCCTCCTCGTCCTCCCCGTCGAAGGGGGGCTGGCCCACCAGCATCTCGTACAGCAGCACCCCGTACGCCCACCAGTCCACCGACTTCCCGTATGGCTGGTACAGGATGATCTGTGCACGGGAGGGACGGGGGAGTAGTCACCATCGTCATCACCAACAGGCCACTTTTCTATGTTCACTGCGGGACAGAAGCCCCTCCCACTGACTCACAACTGCTCCTATCATGCGCTGTCTGAACCCATGTTTTCCTTATCCCAGCCCTCCATCAAGTTACCGGCGTTTACCCACTTCTAGTCCTACCTCTCGGTAGACACCCTGCTACCCTGGCAGTCCACCAGACATGTCCCGACATTTCCTAGAGACATGACCCGACCTGACATTTTCCAGCTGTGCCGGGTGTCGCTCAATACTAGGCACAGCAAAGTGGAGAGGAGAAAAATGCTAGGCCAAGAAGTGTGAGGAAAAGTGCGAGGAGGCAGGAGCCGAAGAGCAGGTGTGGGGAGTGCACGTCGTGGGCGCAGATGTTCAACTGGGGAGGCGCACACGTCAGGGGATTGGCTGTGCCTAGTAATGATGTGAGCTCTGACATGCAGGTGTTCTTGTACTTGAGAGAGGCAGCATGCGCTTGGTAGCATCAGCGCCCGACCTGCTGGGTCTTCGCTTGTCAATTGCACAGGTGACCAATTTTTTTTTCTCTGGCCTGGGAGCTAAATGCTAGAAACTTTTCGCTTCTTGTGAGACTTGTATCTACGATGCAAAAAAAAAAAAAAAAAAAAAAAAAAGAAGAAAAAAAAATGCAAGTATGGAGGTCATTTCAAAACGGAGAACTCTTACAGTGAGGATGTATTCAGGTGACAGGGCATGCCACAGTACTACGTCACAAATTACTCTTATGTCGAGTGCGAGTATAGGTCAACCTCTTAACTTTAGATGAACAAAAGTGGCCACATATCTGCTCACTTCACTGCAAATGTCGTCAAAAAGGTAACTTTATGCCACTTAACTCATAACTCATGAAAAGGACCTCAAGGTGCCTGCCCCTATAGTTTTCCGAATTGTCATGCACTATTTTTTAAGTGCGAATGCACTTTATAAGCGACCCTGAATTCCGGTGACCGCCGTCCGTCCACATAGCAACAGCTGCGGGTGCGCGCGCTCCTCGTCTTCCTTGGCAACGGGGGGAGATGGGCGCGCGCTGCCTGGCCGCTGACATGGCACATACCCACGTGGGGGATTGGCCAGGAATCTCCTCGTCTTCCTTGGCAACGGGGGGAGATGGGCGCGCGCTGCCTGGCCGCTGACATGGCACATACCCACGTGGGGGATTGGCCAGGAATCGGGCGTGAGAAGGGCTAATGCACCCGCTTAAAGGAGTACTGACACGAAATTTCAAAGCTGAGATCCGCTCTAGCAATCAAGTACAACGACAACACAAATAGGTGTCTGTGAATAAATGCATCTTTCTTTCTTTGTAGTTGTGTGTGTGTGTGTGATCTCTCTTTCGCGAACATTACCGAACCGCGCAAATTCAACTCCTGCATTCGCACTTTCACATTCTTCCCCTCGGGGAAATGCGGGGAATTTTTATTGACTCTATTTCAAAACTTATGTATAGCTTCTCCACGTTGTGTAGCTTTTCATGTACTGCACTCTTTGTGACTACACCTTCTTTTTATGCTCCATCAAGATGGTTTTCGGTAGCTGGATTTAAATGTTTTCTTTCCAAATAAGCAGCAAATTTTATGTTCCATTCATTGCATTTTCTCTGTCATTCATGTAGTGTGTCGGGTCCCGACTAGATGGCGCCACGGCGACCATCATCATCAGTGGACTCTAGGCGCTCTAATAAAGCAAGCTCCCCGCCGGGGCGGGTTATGTTCCTGCTGGAAGCATCGAGTGTGTGTGAGTCTCTCAGGGCTGCGTGCTCTGCCGGGGCAGTCCCTCGGCGTACCTGCTCGGCCACCCTCAACAATTCATGACCCTGGCCCCTGCCATTTGTTGAACAAATGAGCATGAACCCACCCCCATTTTCCTTCTAATATCCCAACTAGGACTCAGTACACTTTTATTAAAGCCCAATATGCCCTATTTTCATTCACAATGACCTCAAAAAATCCTGACTGGCATCCTATCCTACAAAATGAAGGTCTACATTATGCGACACACTATACTGAATTTCTGTAGGTTACCTCCAAACGCATTGGAATTTTTAACGTGGGCCCAAATCTTATACACACACACACTTCTGAATTTCGCCTCTATTAGAGAAACAGCAGTGGCGCCTCTAAATTAAACCTCCAATGTGGGTTATTCAAGCAAAAGTACGGTATTCTAGCCTGCAGCTGGCATCACCTTCGTCAGAATTTTAGTCACACTGACTGGTACAGCCATATCAAACCATGATGGTTTTATGAGCCAAAGCTACGCCTGGGTTTTTAAGCGCGCTGTAGTGGAGGGCTTCGGATTAATTTCGACCACCTGGGGGACTTTAATGCAGGCCAAAATCTTGACCCACAGGAGCTTTTTACTTTTGCCTCCATCATAAAAATGGCTGTTGCAGACGGGATCAAACTTGTGACCTTGGGTTTTGCAGCACAACACCTTAGCCACTCCGCCCCGAAACAGGCCTACCCACACCGAAACTATCTTTAAAAAGTCTATTGGGCATCTGGCCCAAACTTGGCGGCCCTCCCCCTCCTCCCCCTCTCCACCCACCTCGGGGGCGATGTAGTCCGGGGTGCCGCAGAAGGTCTTGGTGACCTTGTCGCCCACGATGCCCTCCTTGCACATGCCGAAGTCGGCGATCTTGATGTGGCCGTCCTGGTCGAGGAGCACGTTGTCCAGCTTCAGGTCCCG
Source organism: Haemaphysalis longicornis (assembly GCA_013339765.2). Lineage (NCBI taxonomy): Eukaryota > Metazoa > Arthropoda > Arachnida > Ixodida > Ixodidae > Haemaphysalis > Haemaphysalis longicornis. The sequence goes on from CM023458.1 coordinate 15,412,671, forward strand.
GTAGACGATGGCGCGCGCGTGCAGGAAGAACAGGCCCACGGCGATCTCGGCCGCGTAGAAGACGGCCACGGGCTCCTTGAACTTGCCGCACTGCTGGATCTGGAACATGAGGTCCCCGCCGTTGACGTACTCCATGACGAAGTACAGCCGCTCCATGGTCTGGAAGCACGAGTGCAGCTGCACCAGGAAGGGGGGCTTGGCCGCCAGGGCCAGCACCCGCTTCTCCACCATGGCGCACTCGACGTCGTCGTCCTGGATGATGACGTCCTTCTTGAGCACCTTGACCGCGTACAGCTCGTCCGTGCCGCGCCGCTCGGCCAGCAGCACCTTGCCGAAGCTGCCCTTGCCCAGCACCAGCAGGAAGTGGAAGTCAGACGCCCGGATCACGTCCTGCAAGGAGGGGGAAGGGTGAGAGTTTCGGCGGGCTCTAACTAGTCGCTCCGACACTGCTGTGAGAGGTGGGCCTCATTAAACCCCGTAAGGCACAGCAAAAACCAGACAAAACATGTGACAGAGCCTGCTCTTGTCTGAAATAAAAGTCCAATGCATGGATCCCGTCCTCTGGCCAAGTGCAGAGTTTCCGGAGGTTTTAAGATCCCAAAGCTACAGCTCTGGGCTACAAGGTGTGCCACATTAAACCTCCGTTAGGCACAGCGAACACCAGCAAAGGACAGATCGCCACACTCCAAATGCAGATGTCGGTAGCGTAAATTGTGACTGACGCCAGGAGGAAGAACCTCCTTTATGTTGATTAGTGTAGGGTGGAACAACAGGGGACTCAAAACCACTCCTTGAGGTACTCCTTTTTCTTTTTCATGACACAAAGTAGGGCCTTCCCGCATGCTCGTAAACAGTTCTTATCAATCCAGGTAGATCAAAATCCATACATACAGTCTCCCACCAAGACCAAGAGAACCTAGAGACTCTAGAATAGCTGTATAAAGGACCGCATCAAATGCCGACTTTATGTCTGAAAAAAGCCACAGTAGGTATGTGTCTGCGTGTAATTCTTCTTCTAGTGATGCCACAAAAGCAAGGATGTTGTCAATGGCAGACCGGTTTTCTCAAAAGCCATTCATTTCAGGTGGATAAGCGTTCCTGCTTTCCATGTACCAGCTCATTCTTTTGAAGATAATTTTTTCCGTGATTTTGCCAATACAGCTAAGTAGGGCTATGGGACAGAAAGAGTCGTAATGTGTTGGTTGTTTTCCAGGTTTTGGGGTTGCTGTTATTTTGGCTGTTTTCCATTCTGCAGACACAGTTCCATGCAGCCATGTTGAGTTATAATACTCCAGAAGGTGTAAGCAGGAGTGATGAGAGAGGTGGGAAATCGCCTCATGTGTTATGCCGTCGCAACCTGGAGAAGACCATTTTTTAAAGTTTGAGATGGCCACGTTAAGCTCGCCTATCGAAAATGGAAGGTCCATGGTGGGTATGGAGGATGGTGGTGCTGCGTCAGAAATACATAGAAGAGACCCTTGAGGCATGTAAATTGTAGACAGAAGCCTACAATACCATTCAACTGCCTCTTTTTGGGAAATTCCCTCGTGCAATGAAAATCACATCACCTCAGTCAGGTTAGCTTTTCTCAGAAGCGTCTCACATGCCTTTGAGCTTTAAACAATTAAGCGTGCCGCAAATCCTCTAATTCTTCAGTACGGTGAGCCTCAGTGCACCTATGGATAGCACATAGCCTTTCATATTCATCAGTTTTCATATTTAGGTGCTCTCTCATGATGCTCGAGGACTCTTTCAGACGACGAACCCTAGTTTGTTATTAGGCCTTTGCTAAAAGTGGTGGCGGTTATCTCCTTGTTGATATAGTTTTTGAAAACTTCCCAGTCTGTGTGCCTGATTTGGTTTTATGTGGAAGCGCAGCCACGTCTTGGTAAGATATTAAAATTGGGAAGTGATTGCTGCCTCTCATCTCAAGGTCAGCACGTTAAGTGAACTTTGGGATGAAGCTGTTTCAGACAAACATTAGATCGATGGAGCTTCTGAGCGTCGGATTTTTTAGGTAAGTAACATTGCTGTCACTCAATGGTTTGATACCCCATTTTACGAGTAGTTCAGAAAGCCTCAAGATATTAGGAAAAACGTATTCAACAGTGACACCTCCCTGGCCACTTCCGGGCGATTTTGCTATGATGTCACAGAATCTTGTTTGTGCGATGTGCGGCTGTCGACCTAAGCCATCACCAAGAAACATACCTGGGAGGTTGTTGTGGGCCCTATAGGTTCCTTTGACCAATTACTAGAGTAAGAATGTGCTGTTCATACACAGATAAGTACGCTTTTATTGGACACCCATACGATGTCTAGAGGCCCCACTACAATTGGCCAGTTGTGTTTTTTGATGATGGATTAGGTTGGCGGCTGCCAATCACATTGTATCTGTTTCTTTTATGGCGCAAGGGCAACAATCCGGCTACCAATCGCACACAAATGAACCAGTGCTGTCATAAAAAAAATCACCAGGAATCGACACTGCTTCAGCTGCTGTCTTTAATATCTCTGTTACTTGTTTGAATCTTTAACTACAATTGGTGTCATTGTTATTGGCATGAAGCAGTCTTCGTAATAGACCAGACTTGTATTTTGTTTTCATGGCCCATGCAGACAAAATACAAGTTTATTTTATTCGAAAGATTTCATGTTTTACAGTGCCCCCAGCACTTGTCCGGCAGCAAACGATAGCGCATTCACTCAGAAATCAATAAATTTTTAGATTAAAATTTTGATTCTCCCGCCAAATCGTGTGTTTTCGTGACGTCTGCCATGAAGTCGCAAGGGCGGGTATTCAAATCAACTTCGAGTGCGCCATTAGGCTCTGCAGCTTTGCTTACTGTCAGTCCTCCCAGATGGCGCTACCATACTCGTGCACGAACCGTTGCCCGCCATTGCCTTGTTTTCGGCCTTATTTACTGCCGGCTTGTTTTTGTTATGGTAGAAAGTATTTTTTTCGTGAAGCATGGGGTATGCTTGACAAACAGGGTCACGTAAGAAAATGGAGCTTACGCCAATCGGCCAGTGTCGTGTAAGACAACTCCAAAGCAGCGGGCTGCTGTGCAGCTAACAGAAGCATAGTACCAATAGCAGTGCGCATCAGCATTTCGATGTTTACGTGTACTTTCGTAACTTCCACTGTCGACCCCACCACTCTTACTGCTGTAAAATGAATATGCATTACATTTACGGGGGGACGCGGCTTTCAACTTCGGAAAAATGACCAAAACATCGTTTTTTGAAACCCACACATTCGGCTTCTATGTTTCCTATTCTGTGCGCCTGCAAAGTTTTTCCGCGGAAAAGCGTCGCAAAGTGGCTTAAAAAATTACTTTGTCAGGCGCGGTGACAAACTATCAGCGCAAAAGGGCGAAAAAACGGCAATTTTCGGAGCGCTCTATCTCCGCAACGGTGCCACCGGGCGCGGCCATTTTGATATGGTTAGATCGGCCGAGCGATCGTCTTTCCGGTTCCGCTCGTCTCTTGTATCTTCGTTCATTCACAAACGCACAAACGGCAGAAAAGAAACGACGCACAAACGAAACTAGAAATAGATGCTGAAGCGCTATTGGTCCTCCGGTCGGGGCGCAGAACAGTGACCCTCCTGATTGGATGTCGCGGGCGCAACGCAAGATGGCGGCCGCCTGAGCTGCGTAGCGAGCGGATGGAGTTCATTTTCGCCGCTTCGCTCGGCCGAGTTTCTGTTCAATCTGTGGTATTCAACACGCACGTTATCGCGATGGGAATGCCAGAGATAACGAGCCAGATTACGGGAAGTTGTGTGGCTCGAAAGGCGGAGGTCATCGAACGCTTCGTGGTGCGCGTGACTCTACCGTCGCCAGACCCCGGAGGGTGACGCGGTGTGCGCGCTTGCGATAGCGGTTCGTGAAGTGAACTTTTAGTCGGATTTGCGATGTTTACACGCTTAGTTATTGCTGTGTTTTGACTGTGGGCTCGCTAGCCTTGAGAAAGAAACGGTCGACGCGTCAAACGCTGCGGCGCGCACGGCATAGCCGACGCGCATTGGAGCATCACATGACTGGGCAACCGGTTACGATTGAACGCCAGTAGTTGTAATTAATGCCTGCGACGTTAGATTTAATCTTAAAAGCGACCTGACCAGCCATATCAGGGATAATCAAAGTACGATATGTCGCGGTAAGCGTGCGCTGCGATGCGCGCGAGCCATATCGCCTTTCTTGCGCAACGTTTCCCGTGCACTTGTAATTTTCATGCAAACAGGTTTGAGTTAGTAATATAGGAATAAAAATATGCTCTCTGCGTTAAAAATGTACGTTACTGTGGCAGCATTTAACAGTGATTTTTTTAGGGAAATTATTGATACCATTGCTTAGGGCATACTGGCTGTGCTGCGAGAAATATTGGATGCCTTGAATGTCAAAAGTAGTAAAAAAATATGCTCTTGCATTGAAGTTGGGAGTTATGCAGAATACTCTACCAAGCTTCAAAGTAGCTCATTTTCATCCTTGTGGTATGCAAACTTTTGGCAATGAACACCTGCACGTATGAGTACTAAGTTGCTGTGCCAGGCAAGATAAAACATAAAAAAAAGCCAGAAATGTTCAAATTTAAGTAAAAAAAATGCTTACTTGTTGCCATGGTGACAACACTGCAAAAGGAGGTTGTCCACTGCGATACAGCCAACCAGCTAACCTACTTTGCATTGAAAGCCCATTGAAACCCATCTTTCCCTCCGTTTGGTTTGCAAAGGGGGTATGTACTCTTCACGGAGGAGCTGAAAATGATGTTTTCTGGAAAGAGAAAGGCTGTAAAAGGCACTCCAATTTCAAGGCAAGGCCTTCCAGAAGCCCCATGTTCAAAAGGACATGAAAGGCTACAACCGTGACGACTTTTGATAAGTGAAACCTATGTTGCAACTTCGGAAGCCGTTTTCTCAAAACAGTTTTTTTGCCACCTGTGTCGCTTGTACCAGGGATTTCTTCGTGACCACTGGGTCTATTTTGATTCCGTTTCTTGCATTACATTCCTTGATGAACAGTTCAGGTCGTGACACTTTTGGTTTTCCAGATTTGTTTTTTGTGACTTTTTTATTCAAATAGTCGTTCACAGTCGACATGCCTGTTGCACATTAACCTCTAAAAAAATGAAAACTAAAAAATATTGTTTTGTAAAAAAAAAATTCTAAAACTGTCACGACCTCGCCCATTCATTTGGGAATGCAGAGCACTTCGAACAAGTTTTCTATCGTGTTTTATAAGTCGCTCAAGCTCGGTACAAGCGGGAACAGAAAGAAAATTTAATAAATAAAAAAGATATCAAAATATTATCTTGAAATTTTTATGGTGTTATCACAGAAGCATTTCCAGTTGCTGTGCCAATTTTCATCAAAATCCACTCAGAAATAAAAAAGTTGATTTTGAAAGCCACGTCCCCCCTTAAGTGCAAATAGCTTGTTCGGCAAGCTTGTAAACCCTGACTAATTTGTGCTTGCTTTTGCCAACCTCAACCGATTGCACAGCTGGGCAGGTATGACATCGTGGTTCTGTTGCGTGAAATGAGCTAGTGGGTCACATGGCAATGCCCCTTTTTTTTTACTAAATAGCTTATTTCGGCGAAGTGTGCATTAAAAGTGGTGTCAGTATCCATCTAAGGAGGCATTCTCTCGAATGAACCAAACTTGTGTTTTGTCTGCGAGGCCCTCTTTGAGGGAGGACGCAGCAACGACGCGGGGAAGTCCACAGAGAGAGCCAGTTGCTATAACGAAACAGCAAAGCCCAGCCCCCACCCACGCCCACCTGCTTGCCCATGTTGTGGGGGATGAGGTCGGAGGAGGCCTGCTGCTGGGCGGTGGCCGTGCTGTGGCTGCGCCGGGCCTTGGCCGTGGCCGGGTGGGGGGGCCCCAGCGGGGAGTCCCCGGGCCCCTCGGGGGGCACGGGCACGTTGTAGAACTCCCCCTCCTCCGCCGTGAGCAGCTTGAACCAGCCGTCGGCCGGCGCCTTGAGGATCTCCGAGATGCCGAACGAGAGGGAGCCCATGAAGTCGTTGCGCGACGTCCGGTCCCAGTCCCACAGCTCGATCAGCAGCCGCCGGTCCTTGTCCTCCGGCTTCAGGTCGCTGCGTGAGAGAGGGGACGGGAAGGGTCAGTCAGGTGACAACCGACAGCGGTGAGAACGAGAAGGTCTTACACTTACGCTTGACGCAAACTGGGACGCGGCCATGAAGACAAAATACAACTTTATTCAGCTTAAAAAAACTAGCCTGTGGTAATTCACTCAGCTCCATCCCAGCCACAAAAGACACTTTTTCTAATGGAAAAAAAAAATGCAAGAAATATTGAACTTGGTAATTTCACGCCACAGTGTCACAATATGCACCAGAGTGAGGTAATATGGGTCAGCACTAAAACACTTTGAAGACGATAGTCTTTCTCTGGCTACTTGAATGGGGAAATTTTGGTCTGTCTGTCTGTCTGTCTGACTCGATTCAGCCAGCCGGCTAAAGTGAAACAGATGCTGCGCAATAGTCTTATGTACTCAAAGCCAAATATAAACGTCTAAGTCGGGTTTCGATTCTCACAGTTGTCAACGTTGTTGAACAAGAACAAAAGATTACCGAAATATCAGGCAGAAAATGAATGCGTAAGTGATATTGGCAGTGTTCCTTTATTAAAAATTCATGAATGCTTGGTTTTGCGATAGCAAGTGAAATACTTCATCAACTGCAGAAAACCTTCGCCTGCTGTTGCCCACGCTACCTCTTGGCCGAATTCGAAAAAGCAAATGACAACAGCAATGAAAGGTTCCACTAGATAGGTTCCGCATTCTGCTTGGAACGCTTGTGGAGCAGGGCAACGTGAGTCTATAAACGTTGTAGTAGGGTGCCTCGATTCATGTGCGTCTCCGCCGTACGGCAGCGCTGGCATTGAAGCACCGCACTTGGAGCAGTGGAACTCGGTAAATTTAAATTGACTTGGACAAACAGCAAGCGTGTTATCTTGGGAGGAACGAGATGGGAGAGGAACAGCATGAGAGGTGAGCGGGAAAGAGAAGGGAGGCATTTACTTGGCACGGGCACCAGTTGACTATCGTCTTTCATCGACATTTGCAACGAAAGGAGCAGATACGCGTCCATTTTTATTAGTAATTTCACTGCACATTCGCATTCGAGCAATAGTGGTATCAAACGAAACTAGAGACCACTCTACATTTGCCCAGCCATGCTACTTGGCAGCAGCTTAGGTGTGTGGCCGTCAATCGTGCAAACAAGGCCCTGAGAAGTCGTGTAGAAATTTCCAGAAAGTGGCCGAGTAGTCGCCACTGCTTCATGTTTTCCTTCAATATCCCCATTATGGTATTTGTTTGAAAGTTGCAACAGAACTGGTATCATTCTCATTGGGACAAAGCAGACTTTTCAGTGACCAAAACTTGTATTTTGTCTTCGTGGCTACTTTAGGAACGCTTCCTTTCGAGCTACGGGCACGTATCTAGATTGCGTCTATTTATTCATTTACTTTTTAAAGCACCCTCTGGGCCCTTACAGCGTTACGGAGAGAGTGCGTACAGTGCATGAAAGTGGTAACATTGCAAAAGTACTAACAAAGAAATTTCACAAGCCAGGTTACTGCAGTAACGTGCCTGTCGTGTTACAGATCTTTATTGGCTATCTAAAAGCCACAAGTCCTTTGATCAAACTTTGTAGAATAGTTAAAATCATATGTGTTCCTCTTTATCCTTATCATAATCATCGTCACAGAATATCTCTGGAGTAGCAAGCCAGGCGGCTTTTTCCGGGCTTACATTTGCCAGACTCATTAAAAATTGTTCTTTCTCCTTCTTCCTGTCGATAAAGTCATTTTTGTGAATGGCACCGAATGTTCAATGGGACACAGTGTGGTGGGGAAGGTGGTTCCATTCCTCAGACATTTTGGGAAGAAACGACGCTTTTGCAGCCAAGTGGAATGGCAACTTTGAACTCATGGTCGATGTGGGATGAGATGTGCCTGGGCCGTGGGAAAACGTTGCATCTCATAAATGGGCTGTGGAAAAAGGTTTTGTGGAGCATGGAAAGACATGAAATTTTTCTGAGATTTTGCAAACTTGGTAGATCCAGATTATCTTTCGTTAGGGAAGCACTGAAGGAACGCGAGTAGTCAGAGTATAAATCGCACTGACCGGTTTTGTACAGATTTTTAGAATGGGAATTATGTTTTGTTGTGCAGGGTCCCAGATTGCCAAGGCATACTCCAGTTTAGGGCGAATTAGTGTCTGATAAAGCATCAGAAAAGTTACAGCATATATACCCTAGGGAACGGTTTGTGCTGCTGCAGACATACATCATGGGTGTGTGCCATGTTAAATCACTGCTGACGTGAAAACCAAGGTACTTGTACGAACTAGCGCATTCAAGCAGGGCTGCGGTAATCTTGTAATCAAAGGGGTGCTGAGGATAACGTTGGCGTGAAATGGCCATGCTTTTACATTTGTTTGTGTTAAGTGTCATGCGCCATTTGCTGCACAAGCACACACACAAGACAACGGACCTTGGTGCCCCTCTAAATAAGACCCACACAATGATGGAGTAATAACAAAGGGAAGGACAACTTTTACTGCAATTGTCCTTGCTTCACCAAAGGACGTCTTCTCTGTAAATGTTTTTGTGTTCAGCGATAATAAAGTTCTTGATCGACTGATTGATTGATTGATTCACCCCCCCTCCTACACTGCATGAAATACAAAAAGATTGCCGGGGTTGTGCTCCTGATTGATTGATGGTAGCACTCAGGTTTGCCATCTCTTTTTATCTCATTCTCGAAAAAAAAAAAAAAAAACAATACACGCCTATTCCACTCAAACTGCCCGCTTTGTGCAGTGAAGTTCATTCGGGTGCTATGAAGGAGAGGACTGTGAGAAAAAAAGCCCATGTTGCAGTGGTTTGAGTGCAAGAGCAGTGTGGTCTCCAAACCCACCGTGGCATTTGGGTCGTGCTACGTGGGCTAGACTGGAAATTGAATTAACGAGAGATTAAGCAGGCACGCAGATTTCTTTTTTAGAGGTTTCCAAATGCTCGCTTACTTTTTTGTTACCACGCCTATTCAAATCAATCACCGGTGATCGATGATTTATATTGCCTATTTTGACATGTTGTAGTCGTTTCTCGTACACCTAATGTGGCCAGTGGTTAGTCTAGGCACTGCTTTTTTGGAATCGGTTTAAATTTTCCCGCTTCGGTGACATTGAGATTTTTGGCGGCGTTTTTTGCGAGCTGACGTGCGTGCGTTTTTGAGGAAGGGGTCGTGGTTGCTGCACTTGAGAAAAAAGGATGCAGGTCGTGGTTAGGCTGCGTTACCAATATTTTTTAAAAGGCTCCTGGCAAGTCAAATACCAAATAATGGGTCAGCTTTGTAATCCGACAGCGGTGAGAGGTGATAATTACTTGAAAATGACCCCAGCTATTCACTAATGATCTTTGGTTCGGACAAAGGGCAGCTTTATTCTCCCAAAGCTTATTTCTGATGGTCCCCCACATGTCTAGCAAGTGTGCCTGACATTTTAAACTAGTTTCCATCAGTTTCGGTTTCGTTTTCGCATTGCAAAATTCATATTTGGCGCTACTACGCAGTTACCCAACTACAAGCTCATTTGCCATGGCGCCTCCGTTGCCCGCTACTGCTCCTCAAAACAAGCATGCCGCTCGCGTTTCCACTTTATCTACGCCTTGCTTCTGCGATAAGAGCTTTCGCTGAAAGTCAAACGATAGCACCAAGTCGTCGGGTATCAGTTCAGACGAGGAGAACGCTTCCAATTGGCCTTGAACACCGCCAGCTGTTCACCGCCCAGTTTCGGTTTCGTACGAGGGTATTTCCGGAAGTCCAGTGTTGCTGCATAGTAGAACTGTCTATTCTGACAAATTCTTCAATAGCCTTGTATTTGTTTCTTTTCAAAATTGTTAGGTGGCGCTGCAATGTAGTAGGCTCGTAGTGCCGAACTCTCCCCATAGCACGACGGCGGCTTGATGAAAGCTTGCTGGGCATGATTCTAGTGCACTGTACCTTATTCCGGCAAGCAGGGCTACCATAGTGAGTCAGAACATGATAATAAACTGCAAATGAAAGTTCTGACTGATAAGTGATCATCAGAACGTCAACAAGCATCCACCAAAGAGTTTGGTTCTCAACTCCAAGCGGATTTTTTCACATCGCTTGCTTGCCTTCAATACCGTATTACCCGATTCTAACGCGCACTTTTTTTCCGAAAAAATTTGCCGAAAAATCGCATGCGCGTTAGAATTGGATACAAAACCGAAACTGCTGAAACAGCAGAAATTTCGTCCCACCCATCGCCATCTCAAGATGGCGCCAAAGCTTTTAGCAACGATTTTTCGGACGCAGCAAGCCTAGGCACCTAGGTTTTTCTATCGGTGTTCACAGAAATCGTCAAATCGTTTGACTTGCGCGCTTGATAACAGCAATGGCAGCAGCGGCCCCACGTGTTCAAACGCCCGGTCGGCTGAAGCGTGCACCTCTGGAGAAGCTCTCGGAGGCGTGCGTGCGAGGCGTGGGCCACGATCCATAGACCCATGGTTGAACGTTCGTTCAGAAGTGTGGCATCGCGAACGCGCTTGAAGGCACCGAGGCCGAGATGTTGTGGTCAGCGGAGAGCGACGAGGAGTGAGATGAGTAAGATTACTTCGGGAAATAAATCGCCCGTTTCTCTCGCATTTCGTTGTCTGGGTCACAAAGTCCCGTGCGCGTTACAATCGGAGGTGCAAGTTTTTTCGGTTTTCCTTGCCAGGAAATTCGGGGGCGCGTTAGAATCGGGGTAAATACGGGTATATGTGCCGGTCATAATCATTGACAAGGGTGTTTTTACGTCACGTGAGGCTAATTTGGCCTTTAATAATGTCAAACCACCAGATTTCTTCTAGAGAGCCATCCAAAATAGCAAAATTTGAAATAGAGGTTGGGCTTCACCACATGGCCGGGCACCACGTGGGCTAATATTTTCTTTTATATCTGACAGATTGTACTGCACAACTCAATTTTTTTTCTAGGACGGGTTCTTGAAATGTCTACCTACAAAATGTATATTCTAAATTTTTTCTACTGCTGGTGGTTTATTATACACAACTTACTTTTTTCTTATTTTCTTCGACGCGTTAACAAAAATTTCGAATTCAATAATTTTTTTCGGAATCATATTTAGGAAAACATTATTAAAACTGGTGTCGTTAGAAAGCGCGTGGAATAATCTGCATTTTACGTCACTGCAATGTGTGCCTAACCAATATGTATAGCACAAAAAAATGTTTTGTTAGATCCTTCAAAATTGGTCAATTTCCCGCGGTAACGAAAGAGTTAAAGGTTGAGTGCCTTTGCTAAACCAATGTGTCCTCGTCAGGTGATACTGGGGACCAAGGCCAATGATAAACGCAAACCATTCATGACTACACAAACTATGAATAGTGTGCTAGGCACCCAATAAGTTTAGCTGCTCAAAATAAAGTCAGCTAACTTATCTGCCCTGCCCCACCTCTTGTAAGCGTTGCTTTTCGTATATGCTAATTTTAGGGTGACACCAACTGGGCGCACGGCAAGTTTCATTGTCAAATGCCTGATTGAGAGGAGAGACAAGCAGAAAGATGTGGGGACCCCCCGGGCCTGCTGCTCACAAGGTGAGCGTCTCCATCCACTCGGGGTTGAGGCAGGCCTTGATGGTCTTGGTCTTGCGCTTGGCCGAGTCACCCGTGTCCGGGATCAGCTTCAGCTTCACGTACGGGTCCGACAGCCCGTTGGGGTCCATCGGGATCAGGTTGCGTGCCTGGCGCACTGCGTGAACGTTCATACACCGGAGGGGGGGCATTCAATGAAAACGCGGCCCTCGTACACAATGCTTTTATAGGCCGTTAGTGAAATGTGGGTACTTCTGCAACATGGACATTTGCTTTGTATTCAGCCCTTTTTTCAAAAATATCACGAGGTAGACTGAAGTCAAACCAAAGGATTAGTAGAGAAATTCCAGATAGATTGGTAAGGTTTCTCTGTGTGCAAGATGATGTCAGGTGGGACATTTACAAACCTATACAACAGACTGGAATTCCAGTGAACCCCAGAAAAACCAGCAAAATTTTTGTATTAGATATTAATTGAAAAGTGAACAGTTTTTACACTGTGTCAGTTGAAATCACTTACGCTTTCACTTCCTTGTATTGATACGAAACTGCTTATAATGCCTGAAGCAAAAGTCTTCCCAACAGTGCACTGATGTAAAGTAATGAAGCCGATCTTTAGAAAAAAGATTATAGCCGTTCCCCTCAATGTGAAAGCTGTCGGAAGTGCAGAGCAGTGATTTGTCATAATGGACTGTACCGCCGTTATCCGCTTACTGCTACCACCTCATGCAATTCAAATTTCCCACCTTCGCCGTGCTCGCACGCCCCCTGCCTGAAGCTGCGCCAGCAGGAGTTCTGTTCTCTTTGTGCTTTTCTCCCCGCACGTGCCGGCGTTGCCACATTTTGCATTTACTATCGTAAAAACCTACCCAACGGGCGTCCTTAACTAAAGGAACGCGGGCGCTGCCGCTTAATTACGTATATTTTTCCTCAAATGTACCTATAGTTTTCTTTGCGTGAAACAATGGGAAGATGTATGACAAGCGCCAGCGTTTCACGAGTTTCGAACGCTTATGACTATGTAAACCACTTAGCTTTCGAAGCCTCTGGGGTACGCCGCGAACAACAGCATTACCTCGGGACGCCGCCTTCGTGCTCTATTTACTTGGGTCAAGCGAGCGAGCTACGATGACAAGGCGAGGGCCGAAAGTGCTCTGCACTTAAAAAATGTAAATCTGGCTCTCCCATGCCTTGTTGCAGTTGCAGTGAAGCCTACTAAAAAAACTGTGGTTGATTGCTCTGTCACAGGAATCGGTAAAACATGAAAGTAAAATCTGCAGCGAAATCTGCAGCTCAGCATGGTTTGTGGGTCGGAGGCTGTCTTGTGGGTGTGCCTGGCGAGCAGACTCATGCTGGCAGGTTGCATCAGCAAAGGTGTACTGGCGTCATTTCCGTGACTGATATAACGCCAGTGAAATCTTGGCGTTTACCGGCATAAAACACTTTCGTGTTAAAATATAAAATCCGAAAATGAACAACCGTAAGTATAACGTACTCCTTAGTACGAAAGGTTGCTTCCCTGCAAGAAGACCCTGTATGCAGGGGTGCACCCTTTACAGGCCGCTTGCTTCGTTGTACTGGCATCACTTCTGCGACGGATATAACGTCAGCGAAATCTTCGTGTATCCGGGAATAAAACACTTTCGTGCTAAAAAACTGACCAGCGTCGTCATCATCACCAGCCTATTGGCGCCCACTGCAGGGCAAAGGCCTCTCCTATTTTTCTCCAATTACCCCGGTCCTGTGCCAACTGTGACCAATTTATCCCCGCAAACTTCTTGCTCTCATCTGCCCATCTAACTTTCTGCCACCCCCTGCCACGCTTGCCTCCTCTAGGGATCCACTTTGTTACCCTCAATGACCAACGGTTATCTTGCCTTCGCATTACATGCCCTGCCCACGTCCATTTGTTCTTCTCGATTTCTACTAATGTGTCCTTAACACGTGTTTGTTCCCTGACCCACTCCACTCTCTTCTTGTCCCATAATGTTACACCTATCATCTTCCGTTCCATTGTGTGCTGAGCCGTCCTCAATTTAAGTTGACCCTCTTAGTGGGTCTCCAAGTTTCTGTCCAAGTTGGATGTAACTCAATGTTGCATCCAAACAGAACTAGAGGCCCTGCTACAATTGCCACTGATGTTTCTTGGCAGTGGCTGAGGTTGGTGGCCCCCAACCACACAAACAAGATTCTGTGATGTCATAGAAACTCGCTTCCATCTGTTGTCCTAGGTATCTCCATTATTTGTTGAAATTTTTCTATAATAAAACTGCTGTCCCAGCTATCAAAACAAAGCAGTCTTTTTAACAATCCAAACTCGCATTTTGTCTTTGTGGTTCCTATAAAAGAACAAATCCTGCCTGACTGTCCCGTTCGTTTCAAATACTACTTCTCGACCCCACAGATTTGGATACCCTTGTGTTACAGATTTGTTCCCTTTCCTAGCACAGGGAGCCCACAGGACAATGCCAGTAAGTTGTCAATCAAAATCCAATACAAATCCAATAGGGGCCCAATATAGAGAGCCGGGAGGAGACGCACCTTCACAGATGAGTCGTGAGGGCGTGGCTGAGACGCGCAGATGTATCCGTCCCCGACGCTCCGTGTGGTCACAGCCGCACAGGTTGGGAACGCTCTCTTGGCACCGCTTGTGCACGTTCATGTCGCACGCTGCATATGCACATTAAGTGAGAGAACATTAAGGTAAGGATGCCCATCCACACCCACATCAGCTGCAGATACATCTGCCATAAACAACGCAGGCTTCGAAGTGATTCGTAACACTTACAACTAGGTTCTCTACCCTGGCCTGAAAAGAAGACTACAATTATAAAGCCTAGCTATAATTATCATCACCATTGCTGTCACCCCATTTCTGGCCATGGCACGATGCAATTATTCTGTTCCGAGACAGGTACCAGCCAGGCACTTCCGGAGTGATGCACAATATTCATTAAATGTGTTGACATGCCCCACCCCACCCCTAAACCTACCCAAAGAATACAAAACCACTCTCATCTATGAAAAGAATGCGTAGAATTGAGCAAAAAGAACATATTACAGTAAAAAAAAATTGACGGGTCTTGCAAAAATTTTTTCACTGCTGGGGCCCAAACCCAGGTCTTTCGCGCCAGAACCTGCGATTTCACCCCTAGGCTACGAGGGTAAACAGCAGGGTTCTTTCAGCAGGTGCTCAGAACAACAACAACAAAAAAGAGGAGTGTTTGATGCAAATAAGCAGATGGTAGTTGGTGCATAGTGAAAGTGGTAGGTCTTGTACCCACAGGAAAAGGGAATCTCACCTCTCTGACAGACTTCAAAACACCTGGGTGGTTGGAAGTCTTGGTCACCCAAACAGATTCTTTGTCCCAAATTTTCTTCCCCATAAAGGACGTTTGGTGCATCCCCTGGGTCACATTGCCATGCGACTCCCCTGCACCTTAGCCACTCGCTGAGGCCCAACGACTGCAACAACAGGCTTCCTATCCATGAAGAGAGAACCTACAATCTCCCTTTCACAGGTCCTCAACCCAGCAACCGTTTCTTCAAAAGCGTTCAGCGACACCTGCCAAAGCTGTTGTCCTAGTAAGTGAACAGGAAGGTATCATGAAAGTGCCCACCACATGAACACAGAATTCGGTGGTTCTCAGAAGACAACTACCACCAGAGTGAGAACCATCCCCAGGGGAAGCAGCTGGAGTTCTGCAGAAAGTATTTAGTTTTTATCATCACCATCATCAGTGGCCTACCTTTGCACTTGTATCCCTGGTGGATGAGGCCGTAGAGCAGCGACCCACAGTGGTCGCAGAAGGTCGGGCTGGTGTACGTCTGCAGCACAAACTGGTGCTTGGTGCGCGCATCCTGCAAGGTTGGAGAGGGGGGGGGGAATTGTCAGCAAAAAGGCTTAGCATTCATGTCACACCACACAAGCTGCGTGTCATTAGTGAAATGGATTAGCGATACAAATAATAGGCTGCACTGAAGTACAGGAACATTTTTGACGCCCCTTGTTGTTGGTGTTGGGCGTCGACAACCTCATGCTAGATGGTAATTTTCATTTTGCTTCAAAATTGTCCTTTTCCATCAAGTCCTCCTTTATTTCAAATGACGTTAAAGAACACACTATGGCCAGGGAATCGAATGCGACATCTTCAAACCCTTTTTGCACTGCCCGCCCGAATTTATACATGAAAACAATCTGAAAATCCAACTTTCCAAAAAATTTGAGAATCGAATCCAAACAAAACACATAATCATGTACTACAGCAGTGTTTAAAGTTACTATACGTTCATTCCATGCATACCGCGGAGTCTTGTGCCTGCGTGTCCTTATTTCTATTGCATGTGTGCGCATGTGGTTGTATAAAAGGAAGTCAGCGTTGTACATAACCCTTCTTTCACTCGTACAGCATTTTTTCCCAGCTCTCCATCCCCGCGGCAACTTGGGAGAGCATTAAAGTCTCACCCACTTGCTTCTTCCCCCATGCCAAAGTTACTTATATACCACTAAGCCCA
Source organism: Haemaphysalis longicornis (assembly GCA_013339765.2). Classification (NCBI taxonomy): domain Eukaryota; kingdom Metazoa; phylum Arthropoda; class Arachnida; order Ixodida; family Ixodidae; genus Haemaphysalis; species Haemaphysalis longicornis. Next base: position 15,428,841 of record CM023458.1, read on the forward strand.
AGAACAAGGCAAGAAGCAAGAACGGCGCCGCTGCCACTCACGTCTGAGTCGACGCCTTTGTCCTTCCCCGGGCACTTGAAGGTGACGAACTCGTGGCACCGCTTGTGCACCACAAAGCTGCATACTGCACCAGGGAAAAGAGCATTAACCCCATTAGGAGGCATACGGAAGACGATACGATAAGTCATAGGTCATACGGAGAGGCATACGGGGGCCGACTATAGCAACAACTTGATCCACCATGGCGAGCTCCACGTCGAGTGTTCAATACTGATTTGGAGCACTGCAACTGTTTTAACTAGTCAAGTTCCTCCCGCGGCCAGAGCAGGAGGTATGCATACTATCTTGCTCAGGTATTCTCTTTCCATCCAGGATTGAGCGCCGCTTAAAACACATGGGCTCCTAATCTAAGCTGGTCTACTATTTTCGGAGAGGAATTTTAGCACTTAAAAACTGCTGAGCAAAACACGTCTAGTTTAAAGGAAGTCCAAGGATACCCCAGGGCTCTACTAGATTAAAGAAAGAGGAGCACGAGGCTGCATAAGAATGTGGACACACTTCTGTGAGGCAACAATGCACCAACATGCACAGGCAAGGAAGAAAGAATTTCGGGGATTCTGTCCGCTTTTCAATAGGGCCATTTGCCCACAATAAATGCTGACAGAGAATAAGAAACCTTGTTTGAAGTCACTAAAGCACAATCCAATCGACACTGTGAGCACCAACAACGATCCTCCTTGCAAAAACAACGACAAAGACAGGAGCAGACGGCTGATATGACGGACAACAGCTACTGTCCAGAACTAACAGTCCGGGCAAAAAAAATGCATGAGCAGCCATCGCAGTGGCCTTAGTGGCCGAGCACTGCGCAACCAAAAAGGGGTGATGAACTCCACTTGCTGACTGAGGGAAACAAGAAGCAAGAACACTCAGATGTACGATGTTTTGGCACACGTCCAATATCTCAACGGAGCCTAAATTATTTTGCGGCCCTCTGCAATGTTGCGCCACATATAATAATCCCACGAACAATGAATCATGGAAGCCATACGAGTATAGAATGCAAAAGGGTGCACTGATGGCATGTGGCGCAAAGACTGCCAAACATCCACCGCTGTATCTCTTACTCCCGGTAAAGCTAATTATTATACCAACTGAACACAACACACACTCCTCACTCCAGTCTATGCCTCCCCCACGGCCCCATCATGCCATCCACTGCTACCAAACCCTACTGCCATCTTGACAGTTTGCCTGACCTGAACTCATCGCTCTCCTTCACACTACTACCCTGCATGGGAATAGTCCAAGCAGCCTGACATTTCCTATTATTACTCTGTCACGAGGAATGCATTCACTCGTCATCCATCTAAAAATAGGCGCCCCTGACTGCAGCTCAAAGTAGCCAACATTTTCATATTGCCGGCCCTGACAATTGGTATATAGTCAGGTACAGGAGGGTCACAGTTCAGGGGCTCTTCAAATATTGGTTTCACTGAAAGAACTTTCCCTCTCCGCAGCGGCTCACTGAAAATTCAAACCTAACCTGCTTTGTGGGCAAGGCCAACTTCCTCAACTCTGCTTCAAACTATTTTCATCTAACGCGATGCTATTGCTCAATACTTATAGCAGCTGGCCCATTTCAAGCCCGGTTCATATTCTCAAGGTTTGCTACTGCATAATTTCCATAATGAGAACCACCCCTCCAATCAACTTGTATTGACCTATCACCTCAAATTAACTCAGCCTGACCAATTAAGGTTTAAAAAAGTAAATCACAGGAAACCGAGTAGAGTTACCAAAAGAAATTGGTATCTGTAGTTGATCAAAGGGGGAGGTATCCATTAGGAAAATTATGCAGTAATTGAGTATTGAACCGGTCCTCAGACGGGCATGTGGCGGTAAGGACTGGTTCAATATTCTGAAGGTTTATCTACTAATGTGTAACTCTATAACTGGAAACCTACCCATCTCATAAATTAAACAACAACATATTTCCTCACGGTAACGCAACTCAGTTTGCCTAAAATGTCAACCTTTATAGCCAAAAGTAACAACAAGCTACAAGAAGCGTTCAACTAACTTGTGCAATGGACATTTCTGGAATATGCTGACACTTCATTTCAAAATGCCTATCTAAAACTTCATATCTCAGGGAATCCACGCACTCCTATTGGTGCCTGTACTGAAATGTGCGAGGCAAGTTTCCTTACGTATCATTTCAATATTAATGTTTTCTTGTTTTGTTTTGTTTTTGTTACAATGTATAACATGTTTTTCAAATTTTCCTGCCTGTACATAATGGCTGGTGGTATCACCTGCCTTCGATCTTAAAAAAATATCAAATAAAATAAAGTGACCCCTTCCTGCAATAATCTAAAATGTAAACCTTTTTCTGGTGCAACATAAAGACATGCGACGTGTTTAGGACACATTTAGGAGCCTGTTTAGGAGCATGTCATAATAAATGAAAGCCTCCAGTCTTTGCTGTGAGACGCCCCATAATATTCAAAAGTATATCCTGGCCCTACGGAGTTAAATTCCCAAAATTCAACTTAAAAAAAGCCTCGGTGGCCTCAGTTTTACCAATGTTGTCTCCAAAAACCCTGTGACGGCAGTGATACACAGTCTCAAGGACAGTGTTACTAAATTTTGAGCAGGACACGAAAGAGTGTTGAAACACAGCATCCTCCGCTCACTGAAACACTGCCACCTCAGGGAGCTTTTGATGCCTACCAAATTTCACCAACTTTCATTACTGCTGGCGTGAATAAATCCTTCGAGCTGAATTTCGAAATATCACTAATGCAGACCACCACCACGCAAACATTGAACTGACCAATCTGATACTGACATAATTCCGCATTGGTGAAGATCATGCATATTGCGAACAGAAGCTGCAGCAGTGGGACAATGAGCATACCCTCAGTGGGAGGGCTGCAACTGATCAACAAGAGGAAACCAACAAGGTCAACTGCACTCAAAATGTCAACCTTTGAAAACGTTATTTCCGTACAGCCTGCCTAAAATGACTGCAAGATACAAATAGACGCTCAATCCGCGTATCTGAGGTGCAACGACCATCGAAAATCAGGGATTCTGAAACCGAAATTGAGAGGAGCGGAGCGAACCTGCGCGCAACGCTTAGCCCTCGCAACTGCACTGACAGAAGCGCGCCCAGCAGAGTCAACCAGTTCTCCTGGCTGGCAGTAGGAAAAAGCGCAGGGCGGTCGCAGTTTCACTTCCGCTTCATTGCTGTTTGCGCAATCCACCGGTAGGTGCAGCGTCGTCTGCGACGGAGCTATTTTGAACGTTCATAACTAATTAACAACGCATTTCACGAGGCTACCAGTCATGTCCCACTGGTTCGGTAGTAGTACGTACCGTACGTTCAAAGTAAATTTGGCCAACGTGAAATTTGAGAGCAGTTGGCCTATAATTACACATCAACATTCCTGGATAAGCAGAGACACAGTAAGTAAAAGTTACTATGTCAAAAATAACAGATAGTAATAGGCAATAACAGATTGGAACAAAACTGCCACATCAAATTTTTGTCGGGAACTGTGCTAAGGTGCACTGAAATTTACAGTGAAGTGTGATTTTGATCTTAAGCCTTACTGCGTTGAACATTTGTCTGTTATATTATTTTGCCACCCTTGTATCGTTTCCTATTTGGTCGTGTCTCTGTGTCTTGTAACACCCCCACTCCTGCTTGGGCCATTCTTGGACTGCAGTATTTTCTAAATAAATAAACAATAAATAAATGCTTACACTATTAACTTCTTAAATACACCTGTTTGCTGATTGTGGCTACTGTGCATAAATAAAAGCTTGCCCAAAAATGGTTGAAATTTTATATGCCATTATTTCTAAAAAAAAGCCTTTAAATTTTTTCAGCTTTTTTAAACAAACATTTTTTCCTGAAATATTTTGCTCAATTACAGCACCTTTGGACTTTGCCCTGACTTTATACAGTTTTTTGCAGTGGTGGATGTGATTTGTGAAACATACACTTTCTTCAATGCTGATTGCATGTGGCATGTACACATTCTATGAGGAGGGCAGGGTTTAGTGAAAAAGGTAGTTATAAAAGAAAGTGATAAATGGAGTAAGATCATTATCATCATCACCACCCACGAGACTATGACCCTCATTGCCAAAAAGTCAAAAAAGCAGCTTGAAAACCAACTTGGATCCAATCTTGCATGGCGCTGCAAGAGCAAAACTCTCACCGTAAACCGTGCACACACAACCTTATGTAGGCTCCCACACTATTGTCATTTCTAAAGCTGCTCCACGAAACAGCCCGTCTCGTACCGTCACAGGCTTTAACAAGCGCGACCAAGTTACAAGTAGCATGCTTTGTACATTTTTTTTTTTTTTTGCTGTGCAAACTTTTTGACTCTGTCTTAAGGGATGTCTTATCTCAACGTGCGTTTCAAAGTAATCCTTGATTAGGTCAAGCCAATCAGCTTTTGCACATTCAATGATTCACACAAAGCATACACGTTCACTACCTAGAACAACCGGGCCCAATTACAAGCCAGCACGTGACTTTCACTATTTACTCTGTTGATTACTCCCTTGTTTCATTTACCCCCCCCCCCCGTTGTTGATGCTAGGTTATTATTGAAAACTAGAATCAACTGGTACACTAGGACAGGCCATTAATTTTACTGTCAGCCACAAAAATGATTGTTACCTCTGCCTGCCTGCTGCCCATCAGCAGCACCCCAATCTAAAATTACAAACTATCCATCAACTCCCTGCTGCTGATGTTAGTCATCCTAGCAAACCAGTCGCAATCTATTGTATGGGCAATTAATTTTACAGTCAGCCGAAGTCATTAACATGACACGAGAAGTGACCTCCGTGGCTAATTGATGCAATGTAGGGTGACGGTGCGTCTGTTACACTTGTTTGGATGGTAGTCTTAGGAGCGAAGAATTGTTTACGCAAACAAAGACTGCGTGATGGTTCTCCATCTTGAACAAGAACTAGTATCTACGGCTGTTCTCTCTGTGGCAAGAAGGCGTGGAAGGTTTTCAGAAAGCTCCGTAAAGCACCTAATAATGAGCCGAGTGTGTCTCAGTCCTGTCGATTTATTTTTTTTTTCTCATTTTTTTTAGTTGTAAGAGGGTGTTGTGACATTATTGCATGCATCCTGAGAACGTTTTCTGTGTAAATTTCTCACTTGCCTGCCCTTAAATCTTTGGACGAGGGTAATACTTTACCATACACCTTTTCATTTAAAGGAAAGATTGCTGATGACCAAATGAAAACCACTCCTCACCTAAACGAGCCGTTTCGGTAAATTACACTTTGAGGATTTTGTGGAGCCGTATAACCCCTAGCAGTGTCGCCACTCACTTTCTGAGGTGATTAGCTGCATCTTAAATTAAAAATACCACACAAAGACCACATATGTACCCTCGCCTTATTGAAATGAACTAGTCTTCAATATAGAACTTCACTACATTCCAGCCCTAAAGAATGACATAGCTTTACACTAAAAAGAATATCACAATTATTGAGAAGCTTTCAAATTTCTCACTAAACAACATCAGCACTATCATCACTGATGGGGTTCCAAAAAGCATAAGCAGTGAGCTAACTCCATGCTAGCATTCAGGAGGGCTTATCGGACTGAACCAGCGATTTTAAAATACAATTTTGCGTTATATTTATTGTTATTTTAACATGTCGACATTTTGAATGAACATATACCACCTTCAAGGCCTCTTTAAGGTGGCTTTGAATGTTCTATCATTAGGAGCAAAAACTGCACAGTGCCTTTCTAAATAAAGCCATTTGAAGGTAAAACATTCTACATTTCGTAGCAGATGCACCGCTTCTTTTCTTGCTGATTTAAAAGAATTCATGGTTCGTGACCTCAGGAACAGTTTCGAAGCTCCTGCCTGAATCGCAGAATTAGTTGTGACCGAATGAAGAAGCTGTTCTATAAATAAAAACAAAACAAACAATAAAAAGACTATGCAGTTTTTACTCATAAACACCACCTGCACTCCAAATTTGAATGTGCGACCCCGTACATTTAGAGTGACCAAAACAAATTGAGGGGAAAAGGCAGGGAATGTATCAGTTTTTCCACAAACTGGCTTGAATTAGGATTTGCAAGAATTTAAGTCCTCGTAAACTTCCAGTTCTTTACAGAATGTTGGTAAAAAAAAAGTAAGAAAAAGAGGACCTTGATTACACTAAAATTCCGGCAAAAACGCCAGCTCTCGATAATGATTCAGCAGAGACTGGTAGTTGCACGCACTAAAGGAAATGTGCGCAGGGCAACAGGTAATATTTTCCTGACTGAAATATGTCATTAAACACCCACAAGCAGCCCACTCGAGAGGAAGTTCCTGTTTTTTTTTTGAGAGATGCAGGAAAGCCGTGTAGCTGGGACGACAACAAACCTGCCTATTCCAGCTCAGAATGACTCGGCCTGCTCTCCAAGACAATCATGGCCTCACTTGTCTTACTAAAGTGTCTCCAAGTATGCTGCACGAGTCCTTAAAGAAAAAGACACCATGTGGTGGCCATGCCGAGAACGGGAAGAAGATGAATGTTTTGTTCAAGAAGATTTGCAAATTTCACACTGCTACCACTGCCTCGTGAAATAACCGAAAAGCAGCCCTGCAAAACTCTTTTCTCCTAAATTCTTTACTTCTTATTCAGAAATTGCCCCACATTGCCTGAAGGCGCTACAGCAGGGGGGTTGTTACAGGAATATAAATCTTCACTTTTACAGCACACGTGCACTTAGGACAACCTGTTCCACTCTTTAATGGTTGAAACAAAAAAAGGGTTTTGTGAATGGGTTCGTCATGGTACACAATTCCCTCATTTCGAAAACATGGTTAGTTCTATATGAACAGAAGAATAAGGTTCTTTAAAGTATTTTTCTTTGGTAATTCCCATTTTACCATTAAATTATCTGAAGAAAAGAAAAACAACTTCAATCGCAATTTTCGTCTGCGCGAGAAAAGCAGTGCCCACTCAAGTTCATTTTTCATTTGAGAGCAGCTATCCCCCCTCTTGCAATGTGATGCGAAGTTAGATAAAACATGTATGCAGGTCATGACATTCACGGGGCCCATGGTCATATCACGGTAATATCGTGTGCTTGGCCTTCCTACTGTCATCGTCGCACCTCTGTGTGTGTGTCATTACCCTCTTCTTACACGTCCTCGAGGCTTCGATGTTTCGCGTTGATTTGCCATTCACTGATGACAACCAATACTAAACGCCATCACAAAAAATTTGAGATGGCAAACATACGCGCCAAATGCGAACCACCGAAATGACCCTCGTACCGCGCACCATAAGCTGGGACTAGCCTGCCAGCAGGGTCAGCAATAACTTTGTTTCCCTAATCCATGAAGTAAGCCATACTGCGCAATTCTGCACTCAAAGTATTCAGTCAGGTGGCTGCCCATGTTTATGCACAGCACTCATGCAAGCAGCGTCCTTCCTCCCAGTCCACAGAGGTACCTGGAACTAATGTGAACAGCGCACAGAAGGAAGATGGGATGACTCACTTTGGCACTGGTATCCTTGTTTCCCAAAGCCCCTGCAAAACAAAAAAGACAACAGGGTCAGTTGCGAGTGTCTGAAGGACGATACCATTGTTTTTGCGCATAGAGATATAACCCGCACCCCACTTTCCGCCGACGAATGAAAAAAAAATATATCCCCGCGTATTGCCCGCATATTTTATACGAAAGAGGATGGACCAAAGCTACTCCTCAAGCAACATTGCACATTTGTTTATGCAAAAGAACTTGCCTAGCTGACTATGTAACTAGGTGACTTGCCGCGCTACATTTTTTCAGGTTGGTATACTGTTGAGCTGTGTGCGCAAAATAAGCACCGTCAATGGGACAACAGTGGCCCTAGTCGCTACTACTGCTGTAGGGGCATCACAGCACAACGCGCATTGCAGTGAAGCTGCTGCACCTTGCATATAATCTGCACTGCTGCTACTTGACCCCTGAAATTTTCCCATTTTAAAAAATACGGTAACTTACAAAACATACAAAACAAAAATATCACAGAACACAAAAACGTAACTAACGAAAAGGCAGCTGCTTCGCCATCAATGGCGTATTCAATTAGGAATGAATGCAAGTTCGACAATTCAGCGGGAAACACAACGGGCACCATTTGGGGGTGGTTAAAAATCAACAACTTGCTCATTCTGAGAGTGACCAACAAGTGCAGTAGCAACGAGCTAATTTCGGACACAATGTCCGCCCAGTGGGTGTAACTCGCTGCATTTAGGTTGCTCTCCCTCTGGCCACAATACAAAAGAACACCCGACTAAAATATATGCATGCCTCACACAGCGAAACAGCGGACAAAAGCCTCTGTCATTTTCCAAACTGTCTTCGGCAGTTTCTTGGGAATGAGTTTTTTTAAAACAATAGAAAGGCACGGGTCTTCCACGACCTTACATTCGGCTCATCAAGTTCACCGAAATCTGCATTCCAATGTTCGAAGTTTAAGCTCATTTATATAACTTTTCTTTTTGTATCAAAACAAAAATGCTACGACAGAAACAAAAAGCTGTCGAGAAGCAACTTGATGACATTTCTGCCCCATTTTTTCCCTGGCAACAAAAGAGCAGTAGAAAAAGTTTAAAACAGATGGTCAAAATTATACACCAGTAGGAATGCGCACAAAGGAACTATAATGTAGACGTACGTATATGCATAACACACATGCAATAATATTTATAAATTGCCATATACATACATGCTTATATGTGTACACATGTATAGAGTACATACCGTGCATCAATATGCATCTACATTACATACATGCATGTGTATTACATTAACATATATATAAATTGTTGTTATTATTGATGTTTCTACTACTGCTACAACTACCACATCTTAATAATAATAATAATAATAATAATAATAATTAAGTGTTTCAATCACCCGTTATAAACATTTCTGTCGCTTTTTTTGTTACCAAAGAAAATGGTGCCAGCTGCTTCCCCAGCATTTCCTTGTGCAAAAAGAAATCACGAATAAAAACTAATTTTAAGCTTCATAAAGAGAACGAAAAGATACAATATCTGCAGCAAGTTTGGACGAGGTAATAGCAGGACCGAATCGCCGATTCACGGGGACCACACAACACTATTCAAAGAAATTACGAAATGCCTCACGTATCTCACAGCGCCAGTGAGGCAATGCATTTTAAATGCACCCCTTGTTTGGTATTAAGGTCCCCACAAATCCTCCGCTGTCCAACCCTTCCTACCTTTTCCCGTGCTTCCCTCGCCATCATTAGATTACAGAACCACGACAATTCAGCGGGCAAACCTGCACTTGCCTAAAATCCTTCCTCCTCTACTCTCAACCCTCTCTCGCTCTTCTCGAACTTGGAATATTTCTTTTGTCCTTGCAGACCGAACTGATGGGTTGTTGCCCACATATGCGACTGACACAAATGGCCCGTTTTATTATGCCTGCTCAGAGCAGCCCTGAGCACTGCTCACAACGTACAAATCCAATGCGCAAATAAATACGCAGACACTCCGGAGCTGCTCCGAGCAGTTAAAAAAATGACAAATGAAAGGGGCCTAAAAAGTTCCAGCCAATGTACGAGTAAGAGCTTTGCTGTAGAACACGAATTTTTTTAAAAGTTTATTTTCATCCTGGTCTTTTCCGCACATCTGCGGAGTCGTGCGGAAAAGCCAACTCAACGGCCCGTGCCGTGCGGTGAAACCAGAAAGATCAGCAGTTGGCCAGAAAAGCCGACTTTGATTGCTTTTGTGCGGCAATTTTCAAAACTTGGTGTACTCAAGGGCTTAGGGAGTGCAAAGAAATAGCGCCAATACAACCGTGCATGGCGGGAACCCGAAGACCACTTTGCGTATTACGTATGCGCCAAGTCCAAATGCCATTTCTCGGAGAGAGAGCGCGGGCACCCAAAGCTGCTTAGCGTCGTTGTTGGCTTGTTCCCCCGCAGCCACTATGGGAGCGAGCCAAAGCCGAGCCAAAGTTCCTTGCAGAGGAAAACGATAAGTTCACACCGTGCTCCGCCGCGCTTATCGCGTGCGCGTCAAATCGCCAGCACTTAACGACCCCGAGTTTCGTTTCCGTAAGACAGTGGTCCGACGATCCCTCGTGGCCTTGCGAAAGTGATGGCCGACCTCAAGATGAAATACACACGCGAACCGTTTCATGTAGGCGCAACTGCGACTGCATCTCGCGACTGTAGCTAAAGTCGTCCGTACACTTATTACAAGCCAGCCTTTTGTGTGTCTGGCTTTTTCCGCACCGCTGGCGTGTTTGCGCACGAAGCCGACTTTAAAACGAGTGCTACGCGGAGAAGCCACTTTTGATTCGTGGACAACGTTAAGCAAAAAAACAGTTTCGAGGAGGGGCTCGCGAACCCCCTTGCGGACCGAAAGCACGATTGGTGTCTTCCTCCTCTCCCTCCTGCCCCGCACGCGGCTCCCTTCAACGAGCACGCACAAAAGAAAAAAAAAAGAAAGAAAAGAAACATAACAGCCTGGAGGGCCGTGTTTAGATCCGCAGCACGGCTTTCGCTGCTACACTGGCGCCCGAATGTAATTCGAACCGAATGTCATTTGGCTCAAATGCGAAGTTGTGCTGCTCCACTGGGTTTTGAAATGCCATTTGGCTCAAATGACATCCGAGTCAAATGAACACCCCCAGAGACATTTGGGGCCCTCGAATGCCATTTCTTGAACTCTCGCGCACTGTGTTCCAAGTCAGCATTCACAAATATTACTTGGGGTGCCAAAACAAACAGATTACTCTTAATTGTGGGACTTTGTTTAGTCTTCATTTACTTAAACTATGATATCAAGATGTAATAATCCCATACTCTCAGCACAAATGCAAACAAGCGACAAACCGTGCACCCAGAAGTATAAAAAAAAAACTTAATTGCGATTCATAATTAAGGAAAACCGTGTCAAAGCTTGCGTTATTTATAATTTTGACATCATTTTACTGCCAAAGACTGCTGCTAAATTTGATTGTTGTATTATTGTGTGAAAACAGAAGTCGACAGCAGCAGCACTATGCAGCACGGTGAGCGATTGTAAAAGCTTTCAAATGTCATCGAAATTGTAGCGGAGCACGGCGGATTCTGAATGGCAATCGAAGCCCCTCATTTCAGTAAAATGACGTTCGGACGTCAGTGCAGCGGGGGTATAAAAAGACGCTCGTCAGCGCACGTCGCCCGCACAAGAACACATTTGAGCTGTCACCTTCCAACTGCTCAGTTGAAAGAATCTACGAACTTGCGCTGGAAATCAGCCCCCGGGTTTTTCGCTTCCCGGCTACCAATGTTAATCTTTTTTTTTTAATGTGGCTGACAATATTACGCTACTCGTGCCTTCCAAATGTGCGGGAGGGCCCACCAATTGCAATTAAGAAATATTTCAAGCCTACAAGGCACCATGTAATCGTTTCCTTCTGCTTTCTTAACGCTTTTTACTGCAATCTGGAAATTTTAATAGGCTACATATAAGGCGTGGCAGTTCCATAGGGGGCAAAGTACCCCCCCCCCCTCCTTACAGCAACTCCCGAACTCTTCCCACTGAAGGCCTAGCGGTCCGAACGCAGTGCAAAGAAAGAAAGAGAGAGAGAAAGAACTTTATTCTGTAGCCGTTGGGTGAACGATGCAAAGAGGGATGGTTATAAAAATTTTATTTCAATGCGATGGAATTGCAACACATATAAAATATTTCTGAGCAGAAATTTTTACTTTAATATGTTACATTGGCAAAATATGGGCCAATTTGGCGCCCCCCTTTGACTAGGGGAAGCCGGCCGCCCCCCCCTTGCCCCCCCTGTGCGCACGCCTATGGCTAGAACAATTCGCTATAACGAAACACCCTTTACGAAAGAAATCCCCAAGAAGCAAAGCGTTTAGCCAAAGAGCACTCCTGCAATCCTGAGTTGGGATAAATAATACGAACTAACAAACGAACAGCGGGGAAAAAAACCTTCCCACGCAGGGGGAAACCGAAACCTCGGCGAAAATCTATTTCCCACGCACTGCGAACATGCACCCCATTCAAAACAGGCTCCTTCATAATGCGATAAGCAAGCTCTGCTGGGAGAGCAAAGAAAAAGAACGAATCATTCTGTACGACGCCTTTTTTTTTTTTTTTTCGTTTCGTTTCCTCTCCTGTTTAACGGTAGTGCGCCGAGACAATCGAACGCGCCCACACACGAGATCTTCGCTACAGGAAGCCTTTATTTCCTTCGCTCATTCCCGCGTTGATTTAGCAACCACCGCGAAAAAGGGGAAAAAAAAAGGAAAGGAGCCAAGGAGAAGAGCCTGCGGCGCGGGAGATCAACCGGGATTGCGCTCTTGCAGGCGGTCGCGAAAAGAAAAAAAAGAACAGGGTCTGGGAGAGTGCGCGTGCTTGCGGCACGTCCGACGACCGCGCACTCCTTCCTCCGCGAAACGTTGCCTGCGCAACAACAGAGATTCGTGCCTCGAGGCAACGCAGACAGCGATAAAATCTTTATTTACGCCGTACTGCCACATTTGGTGATTCCCTCTCTCTCTCTCTCTCGCCGCCGGTACTACAGGGCCTCGCAGCAAGCAAAGTCATGCGTCTGGGCAAGCAAGCCTTTTGGGGAAAGTGGGGTGTCATTCGGCGCCGCAAGAGGAGAGCTCGACGCGGGAATACATTTCTCGCACCCGGGCGGTTCGCGCACACAAACGCCTAGAGCGTGCGAGCTCCCCAGGAGGGGCGGACGGCTAGCGGGACGTTATATATATATAATATATATAATGAGTGGGATGTGCAAGCGAGAGGACGGAGGAGCTCGCCAGCACACCATCGTAGACCCTTTATCTCCGAGAAGCCTTACACGTCATAGCGAGCCCGTCCGACACGCAGTGCGGAAACCCCATTTACAACGACTCTTTCCATTTCCAAGAAGTGAAGTTAGCGCGGAACAAACGACTGACCAGAGAGAGAGCAAAAGTACGAGACTCGCGCTTCCCAGTTATTTCGTTTTTTTTTTTTCCTTCTTCTTCTAGCGAGCCGTCTGTTCGGTGCCAACTTGCTTAAGATGAACAGACCAGCCCAGCAGAAGCTCACAGTTTCCCTTGCAGTTTCCATCGATTCGTTCTTACCTTCTCTCTCTCACTCTCGCTCTCTCTGTGTCTCCGCTGCCACTGCTGCGGCCAGACGAACACCTTTGCAGCGTGGCGCGAGCTAAACGCCCTTCCAATGATCAAGATAAATTTGATAACACTGACATAATAACGCTTACAGTGCTGCTGCTACTAGACTTTACACGTTGTCCACGTGACATTACGTGCTTCGTGTCTTGACTTGAAATTGCATTTCCAACTAGCTACTCTTTTTTTTTTCTTGCTAAAGGGACATCTACCTCGTCCTTGTGTAACAAGCCCAGGGACGGCCCAGGAGGAGGAGGAGGAGGAGGAGGAGGAGGAACAACTTGATTTAGTCAACAATCATTCAGTTGTTTGATTAATGATGGGATTCTTCTTGACTCCTTGGGATGGCCAGAAAACCTCGCTTCATGGCGATTTCCAAAGCCCAGTCCACGGCCTGATTTTTGGTTCTCAGGCTCGGAGCTGGCCTCCGCAGCCTCCCATTCTGTTTGGTTAGAGAGATGCCACTCGGCTTTGTGTTGGAGCTCAGGGCATTCATATAGGATGTGGGCTAGATCGGTTTTTTCGGCCTCACACATTCTCATTTGTGGTGACAGACCTGGGTACATTAGGGCCAATTTGTGAGGGTTCGGGAAGGTATGATATTGGAGTTGCCTCCATGTCGCCTGCTGGAATAATGAGGGGCAGGGTAAATCTGTCTTTCATTTCTGCAGTGAGATGTAATCTCTTGAAAAATAACCATACGCCCCTTAGACCCTCGCAGGCACGATTGGTCTACTGCCCGGTTGACGAGTTCGCGGGCAAAACTGTAGGCCGCTTCGTTCTCTGTAGATGGGACGACTGCGCAGGAATCCAGATAATCTGGATCTGGCGGGGTTCGAACTGATTTCTAATAGAATTTGAGATGCCGGTTCGTGAATTTTGTTCTTCGCAAAATTACACACAGCCGTTTTGGAGTCGCTGAGCGAGCTCACACCTCACCACGTCAACACAGTTGGTCGTGGTCAACATGCATGCAAGCCGAGCTATCGTATACCGCTACACATCACGACACGTATACTAAGGGACTGCCTCTACCCATAAAGTTTCCCTGGCTGAATCAAAACATCTGGAACGCGGCTTCAAAAGAGAGATGTAAACAGCGCGAGACGTCATCTCACGTCTCGCCGCACACTATGCAGGACAATAGGCAAAGCCAACACAACGCAAGCTCTTGTACCAAACAAAAACAGTACACAGTGCGACTAACACGGCTTGTTTACAAAGAAAAGGAACTAAGGAAAGGAAAAAAATTAGCAGTGGCTTAGCTCGGCTATGCCAGGATATACGTAGCGTGAGCTAAGGTTCAGCTGGTAATTTTTAGGTTTCCTGGTTGTCTAGGATTAGCTGATTATCATGCTTACTGCTGCTAAAACGATTTACAATCCAATCCAATCCAGTCCAGTCCAGTCAGTGCTCCTCGCGCATGCGCAGCACGGCTCTCCAGGAGCCACGCTATCAAGCGCCTCCGGCGCACCGTCAGACTTGGCTACTGCGCAACGGTGGCGCACAGCTGGGCACGCGCCGGCGCCAGTGCGTCTGCCGCGGCTATGGCGCCACTCCTCTGGAATGCGCAGGCCGGCTAATGTGTAGACCCAATTCTCCACACACCCGTACTCCAATTGGACTAGATTCCCAATCCAATCAAATCAAATCAAATCAAATTTAAGCCAATCTAATCCGATCCAATCCAATGTTCATCGCGCTTGCGCAGCACGGCCCTTCAAGGTCCACGCGAAACTGCTCAACCTCGGTCAGTGAAGCTTACGCTACAATGAGAACACGATGGGGCGTCAGAAGATCTATCCGAAAACGATATCAGCAGTATAGGCAACAGCGACGTCCCGAGAGTATCAGTCTCAGTCTCGCAGCGGAAGACACGCCGACGTGAAGCCGCCAGGAGGTACAGAGAACGCATACGCTGTGACGACAGACGATGCCCGGGAGAGCCACCACCGAACAACCCCGAAGAGACACTGCCAACGGTCCATCCAACTAACTACCCGGTAACAATAGCCGACTCGTTCCCATGATTCGATCTGCCTCGAGTCTCCGGTAAAACCACCTGTGTTCGATGGACCTATTCATGGTTCGGCTCACAAAAGAGCCTTTTCGGCGTCACACAAAGGCGTATATAATTAAGGAAGGTAGGTACATTGTAGCTCGCCATATAGTCGTACGTCTTTCCGTTGGCGCAGCGCTTCCCTTCCAATCTATCCAATTAAAAATGTCCAGTATCCTCGTTGATTAAAACCGATTTGTCTTTCGCGACCCTTTTTATGCATTGCTTATTGAAGCCTCGACCGAGTACTTCTTGAGTTCTCGCAGTGAACGAAACCTCTCTCTCCTCCTCACCTTCCCCTCCCAGGCCCCACGCTCCGTCGGATTCCATTTGCCTAAAAGATAAAGTTCAGTATGAGATACCGCGGCAGGTTTCCGGTTGCTTCGGGTTTCTACAGTATTGCAATTAAGGAGCAAGCGATTCCGAGAGTCTTTCTGCGGGCTGTTCAGCAGCACGTGCCACGTGCGTATAAAAGAAAATTATAAAGGAAAATTAAGAAAATTATAAGGAAAGTTATAAAAAAAAAAAAAAAACTCCAGTCAGGTTAAGTTTTAAGTTCGGTATGTTACTTTGGAACATCCTTTCTCAGACTCGCGATGCCCGGATTGATGGTGATGATTATTGATGATGATGACGACGATGAACAACTATTTTGCCCAAAAATACGAACGCCGTGTCTAGAGTGTCGTACGACGGCACTCCAGATCAGCGCTACAGCCATGGCTATAGAGTACCGTGCGACGACATTCGAATTTTTTAAGGCTGTCTGACACAGGCCATGCAGGACGTCTGCCGTTGTGGTGTAGAGGTTCTGTCTCAGCTTCCTGTTAAAGACACTAATGGGTGGAAGAAACAAGTTGGCCTGTATCGATGGATTACGCTTCCGAGAACCTAAATGCACCATTCTCGCATCTAGCAGTTGTTTAATAAGGCAGAAAACGCAAGAAGCGTGAAAACGGGGGACGACGACCCGTACGCTTTTGGGTAATTTGTGACGTCACAAAAGTGGCGAATGGCTCAGCTCATTGGAGAACTATCTATAGATGCATTTTCCTGACAAACAGTTCCCAAGTGGTTAAACACGTGAAATAAACGAGAATTAAAGCTTTCCGTGAGCTCATCGTATCTAAAAAAATTGGCCGCGTATCTGCTCCTTTCGTTGCAAATGTCGTCAAAAGACGACAGTCTTTATCGACTTTTGCCAAGTAAATGCCTCCCTTCGCTTTGCCGCTCACCTCTCATGTTCCTCTTGCGCCGCGCTCCTCCCAAGGTAAAGACGCCACGGTTTGCTTAAATCATTTTAATTTCCCGCGGTTCACTGCTCCACAAACGGGTTGTCTCGATGCAAACGCTGCCGTACGGCGAAGACGCGCGTGTGAATCGAGGCGCCCTACTTCAACGTTTATAGAACCGCGTTTCCCTACTCCGCGTGCGTTGCAAGCAGAACGTGGAACCTATATAGTGGAACCCTTTCGTAACTGTTGCCGGTTGATGTTCTTAAAATGGCGCCAGAAGCTATAGTGGCGCGGGCGACAGCAGGCGACGGCGGGATGATTTTTTTTTTTTCTGCAGTTGAGAAGTATTTAATTTCGCAAAAAGTCAAGCATGTATGATTTTTTATAAAGGAACACTGCAAATATCACTTCTGTACTAATTTGTCTTATATTTGCGTAGTGTCTTGTTCTTCTTCAACACTGTTGACAAGTATGAACATTTCACCGGACTTAGACGGGTAGGTTTAGCTGTGACTATACAAGACTATTGCGCAGCAAAAATGTACTTTGGCCGGGTGGCTTAATCGAGTCACAGAAGACAGACAGACAGACAGACCAAAATTTCTGGGTTTAAGGAGCCAAAGAAAGACTATCGTCGTTAAAAAAACACAGACTACAGCTTTTATACACTGCGAGGCGGGCTGCTTCCTTCACTATTCCGTCAGCTATCATGCTTTCAGTTTCATTTTGCGAAAAGCGTTGGTGCGCAATTAGCGAAGTCAATAAAACTCCCGAGCTTCTGCAAGCAATATACCTGGCAGAAAGCCGCCAAAGTCCCTCCACTAAATCGGCGAAAGGAACAAGAAGATTCACTGCAGGTAATTGTTCAGGGAGGAGCCCGTGCTTGCAGCCCGTGCTTGCATGCGCGTGCGTGTGCGCGTGTTATTTAACTGTTTCCTCCGACGAAAGAAAACGCCCATGATCCGCGCGTTTAACGAATAACGATTGATCCTACTTAGGTCTTCTCTGAAAGGTAAGCACTATGCGACAAATAAACAACACGCACACACACGGGCGTGAAAGCCGCCGGCGTATACGGGAGGACAGGCGAGCCCTCGAACCGGAAGTGGCGGAAGAAGACGACGTACCCGTGAGCCTTTGCGCTTCCGCCGCTTGCCTATTCCGCATAGTCCAGCAAACAGGACAAATGCGGAACGAAGGAACGCGGGGGGCGCGAACGTTTGATGAGTCGTGCGCCGGTAATACGGGGAAGTCGAGGTTATTAACGGGCCTGTTTTTGCAGCGTCACCGACGTCATTAACGAACGATGCTGTAATTTGGAATCCCGCAGTCGCCAACACACGGATCGCGTCCGCCTCGTCTCGTGTGTCCTTACTTTTCATGTGCCACCTGTGTTATCATTTGTATCTGATAGCGCGTGCGTACTCCCGATGGCGTAAATGAACTGTTCTTGTCTCCTTGCAATTTGGTGCCGCAATCGGAATTTGACCTTAATTCACGATCTATACTCACCCTATGAACACAAACTTTTAGTTTATCTCGCTTTTTTTTTTCCTTTCGATTTTCGAAGCAGGATGTTTTGAAGTCTCCATGCGCAACCCTTCGACGTGCGCTGAAATTACACTCCACACCGAAATAACGCAAAAAAAAAAAAAAGGGCAGACACGTCTGACGTTCAGAGGCCATAAAAGTGTGACGGAGGGAAAGGGCACAATGCCTCGCCGCTTCGGAAGTTGGTGGCCGGGGTCCCGCAGGGCCTCACTCTGTCCCCCTCATTTTCTGTCCCATTGGTGCACTTATAAATAGGCGACGACAAGCCAGCGAGCGGGTTCCGCACGCATAAAACTCCTCGCAGGCGCCTCCGCCGGGCGCAAACTCAATGCGGCAGTGATAAATCGCACGACCGCTAGAGAATTAAAAAACAAAAAAAAAAACAAAAACACGGAGAGCGCGAGAGGGGAAGCGCCGTTCGCAGGCACTAACGAGACACTGCGGTTCGCGAAGCCCCTCAAAATGAGCTCCGATATATATATCCGGTGCGTCGCATTTCCTTCTTTTTTTTTTTCTCCCTTTTTATCAGCGAAGAACGGCGCAAGAGGGGGACACGAAGACGGGGTCGCGAGAATATTCCTACACTTACCAGCTGTAAGTGCAAATTTTACGGCCGCATAAAACGCGCCGGAATAATTTTTACGCTCGCATCTATACTCCGTAATAGAATAAGGCGACAAAAACAAACAGCGTGGAAGAAGGAAACTAGAGCGTACGAAGTAAGGACCAACCCCGTACGCTCCTTTTGGCTTTATTTTCATGACTGTACGTTTTAAGCATCTTTAGGCCCAAACTACCCGAACGGCTTTAATGCCAGAGCCCCGAACAATAAATTGCCGCCAAGCTCGTTGCGGTAATGCTCGTTCGACGTTGTATTTCAAGCACCGGCCACCCGCCTCCGCTCGCAGCGACCATTATAGATTTCCGCAGCGGGTTCTCAATACATATTTAGATAGCAGATCTTCGACGTCACTGTATGCGTTTTCGGAAAGTACCGCAGCGGTAAACAGGTCACGGCGTAAACATATCGGCAGACCAAACGCCGCGTCATTCGATACGCTGCCTGTCAATAAACAAGGCCGGGCTCCTCCATGTATTTGTCAGATCAGCTTGCCACCACTGCTATAGCCTCTCGGTTAAGATTATTTATAATCTGAAGCTTGCTTCAATTAACCTTGTTTAGTTCTAGAAGCCTGCATAATCATCTCTTCGTTGGAAGATATAAAATCTGGCTAAAGGTTTTCTCACTTTTTACTGCGGGTATACGACGCAGTACACCTTATCACCGATCCGTGACAGACAAGTTTAGAGAGCAAAAATAACATCCAAGTGTTACATTAGGCCTAGCGTCTTACGTTTAGGCCTAACGCGCGGTAACCTTGCCAGTTCAGAACCTCTAAGTGCGACATTAGGTCTAGCGTCTTGTGATCAGGCAAAACGTTTATAACCGCCAAGTAAGTCGAAGGACATCCTAAGCAACGTAATTCTTTTTGTCCGTATACAGCTTCGGGCATCGTCTTAACGACATTAGACCTCACTGTGCCATGTTAGGCCTAACATCGCACCGTCGCATGCTAACGTCGCGCCATGCCTCTACTGCGCAGCAACGTTTGCGCAAGCAAGTTACAAAGCAGAAAAAAAAGAAGCTGACGCGTTGCACGTCTAAACAAGAGGCCTGCGTATATGTCTCAACCACGTGGAGTGCTTAACGTGTCTTCAAATATAGTTCTCATACCGTATACATCGCCATCCATCTCGCCTAATGCTCTCATCCCCGGCTCAGCCGGGCAGAAGAATTATCCCTCTGCCGTGAAAGGAGCAAATATGTATCTAATTTGTACGGGCGGATATTCGTGCTCGCCTCGCGCCAATCAACGCTCGCTCTCCGCAAAAGCTGGCGCCGGGCGGGGAGGGCGGAGGTCAGCTCCGAATCGCATTACCCCGCCGTGTCTACGCAGCGGTGCGCTGTAATCGAGTGCAAACGAACGGAAACACGGCAGGAAAGAAGAGTGGATTAGGCGATATTAGCCGGAAAAGCCTCCAGACGACGAGACCGGAAAAGGGGCGCCAGGGAACGTCGCGGCGCGGATATCTCGCGAGAGTCACACCGCGCCTGGGAACCGTATACGGAGAAAAAAAAAAAAAGGAGAGATGAGAAAAAGCTCGCGTTCCTTGCGCGAAAATCACCGAAACAAGACAGATTTAGCAGAATTTCGCGCGCATTTTTATTTAAGGAGGTTTTATAGACCCTTTATTTTAGGGTTTAATTCGTTTTCGGGGAAAACCCGATCTTATGCCTACTTTTTACACCCCGAACACGTTTCAGAAGAATCGGGCTAAGCCCGATTTCTCCTCGAATATACCTTTACAAAGTAGCGATATCTGTACAATCGTGGGCTGACGGTCCGCCGTTTTCTACCAGTAGTTGCTGGAAGCAAGCCCCACAAACACAGATTTCGAACTCATTGAGTATTGTCCCAGCCGTGGCGGCGACCGCTTTTCCGATGGAGGCGAAAAGCGAAAACGCCCGTGTGTACGAGATTTCGCGCCACGTTAAAGAACCCCAGGTGGTCAAAATTCATCCGCACTCCTCCACTACGGCGCGCCTCGTCGCCTGTCTATAGCGTCGGCGCGTGAAACCCCACAATCGATCAATCAATCAATCGATCGATCAATCAATCAATCAATCAATCAATCAATCAATCAATCAATCAATCAATCAATGAGTATTGACATGACGCTACCCCAGGCTGCAAATGCTGCGCTGACTTTGTTGTGGATAGCCAATGCAAGCTGTGACGTCGAGAGAACTTTCTCCAAGCTGAAATACGTTCCACGATAGCACAAGTTTTGAATGGGAGACCGACATGTTGCGCATGCAGATGATAATGTACGTAAAAAAAATGACTAAAAAATTATAACCAGCTTTTCATGAATCACATATCATTTCTTAGAAGTTATCAATGCTCTTTATTGTAATCATTACTGATCTATCTCCAAACAAACGCGAAATTTTGGAGAGTATTCGCTAGAAAACCCTGATATCCCCCAATCACCTGCTTGAAACAAACCCCAATTTTAACGCGCTAGAGTTACGAAGCTCGTAATACCTACTGATAAAATAAACTGAGCGTATTACGAAGTACATCTGTAAATTTAACTGGAAAAAATCCGAATTTTGGAATGGCTGTACAAAAAAACCCGATTTCTTGTCGATTACCAGTTTGAAAAACAGCCCCTGATTTTTACCTCCCTATTCAAAAAAAATATAGAACCCGAAAACGGGCAACCCTATTTATGTTTCGTGGTCCTTCAGCAGCAGCCACTAATGTACTGGCGCCAATTTACGTGGCGCAGTCGACAGGACGACCTCACCGCGCATGCGCAGCCCAGCCGAAAACATGGCAACGTGATCATCATCATCATCATCATCATCATCATCATCATCATCAGCCTATCTACGCCCACTGCAGGGCAAAGGCCTCTCCCATTATTCTCCAATTACCTCGGTCCTGTGCCAACTGTGACCAATTTATCCCCGCAAACTTCTTGATCTCATCCGCCCATCTAACTTTCGGCAATATGATATACAGGGTTAAAGGATGAAAAGGTCAATACGTGCGCGGGAAAGACAAGATTTTCATGTGCATTTGTAGCCCAATGGAGCAATTGTTCCATTTCTCAGCACTGCTCTAGCAAGAAAGGCGGGAGGCAGCGCTTTCCCTTGATGCCTTACTACCCATAGAGTACATGTTGGTTAGACTGAAAAAGAAATCCCCGGCAACGTGCCTTCGTAGTAACGTGTCGTCATGCGGAGTTATACGAGCGACGACGGCTAAAACCACATGTGGCGCATGCGCGGGTCCGAGAGCCCCGCCGCCGGTGTTTTCCGCTTTGCTGTAGCTCTCCAAATGGGATTGGCCTTCCGACGTCAATTAAAGGAAACTGCGCACGCGATGCAATAGTAGGAAATCGTGCGTGACGGCACAGAAGCTTCACGTTTTTTTTTTTCCCACGTCGTGCGCGCATACGTCGCACGTATCGTCTCATCGCCTAGCGTGGATCTGGTGGTGTTCATACTCTCTCTCTCCCCCTCCCTCTCTCTCTCTCTCTCTCTCTCTCTCTCCTCTCTCTCTCTCTCTCCCTCTCTCTCTCTCTCTCTCTCTCGCTCTCTCTCTCTCTCTCTCTCTCTCTCTCTCTCTCTCTCTCTCTCTCTCTCTCTCTACACACACATCCATACGGCTTTACTAGCTTTGATTGATTTGATTGTGGGGGTTTAACGCGCGTGGACGCCGCAACGCAGCAAAAACAGCGATTTTGAAACCGAAACCGAGGAGAGGCGCGCAGTGACGTAGCCGTGGAGGGCTCCGGATTAATTTTGACCACCTCGGGGGATCTTTATGTCGTGCGCCGAAATCTCGTGCGCACGGGGCACACACGGGCGTTTTTGAAGCGCGCGCAGCAGAGCTTTTCGCCTCCATGGCCAGAGGAAAAGCGCCGCCGCGGCTGGAACGTCGAACCCGCGACCTCGTGCTCAGCAGCGTGGTCTGCGGCGGAGCTTTTTTAAACGCCTTGCCACTGAGCCACCGCGGCGGGCTCCATACGGGCTTCCTGCGCGTGCTTCGCGCAGTAAACAGTTGGCCTTTATCGTTTTATCTGTTGCATCGTAGGACTCCATACAACTGTGCCCATTCGCCATACGTTGGAGGACAAATCTCTTATCTGTACACACTCATTAGATCGTTAATCATCAGGGGTTGCTAATCATCCAGAGTCAAGTCACCGATGGGCTAAGAAAAGCAAGCCACCGTTGGAGCTGCGGCTGCCATGTGGGGTAGTCCACTGCCTCCTTGCAATGTAATTGTGTGCGTTATACAGGGTGTCCCAGCTATCATGCACCAAGATACCTTAAAAAAAGAGAAATAGCGTAACTCGAATGTGAAAATGCTTGTAGTGCATAATGAGTCGATGCAGTACTGTGAAGAAGCGGAGAGTATTTTTCGTTAATGAGACTTAATTAACTTTGTAATTAATTATCTAATGAAATACTTCACTAAAGTGTCAATGTGCACTTGTAGGTACTGCGACAATCTAACTGCGGCTTTGCTGCGAACTAAGTTGCGTACATATTTTTTATTCTGACTGATAAAGGAAACCTGCGAAATATGTACCACGTGACGGCGATGCCTCCGCGCGCACGTGGAGCAATGGGCGCCCTCAAACAGGCTGCCTCTGAGTTAGCCAGAATGAAATAGACATATCGCAAGCGTGGGGGAGTTTGTTCCTTATCTGCACACGCGTCCCGGAATCTTGCTGCTGCTGCTCGTCTTCCTTGCATGCTATTATCAACGGGGGTGATACGCTGTCTCTTCGGGCCGATAACACGCGAAGCAGTTGCTTTCAATCAGCTTTGTTTGGGGACGCTGCTTTACAATGCGCGCGTAGCGTCGTCACGTGGGGATTCGCGGGTTTTCTTTATCAGTCAGAATAAATGTGTACGCAATTAGTTCGTCGCTGAAAATACCGCAGTTAGATGCCCCTCGTGGTTACCTACAAGTGCCTCATTGACACTTTAGTGATTAGGACAGTATTTCTCGAGTTAGATAATTAATTACAAATAATTAATTAAGTCTCATTAACGAAAAAAATACTCTCCGCTTCTTCACAGTACTGCGAACATGCACTAGATTTTCTTCGAGTTACGCTACTTTTTTAAATCTTGGTGCATGATAGCTGACACCCTGTATATAAATATGTTCGTACTGTTCGTACTTACCTTGTATGTAATTGGTGTGCGTTATAACTGTGTGAATTGCCTAAATACCTTGATATCTATCTAATGTAATGCTCGTACGCATACTGGAGTCGCATACTTGTTCACATTCTTCCCCTGTATGCGGGGTATTTTTTATATGCCTTAAACATTGTGTGTATATATATATAATATACATATATATATATATATATATATATATGTATATATATATATATATATATCGCGCACGCACACACACAGAATCGCAGTTTCGATAAGCGTTGGCTCCGTGCCCCCTTTGCCCAATTTTGTTCGCGCTCAATTACCCCCCCCCCCCCTTTTTTTTTCAGCAACCAAATCACCCGTAATAAAAACAGAAACGAATCTCGTGCAGAGCAAAGTAGTATTCGCAACTACATTGTAAAATCGCTTTCCAGCAGCACATCGCCGATTCCCCCACTGCGCGCGCACTAAGTGAAATTCGAACACGGCGGCATCGACCGTTCGTGCGCCAAGCACAGAGCGACCGACTCGGGAACCACGTGTCCGCGGGAGTCGATCTAATTGAATTCCCAGCCCGGTCGAAGACACGAAATAATTAATGGGAGAAATTTCCCGCCGAAAGGAGCCGCTGCCAGTCGCAGTGAAAGCACGCATTCCAAAGCAGTTGTATCCAGACGATGATGGTGCTGGTGGTGGCCCATAAACTGCACAAACGCATGCAGGGGGATTGGCCAAGAAGATTTTTTTTTTAGTTATAAAGAACCAGATAAGGCAAAACAGTACAGCCGAAGAAAGAATTTAGTACGCAGATTCAAGAGAGAAAGGGAAAACAGAAAGGGAATAACCAGAAAGCCTGATCGAAATCGTCTTAGCAAGGCAGACGAGCCGTCTCTGAAATGAAAGGAATGGATGGCGTGACAAACATCCCCATGGCAGTGACCTAGCTTCGCGCCCCCAAAAGACAAAAGCACTGGCAGAGTTAATGGCAGCCCAAGACGTCGCTGGGGAGCCTCCAGCAGCCTTCTCTGATGATTAGAGAATCGGCGGCAAAAAAGGATGAAATGTTCATCGCATTCAATTTCACGGCAGACCAGATGATGGGCACAGTATACATATATAAAGGCACAGTCGTCGTCATCATCATCGTCGTCATCGCGTGCCGTTGTTGTTGTTGTTGTTGTTATTATTATCAGTACATTAACATTAACATTACTAGCATACTGTGCTATAGTGGGGCAGGGGGATGCAAAAGTTAATAGGTTGAAGGAATACTGTACCAAAGTTCTATTTCTGTAAAAGCTGGTATGGTTCAATTCTGCGACAATGACAAGACGTCGTCGTGCGACAATGTGGGTCAAGCATCATTTCGAACCGGTACCCTAATGACGCAGTTTCGAGGCCGGAAAATTATGACGCCAATTATGACGCCAAACTAGGTTAGGGATGTGCGACGTATATGCTTCTTCCAGCCAAGCAGGCTCGGAGTGGTCCGTCCCTCCCTCCTCGGCGGCACGCGCATGAGTCGCGAACGAAACCGACAAATACGCTCGCGGCCAACCCAAGCATACAAAGTAAACTTTCCGGTGAGGCTTTCGGCGCTCTGTTGGGTTTCCTCCCGCCGGCCCCAATTGCGGGCTCTTTCAAACCGGCTGAATGCGGCGGGAATGATCTTCAATGGAGCGAGAGGGGAAGCGGGTGCAAGTAAGTGGTCGCGAAAGGTTGCCTTGGATGCTTTCGAATCCGACGACGAGGCCGGGGGCGTGCTTGGACACACACACACACACACACACACAAAAAAAAAAGAAAACTGTGGTTGATTCCTCTGTCACAGGAATGGGTAAAACACGAAAGTGAAATGTGCAGCGAAATCTGCAGCTCAGCATGATTTGCGGGACGGCGGCTGTCTTGTGCGTGTGCTTGGCGAGCGACGTCCTGCTGGCGGGTCGCTTCGGCAAAGGTGTACTGGCGTCATTTCCGGCACGGATATGCGTCAGTGAAATCTTCTTGGTGTATCCCGGCATAAAACACTTTCGTGTTAAAATATAAAACCCGAAAACGAACAACCCGAAGTATAACGTACTCTTTAGTACTAAAGGTTACCTTCCCCGCAAGAAGACCCTGTGTGCAGGGGTGCATCCTTTACAGGCCGCTTGCTTCGTTGTACTGGCGTCATTTCCGTGACGGATATGACGTCAGTGAAATCTTTGTGTATCCGGGAATAAAAAACTTTCGTGTTAAAAGTCACGCCAGCTTGGCTTCTGCTTCCCGGCTCTCAGCGGCCGAAAACCGAAACTGATACCACGCACGGAGCCGTAATTCGTTGTCCCGAAACAGCACATCTCAACAAGGACACCAGGAAATTCCTGTCCGATTCCTTCTTGTGTCTTTGTTCATTAAGCTGCGCTGTTTGACCACAATGTTAAATCACGAACTCGTCCGAATGTCTGTATTGTTCAGCTGTAATTCATACTCGACAACACGTTGAACGACTTATTTCGCCTGAGCAACAGCTGGGGCATGTCGGCAAAATTTTCGCGTCGATCCGCGTCGCTCTGTAATAGAGCGAGCGACAGAGGAGCACACAACGAGCAGAGTGGAGAGAGCACGTGGCGCGCGCTTCGAGAGTGGAGTCAGCGACGTTGCCATAGGTGACGTGCGTCGAAGCGCGGAACGGCAGCTGCATCTGCCGACGGCCAGGTTCGGCCGCGCGACGCCTCGACGGGTCCCTTGACTCCCGCCCACAGATTCGTACGCGGTTGCCTGCGTCGGAAGTCTGAGCCAGTGCACGGCAGCGAGGAGAAAAGGAAACGGGAACGACGGCGACGAAGCACCGATACTGGTGTACCACAGAACTAGCGACACACACACAATACCGCTGCTAAAGCGAGCAAGATGATCGCCGAGATGGTTAGAACGCTTAACCACGCTGTACCATGGAAGAGGAGCGAGAAACGCCGCGTTGCGGACTTTCTGAAGGCGGGGCAAGGCTTGCGCACCGGTCAGAGAGACCCGAGTTCGCGAAGGACAGCGAAAAGACGCTCGCGCATTCTCAGAGATCCCCCTCACGGAACTGCAATCAGTTTTTTTTTTTTTTTTTCGTGCGCATTAGTTCATGGGCTATAGCGCAGACTCATCAGTGCAAAAAGGAAAAAAAAAAAAAAAGCGACACACACATTTGGCGTACTACTGCTTCAGAATTATAAGTTACCGACGGCTTCGCCCGCAAGAGGTTCTCCCCGGCAAGAGGCTCACGGATGCGTTCCTTCGAGCCGCGTCGTGTTGTCGATAGCACTAGTAAGGTACAGTGAAACACGGACGCTCCTGCATGAACTTAAGGCACTTTTTCGCTTCTCGAAACGGCCTCCGAACCTGCACAGCAATGCACGGAATTGGCGACGCCGCGTCAACTCCGCCGGAGAGAACCTTTCGTCGGCGACGACCGCGCTTCAAATTCCGACTATATACGCCTGACGAAAGGGCGGAGAAAAGAACGGAACGCCAGAACCGCACCGTGGCGGCCGTTGTTTCTATTTACCGCCAAGGAAAACGCATTTCTCGCTGCCGCGCCGATGCGACGTGCGTGCACTGCCACAGCGTTGCGCTTCCAGCTGCACTAGTTTTAGACTGAAACTCTCGAAGCCGCCGGCGGGAGAAACTTGCTTTCTATTTCTTTTTTTTTTCAAGAATGTCCCCGCGTTCCTGCAGACTGACTGCGGGGCAAGCCGTTCATAATCGCCGACGAGCGCGATATTGTACGAAGACTCGGCGGACCGCTTTTCAAGCACGACGATTAATTTTCTTTTCCTCGCCTTCGGGCTATCCGCAAATTCCATATTTTCTCGGTTCGCGGACAACCGCGCCTCGCTTCTCCAATCGAGGGGGAGAGCGTAGAAAAAAGTGACCGCTCGTGTTCTTTTGATATGAGCACTCACAGTACCGGCGCGAAAGACAAAACGTGTGGTTGCTTAAGAAGCCGGAAAATAGAGCCGTGACATAACCTCGCAGATGTTTGCAATGTTACACAAACCGGCCGCAATATATTACCGTTTTTCCCCCGCAACTGAAGCGCAAAAAAAAAAAAACCGTTAGCAGCAACTGCCTCGTGGGAATTGTGAGATAACTACGTAAAACGGATCTGCTAGACGGCGAACCCATAAAGTCGACTTCACTGCTATACATAGTTGTATAAAATAGAGGGTCATTTTCAGGGCCAATATAAGGGGTCAAGTATCAAAGCACGGTGACATTAAGAGACTTTTATACAATACCTCTATAAGACCCCGCAGAGTGTTGACACTACCTGGCCATTTATTAAAGTCGGCTTTCCAGCTGTACATAACTGCTGTGCTGAGAAGACATTCCTAGGGGTAATATAATCAGACTGGTGTCATGACCCAAGGGCTTTCTGTTAAATACCTCCCTAAAATGCCGTGTATCCTACAAAGGCGGCCTTTATATAGCCGGATTCACTACTATTCACACTAGCATTGTTACGAAGATTGATTGTAGAGTTCAACGCGCCGACGCAACGCAGGCGATGAGGCGGGCCGTGGTGGAGGGCTCCGGATCAATTTTGACCACCTTGGGATCTTTAACGTGCGCCGAAATCTCGTACACTAGGGCGTTTCCATAAGAAAGGCGGCCGACGCGGCCGGGAATCGAACCCGCGTCCTCGCACTCAGCAGCACAACGCCTTCAGCCAATGAGCTACCGCGGCGAGTCGCATTGCTAGAAAGACACTTCCAGGACATTACACGCAGTTTGATATCAAAGTACGAAGACCCCAGCACCTCTTGTTAATGGCGTTTTCGTATGCGGGTAAAGCGTGACACACTAAGCGTTACAGACAGACGGCCTTCCTCGCTGAATTCACACACGAATGCTACGACTTTAAGAAAATCAGAGCACCCTCGGCTCAAAAATGTTAATTTGTAAATACTGCGAACGCCGCATCTCGTTCATCTATACGAGTTCATTCAGATCAAGCGAAATCTCCATCTTAAATGCGCAGGAACAAATTGTCTGGTTCACGGATGAAAAGTCGGCCAGAAGCAGAGCTTAATCAGGTGGCAGCGAGAGAAACCACTTTCTCTCCTCCAGGACAGTCGTGAGCTCCACAACGCGCAGACGCGTACACGTCTAGCTGCGGAATTCACGAAACGGCAACTGCACCTAACCGTAACAGGCTGGCGGCAGTTCTATAGCGCTACCTCCGTCTCAATAATAAAAGTGCAAGTCCGAAGCCGCTGCTTAAAGCCGTTACTTATGCGCATATGCGATGGCTTGCGCGCTATTCGTTAAAAAAAAGAAGCGAGATTGACACGACAGTCTCCGAACATATGCACATATACTTTCACCGAAACACATTCGAGCCGCAAAATATGTACGCACAGTGCTGCCTTCGCGCCTTCACCGCCGTTTCACGCGCGGAGTAATACCTTTTTCTCAGGCCGTGAGGGCCACACGCCGGCACCATATGCGCGGTCATTACATCGGCCGCAGGCTTGGCTTCCGAACCAAGGCTTGGCTTCCGGACAGCCTGACGGCTCAGCCTCCGTAGCTCATTCTCAGGCGAGCAACGGGAAAACGGAAAAAGGAGGAGACGCGGAACGCGCGGCGGCGAATTGTGTCTGCCGCACTTTTTCTGCTATTCTGTTGACTGCACGCGCTACATACGCTTCAGTTACGTAGAGATGTGGTGACGTCGCTGCGCGCGGATGTTTACGCTTTGTCAAATGCACGCGGCACGGAAATGTGTTTAGAAAAAGCAGGCATGACGACCGGCCGAACACTGATTGAAAAAAAAGAAAAAAAAAAAAAAAGAAACAAGCGGTCGACATCGACATAAAGGAAACAAAAACTACCTCAACTTTCAGGAATACAGCCCGAACGTGTTGGAAAACGCAGTATAAAGAACATATAGTGCATAAAAAGAACCTCGAAAAAATTTACAGCCCATCTCCAACCGTGAAGAGAGAGTTATAGGAGGGCGGAGCATCCGCGATCTCGGTACGGTACCCGGTAGGCGGCCAGCGCTAGTGCGCATGCGCAGAGGCGTAAAAACTGGTTGTGCGCATGCGCGGGTGTACCGGGTACCGTACCTGGATCCGGTTCTCCGCTCTGTTATAACCCTCTAATCAGCGAAGCTGTATTGGTGGATAACTACTTGAGTTATATTCGGTGACTTACTATATAAATCGAACGAAGACACATTCACGTAACTTCTATAGCAATAATTGGAAATTATTTCTTATATAATTTGTTTTCGGATCGTTTCGATACAACGAATTATTTGCAGCCGTTTTCTGTAATCCCACTCCATCCGTAGACGGGCATGTATTAGAGTAGAGAGCGTTAGCGGGTAGCGTATGCTAACGCTACGGCGGCGGGTTGTACCGGCACCCGCAGGGAAGGCAAGGAGGTCGCCCCTCACCGGAAAAAATGCGCGGGCTCGGCGAGGCATGGGCACCGTCCCCCCGGAACGCATATGCTCGCCTGCCCAGTCGGGTCCCGGTAACCCCAGCCGTAGCGTTAGCGGACGCTACCCGCTACCCTAAAACTCTCTAAGCAGACGGGGAATACGCTACGTTTTCAACTTCACTGCGAACTATGTAATACAAGTAAATGAAACTGCAGTGTAATGATAGGGTCGTCTCATCGGCCAATTTCGACGTGATTGTCTCCAAGATACACAGATTGAGATCTATAGAGAGCATTTTACACTACCTCTGAAGCGATCGCGTGTGATTCTTCGTCGACGCGATCCGATTTTGACGGCGTAACTCCAACTTAGCCCAAGAAAGCGCCGCGCTATTAAAACTAAGATTGTGGAGATTTCCACTGCGCAAGGCTCGACACCACGTGCAACGGATCGGCTTGAAAGCTTTATAAAGCAAAGGGCAGACATTGAATGCGCCCATGTTGAAAGAATGCCACGGCTGCAGGTGGTGCCGTGCGTCCGTTCTCGACGCGTTCGACTAAATATAAAACACGCTACGGCAAAGGAGTTCTGAGAATTATTTCACGGAAAGTACACGCGTTCCTGAAACGGGGAAAAAACAACAGTCCGCTCAAACACAACTATATGCGGGTACACACGCACACAAAAATAAAAAAAGACCAGTACGACACACACAAACTTCGCGTTTGATGAGGAGGTCCTCATAGTACGGGTTAATTTGTTCGTCCGTTAACTGGCGAGTAAGAAAACGGAAACGTTGGCCTACAGTAAGCCTTCTACACTGTATCTGAAGCACTTTATCTTTAAAAAAAAAAACTCAAAGCAGCGAAAACGGTCGAGATCTGACAGTTGCAATGCCCGCAACACGCGACAGAAGGCGGCAGTGTCAGCAAACTGTACAAAAAGCAGGTTAGTAGTTCCTACGCACCGGTAGCTCACGCAAATATACTCCGAACGGTAACAAACACCAGGCATTAATGTTT
This sequence comes from Haemaphysalis longicornis, assembly GCA_013339765.2. NCBI lineage: Eukaryota > Metazoa > Arthropoda > Arachnida > Ixodida > Ixodidae > Haemaphysalis > Haemaphysalis longicornis. The sequence continues at coordinate 15,460,099 of CM023458.1, forward strand.
CTAAAAGGGGGATTAGCCCACCGAAGGGAACGCGGGCCACGTATTCGCGCGTACCTCAACGGAGAGTATACACACGTTGAGGTAGGTAATCGTGGATTATTTACCGTGCGCCAAAGTTTCATCCAGTCGCGCGCTTTCGTGGTAAGGGTTTTAGAAACACTTATTCAGCTGTTTCGTGAAAGTTCTCCCTCAGTCCACGAATCCATGAGACAGTCGGCCAGTCTTCGCTCTGGACTCCAAAAGAAGCTGGAACCTCCAGTCGACCGCTGGTCGTAAGTTCTCCCACAGCTCAGACAAAACCTCTTTTTCTCAGTGCAGACACCTCGGGCGGGGATCGAACATATACAACTTCCTGCTCATCTGCGGAGCACCTTTCGCCACTGATCCTCGGCGGCGGATACCGCATTTATTCGAATATAAGGCGAGGTTTTTTTTTTTTTTTCTTCCAACATCCGTAGTCTCAAATTCACACCCCGCCTTATATTCGAGACTCAGAAATATACTTTTTTTTTTCGTTTTTGACTTTCAAAGCTGCACCCTCGCCTTATAATCGTGACCGCCTTATAATCGAATAAAGACGGTAACAATCATTAGGCAGTTTTAGCATATCGTTACCGTGTTTGCGTTACCGTTTACCGTGTTACCGGAAGCCGCTGGCGACGGTGAAGCCTGTGCCGCGGTAAGTTACCGTTCGCGGTAACTCTCGCGCTACGCAGTCGACTCCCGCAAACACGGTAAACGGTAACGTAAACACGGTAACGATATGCTAAAACTCTCTATTACCGTGTACAGGCCCCCATAAAGTAAACGGAGCACGGCTTCGTGAAATTACAGTAATTTCTATTTTATGCGGCTGCCAGCATAAATAGAACATGTGCGGCCCGATTTTATTTTAGAATGACTTTCTTGAAAGGTCACTTAGACGCTGCTGGCTAGCACATGGCGGAGAAATTCCCTCAATCTCCAACCCGTGCTCCGAATTTATTTTTGGGGGCCCTGTACATTACTATTACAATTACCGAATCACTACCACGACAACGACGACGACGATAGTTGCAAAGAACAGTGGAATGTCTTACGGCCTAAATAAAGCCCCTCCATACTGCTCGTCCGCTTCCAAGCGGCCGCAGACGTGATGAAGGGGCAGCCGACGCTACAAAAGCAACGCAAGACTGACAATCAACTGCGCGCATTACCAAACCGAGTGCTTCAGAAACAAGCGAGGACGCATGGCGGCTGCGAGATAAATCAACCCGCGCACACAAGGCCGGTCGGCCGCCAGCTGAGCTAACGAGCTGTTACAGTTGCGGGCCGAATGAATCAACTCGAAACGAGGCACAGGTGTTGGCCCAACGCAGGAACGCGCGTAAGCGCATCTCGTATATACACGGCGCACCGAGAGCCGACTCGCACGTAACGCGTTACAAGTACCGGATTACTTGTAATCAATCACGCTTGAGTGCGATTTTTTTTTTTGTTACGCTTAAGTTAATTCCTCTAAGGGAATACCGATTCTTGCCAAATCAATTACTTTCTGCCCTGCAATCCGAGTGCAAAAATTTCCCTTTTTACCGACAACGCGGCTATTGCAGCGCCGTGTCCCGTCTGTGTCGGCGACCGTCATAGACGCTTCCAGAAATCTTGTTCCTACCTCTCCAGAAACGAAGCTGCGCTTTGAAGTTTGACGCGGTAGCGTAACATATCCTCAAAAAAAAAATGAGGTTCGTACGAACGTGCAGCTGCATTTTTTTTTTCGACTCGATTTACCGACGGCCTTGCTATTTATGCTAACGCTAATATGCGTACATACATGTGCTACCGCGTTGAAAAAAAAAGTTGCAAGAAAACTAACGTGAGCAGTAATTGATTAGTTCAGAGTAATTTTTCGCTTACTTTTTACAGCGAAGTAATTGTAATTGTAATCGTTTACTGCTCTTCAATAACGTGTACAGGCCGGACCAGGAACAGACACTCGATACGCTTCACCGATAGCGCCATCAGCGTTGTGTACTCCATCCCTTTGTCCTGCGGTGGCACATATAGATTGGCCTAGAGTGGCCCCAAAGTCCATTCGAGAGAATATTTCTCTCAGCAGTGCGTTTTCCTGGCCCATTTGCGTCATTGCCGGCAGTGCGGCTGCGCGCCAGAGTTCAATCGGACAGTCTTGACACAGTGACACAGAAGTCAGCGCGCACGGGAAATCACCGAAGCTCACCAAATGATAAAAACTAAAACCGTTCCACTCAACCTGAAAGCTGTCGGAAGTTCAGAGCATTTCCGACAGCTTTCCGACAATGGGCTGCAGCGCCGTTATCCGCTCACTGCTACCACCCAATGGAGTTCAAATTTCCCGCCTCCGCAGTGCTCGCGCGCCCACTGCCTGAAACAGCCAGCGGAGAGTTCAGTTCTTTATGTGCTTGCTTTTCCTCCCGCACGTGCCGGTGTTGCACTGCCGCTTTTAGATGCGACTGCATCTCATTCACTCGCCTTGTCCCTCCATACGGCGTTGTTGTTGTCCGTCCACACCCCTCCCCCATTCTCCTCGCCGCGCGAGCTGCGCTCTCCGCCGCTCACCCCCTCTCCTCTCCAATAGCGAACACTCTCTCGCGAGGGGCATTGGATTGGATTCGATTTTTTGGCTTGGCGTGTTGCGTTTTCACGGCACGTTTCACGCGATGGGAGTTATTCGCATCTACACAGGGGTTCCCGCGAGGGGAGGTGGGAGTATTTTTTTTTCTTATCGTAAAAACCAACACAACGAGCGTTCCTAACTAAATGAACGCGGGCGCTGCAGGTTAATTACGTACATTTTGCCTCAAATATACCCACAGTTTTCTTTGCGCTAAACAACGGGGAGATGTAGGACAAGCGCCAGCGGTACACGAGGTTCGAGCAGCGATGACTATTTAAACCGCGTGGTTTTCGAAGCCTCTGCGGGATGCCCCACGACGGCTATACGCCGGGCTCTACTTGGGTCCGTTATCTCGCTGCGCCGCCTGATTCCGGCAGTCGCTTGGCATCGACCGTTAGCAAGCTAAGACGACAAGGCGAGCCCATAAGTGCTCTGCACTTAAAAGCAAAGACGCGCCGGGCATAGCAATCTTTCGATCGCACTGACGTGACGCTGAAGTGCCCTTCCCAGAACACCCGTGAATGCAAGGGATTACATTCCAGATAATGTTTGGCGCTTTCCTTCGTCTCTTCCTCCCTCCCTCCTTCTTCTGTGCGAGCATGGAACTACCGTATTTGCACTGATCCAACGCGCACCTTTTTTTATATACATAAAAATTGCCGTTCAAAAATGCCTGCACGCAACAATCGGAACCAAAACTCGAAAACCTAAAAACCGAACCACCCGCTATAAACCGATACAAGGTGTCCTTACGAATTAAAGTCAAAGTAATCAATGAATTAAACTCTCAAAGTAATCATCTTGCCGGAAACTGAAGGGAACAGGCATAAAGCGTACGTGCATAAAGCGTCCTCGAGGGCCGAAAACAAAGGGGGCACATTTTAAAGCTTACAGCTTCACAGAAGGGTTTTAGCTGCACACAGCGTGTGCGGATTTATGTTCAACCTTTTTAAGTGTTTTTACCGCGATACCCCAAGATTTCACTGACTCATATTTCAGAAATGACGGTACACCTTTGCCGAAGCGACCCGCCAGCAGGACGTCGCTCGCCAAGCACACCCACAAGACAGCCGCCGCCCCGCAAATCATGCTCAGCTGCAGATTTCGCTGCACATGTCACTTTCGTGTTTTACGGCTTCCTATGACAGAGGAATCAACCACAGTTTTTTTTTTTTTTTCTTGTGCGCGGGAGAATCTTGCATATATCTGTTTTTGTGGTTTCCGGGGTGTTGAATTCCACACGTGTCACCCCCAAAGTTCTCGTCTACTGTTTTGTATGCGGTGCAGGCCACCATCAGTATATTCCAGCTCGCACCATTAGCAACCCTCTTACAACGTCCATAGGGCTGCAAATGTGTTACTATAAACAGCACTCAGAACCCTCCCCCTTCACTGCAACCGTAAAAACTCGCGTGCTCCGAAAGATGGTAGCGACGCCACCGGCCCCCGCACACACTACGCGGTAAACAAGCGCGCGGGCGTCGTGCATAGTCCCTGAAGAGTGTAGAGGCGGCCGAACTTAACTTCCCATACACCGTAGGCCAGGGTTGAGAGGGCTTCACAGCCGACGAGGTCCCAGCGCGTGACCTTTCGGAAGCTCTTCTCGGACGGCATAAAAGAACCGCGTGCCCCTGCCGTGCAGGCCGTCGACGGCTGAGCCGGCCTTTTAGGGCAAATAAGAGCGCGCCTATCTTGATTGATTATGCGCGAGGCTCTTCGAACAAGAGGCCGGACGTGGAATGCGTCGTGCGGCACTGCCCGTATACGTTCCTCGTTTCCATGAACGCCGCGCCCGGGTCATGATCTAATGTCAGCTGCCGCACTATTATATATTCGTAGCAACCTAGGCTTCAGAGAGTCCCGATAATATTACCACACTACCCCTAGCCCGCTTCCATACTTAAACGGAAACGACACGGGCAGTCTAGGTACGGTGAAACGATAGCGTCGCATTATTAATCCGGCACCCTACCTCAAAACACGCACCAATCAAATTTAAATTATAAGTTTTAACCCGCCGAAGCTACACATAAGCTGTGAGGCTCGTCGTAGTGGAGGGCTCCGGATTAATTTCGACCACCTGCGGATCTCTAGTGCGCCGAAATCTCGGCACACGGTGAGCGTTTCCGCTTTTCGCGTCCATCAGGAAAGCAGCAACTGCAGCACGGCCGGGAATCCAACCCGCAATGTCCTTGAGGTCAGCAGCACAACGCCTTAGCCACTGAGCCACCGCGGCGGGTAAAGATGCCTGAATCACTAAAAAACTGTGAACTACTTTTGCACAATATAATCTCGTGATTTTTTTTTTTGGTTCTGCGATAAGGGCGGCTTTTTTTGTACACAAATTGACACACAAGGCGGCACGCAATTTGTTGGATCGATTTCCTGGCCATCCTGTTTTTTTTTTATTTCTTTTTTTTTTTTACATTCAGCAAAACGTCGTCACCAACCGCAATCAAGCTATAGTTCAGCACGGTAGCGCATGTGGTGCACGAGTATGTCCAAAAAATATAGCTTCAGAATGTGGTGTGCTTACAAAAAAAAAAAAGGTACAACAGTAAATCTAACGAAACCTCCTCGTTCGGTGTACCTTGCAAGCATCCGCTTGGGTTAACTAAGTTGCCCGGGCCATAGAGACATACAAAGTGCAGGACAAAAAAATAGAAAAGAGAGCTGACAGAGGCGGCGACCTGTTGAAGCATGAACCCTAAAAATGGGCCTCGCGATTGAGACAATTACCTACCCTGACGTGGGTAGGTAATTCTTAAGTGTCGCTCAAAAGGTTGCTTAAGTGTTGCTTAAGTGTAGCTACAGTCTTAAGTGTTGCTCAAAATATCATTTTTGTGCCGTTTACTGTACAACCATCCCCGTGACCCGGGTGTATAGGCTGGACGCCTTAATCCAATAAACAATTTGAATATTTTATTTAAAAATTGTTCTTTGAAACTGAGCTGTTTTCAACGTTATAGCAAAAACCGGCTCACGCAACTTTAGCGCGTTGTGCGCAATCAGCTTACATGCAGCGCATCTTTAAACGTATAACCGCTGCACGTTAAGACAGAACCGTATACAACAACTTCGTCGGGCGATTTGCGTCCTGTCCCCCTTTTTTTAATACTCCTTCACTTCAAATAAATATCAGAAATTAAATGCCATCTCGTGCTCAGTTTTAGCGACAAGCTTGGAAAGAACTCGAAAACAGCGTAGGGGCTCCCCAAGAAAATCGACTATACCAGCGCATAGAAGAGCTCGTACAGCAGGGGACCACCCGCTGACAGCAATTTGCCGTGCACGGAACAACCTTCGCCCCGCCTGGCCATTATGAGCCAAGCGCATCCATTATACGGCAACCAATATCCTCCGATGTTCCGATCGGAGGGGAAATTACAGTAGCATCCCGCATCTATTATAAGTCCAGGGATGATGCCGAACCCCGTGCCCCCTCAATTTCAATCAACGGGGAATCACAGCGAGGTACGGGTAACAGGCCGGTAATTTCGGTATAGCAAACAGAAATAACAAGACGGGTGGAGTGCGGAGGCACGGAATACTGATTACATATAAATGCATCCGACGTCGCCTAGACCGTAAACTGTTTTAGAGAATTAATCAACAATGAATGACGCACCGTCGCCCTGACACGACGGACTAAATTTTGCAAATCTTCGTCTCTTTCGCGGAGAAGAAAAAAAAAATCAAACTGATTTTTTTAAACACCGCTTTCCTGCATCCTCCGATGTCGCACGCTGGAAAGCTGTAATTACAATTCATTAAAATTTCCATTAATTGCCGTAGGGCTTTAATTACCATAACTCGACAAAGTGAGCGAGGGTAATCAGAAAACTTCACACGAAATAGAATTAAACGAAAGTTACGAAATCAACCAGCACAAAATAAAAGTGGGGTGAGAAAGTGAGCAAAGCAGACAGCAGATCGGGGGTCCCATACAAAGAACGTAAACAAAATTACAGGAAATTTAGAGCTACGGATAATAAGAAATATGACAAGAAATATTGTTACAACGAGTTCGCGCGCCACTATTCCCCAAAATAGACGAGGCTGCTTTCAAGAAACTCCCTGTATTCAAAACAGAAGGCCTTTATTCGTCGAGGTGGCGTCACCGTTTAAAACCACTCCCAATCACCGATGCAAAAAAGGACGGTGTCCACTGAATACATCACCAGCAAGAAATTCCCTTCGAGGACGTTGCGAGTTGTTGCATTTCCGAATTGTAAGTACTAACACACACAACGACGCGTTATTTTAACCTGCGCCTCATCTGCACTGTACACACAGTTTGCGATTAATTATGCAACCACGCTCGTACGTCCCCGCTCCCCTGTTTGTGCCGGGCAAGCAGAGTTCGTTAGCGCTGAAGTGGCACTCTTTACGCATCTGCAGGCAATATGCAGAAACTGCCAGGTTGCCGGAAGACAAAAAGGAAAAAAAAATACTGGAGCACTTCCGCCTTCAAGAAGTAAGAAAACGCGTTTACAGCGCTCTCGTTTACATTTTTTTTGCGGCTAGTAAAACTAACAACCGCGCCGTACTTAGCTAAACATAAAGGGAGCGAGCTAGGAACGCTTATTGCAAACGGTTCGAGGAGAAGCGAAAATGCGTGCCAGGAAGTCCAAGCAGCAAACGCAGCACAGCATGTCATCTGCTTTTCCCATATAATAATATATTGTTATTCAATCAATCGATTAATCAATCAATCAATCAATAAGTTTGTTGTCGGTGCCCAAGAATAACTTAGGTCTGAGTGCTGGTGCACCATCGAAAGGACGACTAATTACAGTGCCATGAGGCTTAATACATGAATTACTAGAAAGTAACACAAAAAACTGATTTACTAAAACAATGAGGAGGACACTAATGTGACATAAATAATACACAGAAAAATAACGCGTAAATATCAACAGACTGTAATAAACAAAACACATGAACAACTAAAAGATACTGAAGTAATGACCCAAGGTCGTACAAAAAAAAAGACCGTGGAAAGCATTGAAAGGGCCAATGTGTATGTATGAAGGAAAAAGCAGAGATGATGATAATGATCAGAAGAACAACATAGTAATTAGTAATTGAAACGGAAAGAAATTGCCGGCCTGAGGAAGCCACGAAGGACTTGCGCCGCACAGCCTGGCAGCCAGCAGAAACCCAATGAAGCTAATAAAAATATATATATACGTAGCCAAACACACACTGCACACAAAACGCAATGCTTCTTCCCACTGCAATGTATCTGTTTAAAACTGCACTTTCCCGCCAGCGACACCCGTCTTCAGAAGCGGGCCGCTGAAGCAACGGTAAAATTGAAAGGCAACGATCCGTGTCCAGGCGGCTAAGAGACAGAATCTTTTTTTGGCCGCGGAGAAAAAACAGCATTACCCCGCGCCCGCTCGGACCGATTGCGTAGGTCAGCTGGTGGCTGTCACTCAGCGCTAGTTAGCGCTTAATGACCAGCGGGCCCGGAAACGAAAATAACTGCCAAGTGTGAGCGCTGTGCGACTCGTCGGTTCACAGGCGATTTAACGCGGCTTTGAAAAGAAAAAAAGTGTAAACAAAAACGACACAGACAGGAAGGATGCAGGAGAGGAACCTTTTTTTTTTTTTTTTTTTCGCGTAAATACTTGCAGCGCGCGCATGCACAATTAAAAAGACCGATGAAGCATCAATGCAGGTCCGTCTGGTCAGAATATTGACTCACCGTTAAACTTCGCGCCAAACAAAACGAGACAGGGAGAGAGAAAGAAGGGCGAGAACTTCTAGAAACTGAATTTTCTTTTTTAAAGCGAAGCTGTACAAGGCTACGTTAAAAAACATTCAAGCGGAACCGCGTGCGCATGCGCGAAAAATTGGAGAGAGTTATAAGTAAGGGACAGAGTGTGGCTGGGTCTGGTTGGGCTGGAGAGTGAGCGAAAGAACACTGGTCGCCCGTTACAGCTTCGTTGTTAACCATCTGAACGAAGTGCATAGGTGCTTTGTTTTATATATTTTTTAAACAACGCACTTACGTGCCGCAAATATCTCTGCAAGACATCTCAAGATTCCACCTCGAGCGCGCACAAAAGAAAAAAAAAAAAAACACACTGAAATGCGAAACTATATTCCGCGATTACTGTCGATGTTTTATTAGAGTGTTGGAATAAAGCGCCTGTCGTCGAAGCAGTGTGTGCATCACCGGCGTTGTACAGCGCGCGGCCAAATGCTGCAATGCAAGGCCAAAGACCAAGGCCAGCGTAGACAGATGTTGCCTCAACCTTCCGCCCGTTTTTCCGACGAACACGTGTACGCACGTCATGGGGATTGTATGTCCTTCTTTATAAGCATTCAACAGACTGATGCTCGTGCCTTATGGCAGCCATTCCAATCATAATGCTTCAATTTTTTTCCCCTAAAACAAGAACGTTCAATTTTGTTTTTCACAGAGCCCAACAGCATCACTACACAGTTCCTTGCTAGCCAGTGGCCATGTGCTACAGGAATACAGCCCCACTTTTACTTTTTTTTTTTTTAGTTTTGGAGCCGCCCTGTTCAAAACCCTTTTTCAGTTTTAGTATTCAGCTAAAACTTTTAGTTAGCAAAACAGTTGCAAAAACAGCTTTTGTTTTTAGTTATTTTTTTCCCAGTTTTTTCTAGTTTTACAGTTGCAAAACAGTTATTGACACAGTTCCTTTACATTCCTGAGCGCTGAAACAGTTAGCACAAAACACTAACAGCCAAAAACAGTTAGTAAGAGCACCTGCAGCAGCAAAACAGTAAAAAACTTTAAAACCCTGCAAACAGTTAGTTAAACAGTTAGGCGGATAAGAACAGTTAGCCTGCAAAACAGTAGTAGTGCAAAACAGTTAAAGACAGTTAGTGCAAAACAGTTAGCCTGCAAAACAGTGGACAAAACAGTGTTAAAACAGCTTGCAAAACAGTTAGTGGACAAGACAGTTAGCTTGCAAAACAGTGGACAAAACAGTTAGCCTGCAAAACAGTTAGTGGACACCCAGCATGCCGCAAAATGAGCAACCCGTCGGCCGAATGCCTGATTCACCGATAAAAACAGCTTTCAAAGAAGGCAGGCTGAAAGTACCACCTATGCCGCTCTTAACAAGCCTAGAATAACGGTCAGAGCCCTGGCTCACAAGGGTCTTAGCGCGGGGGCGAATGGGGCAGGTCAATGAGATCTAGCTAACACTCGAACCTCGGCAGCCTCTCAGCAGACACTTCCGATTTGAATCTGCAGCCCTTTGCCTCTTAAAATCAAGGCATCTAGAGCCCCCTCTTATAGAAGGCGTTAGTGTTTCACGTTAAAGACAAAAATTAGATAGTGGTCAATGTATCCGGACTCCTGGACACAGGAGACGAACTTCTGTCCAGCTCTTTGTCCACGCCATACTTTGAAGAATGGTTCTAAAGAAAGGGGCCATATTGGAACCACTGCACACGCCTCTTGCTTGTGCAAACGTGTTGTCACACAACCCAACGTTAGAGTTGTTCGTGTAAAAATACAGCAGCTCTAAGCAAGACTCAAGCTTCAATGATGAGAATGCTTGGATGTTAATGGCGCAAGGCCAACTAGGGCAAAGAGCGCCAGGAGAGTGGTTAGGCAACTGAAATGAATAAGCGACTACTAAAATTGGTTACAGTGAATACGAATAAAATCAATTAAAGACGATGAGGACGGCTGGTGTACAGGGCCAGGATGAAGAACAAGAGTGGTTAAAAGATAAATAAGGTGGTGTATAGGACCAGGGGTAAAACTATGGGTGGTATGAGATGAGCTGTAAGAAGTGAACTTCTGACAGAAACTTAAAGGTGCGCTGAACAGAAAACATGGCATCGTCTCCTAAAAAGTATGACGGATGTAATGGAATATGTTGTCTGTAGAGTTCTCTGAAGTGTTTGCGTCGTGTAATGTCGAGTGCCTTGCATTGAATGAGGATGTGTATCACGGATAGGCCCTCCCCACACCTGCTACACAGGGGTCTTGGAGATTCCGTGAGCAGGTGCGAGTGTGTTACATGTGTGTGGCCTATCCGTAACCTAGCTAAGGTAACTTCAGTGTCTCTGTTGTATGAATCAGAGGTCTATCGTCCTAAGCGTAGTTTTATTATGTGTAACTTGTTGTCGGTCTGTGTACTCCAGTATGTTTGATATGTTTTCCGAATGTGTTGTCTGATGTGTGGCTTCCGCAAGCGTTACGGAATGCCATCTCATCACTATCTCTCACGAAGCATTCCTCGAACGCAGTGCATTATCGGATCGCGTGGCAGCGAATAATACAGATCCTAAGTATCAGTGCCGTACTCCCAGCTTTTAATTCCCACCGCGGGACGGCAAAATAATTAGCAAGAATCTCAGTTATCAGCCAGCAAGCAAGAATCTTGTGTACGGTCAAGGAATTCCCGCTTTTCTCTAGGAACACTGCATCAAGCACTTGCCATGATTCTCACTCAGGAACCATTGGCTTAAGACTACTTTCTTCTCTCTGTGTGTGTGCAGCAAACACGGGCCTCGACGGCCGGAATTCCGTTCTCTCAAAACCGGTTATACCAAATAGAGGGCCGAATTCGCTCCTGGAATGACTTTGTACCGAACCCTCTTCTCCGGGTCCCGCCTTGCAACACGGACAGAGACGAAAAGAAACTGTACCGGGACGCCTCCCTGGCGTGTTTCCTTTTTTCTTTTTTTTTTCCTCGGAGGAAAAAAAAAAGAAATCCCCATCCAGCATCATCCCTATTGTGTCCTCTAAATCTGATGCCAGTTTTTCTGCCTTTCTTCATTTCAACGGCTTCAACACTAATTTTTTTCCTACTTTCTACGTAAACTTCAGATTCAATAGAGCACTCGGAAACCGCCAGGAAATCCTTTTCTAAATACACAGCCTCTGGCAGAACCTCTCACAAACCTTCTTTACCTGCCTGAACTGGACCATACGCGTCTGGGCCTGGTCCTGCGTCCACAGATTCCAGAGATTCCACGTGTTTGATGTGAGCGCTCTCGAGATGGAATTCTGAGATGCTTTGCGAAGATCCGCAGGGTATAAAGTACGTTGTTTAGGGGAAAAAATGTAAAGACGAGTTGCCAGAAGCACTCGCGCTTGTATATCTTTCTCTGACCCCATTTGCTAGGACTAAGTTTCACGAAGAATAGAAGACTCCAACTGGGCCGCCTATCCCATTACGCGTTCAACTATTCTAGCGAGGGAAAAGTTGTCGGTATAGCTTTTATTTACGCTTCCCTTTTTTTTTTTTTTTGAAAGCGCGGTCTGAAAACATAATTTAGCCTCTCGGAGCCAGACTGTTCGCGAACATCAACGCAGTAAGCAGACACCGGGAGTGTCGCTTCAATTTGCGCGCGTAAGTGAGGAACTAACGGAAATACTGCCACGAAACGAAAAAGAAGGCAGCTTTAGACGCAACCTCCGGAAAAGAAGCAAAAGATCTCCCATTTGGGTAAGTGCCATTCACCGAGGAACATCATCATCATCATCATCATCATCACCCAGTTGTGCGGGCTCACTCATGGCCGACATCGTGTGCATGGTGTAAATACATCGCTCGCATCTTCGACGGTTCATTTCCTATGTCCTGCCGACACGAAACAATACTTTACAGCGACAGCTCTTTATCGGACACCCTAAACGGAAGTACTCCGGATAGGGAGTAAATGGCTTGTCCTCTAGCGCACTCCGTATACGAAGTTTTACTTACTCCCATAAGAGCGAGTATTTTGTAAACTCCCCTGCGGCAGAGTCATTGAGAGACAGGGAAAGAACTTCGTTGGCGCGGCGTCACCGCAGCCTCCTTCAGCACAAAAAGCGATAAACGCGCTACTGTAATGTGATCCACGAGACAGTAAAAGTGGCGCCATGGAATGGAGGGGGGGGATTCTGTCTTACTCGAACCGGCGGACCACCGTCATGGAGTAACCACAAGAACTCCGCGGATTAGTATTGCACATACATTTAGTCACTGAACTGGCGACTGTCGGTCTAGATTCGCCTGCGTGCTCCCTACAGTACAATCATTGAGAGACAGGAAAAGGAATGGCGCGCTTCGTTGGCGATACGGTCGTCACCGCAGCCTCCTTCAGCACAAAAAGCGATATTGAGGTTGATCCGAACACCCCATTCAACCACCTCTGCGAATATACTGTCCTTCCAAAACCTCGGTCGCACAACATCGCCCGCGCTCTTCCAGCAGAAGACATCCGGCAATCAACGAGTCAAACACGTTCGCGGAAATCTAAATTTGCGGCGGTGGCTATATTTATATAATCGCCCTTTAAGTGGGGACCGCTAACGCATCAAAACCTCCAGCATATGTTAAAAGCTCCGACTATCTCCGACGGCAAAGCACATTTACGAAAGGCCGTTTCCGCGCGTTGCCACCGCTGTTACTCAGAATCGTTGCGAGCGTTCGCCGCTTGGTATGCACAATATTGCGGCAATTAAAATACGTTATTTTTGAAAGCAACGAACGCCTTCAACCTCAACTTTTGCAATCGCCTACTTTCACGCATAAGGCGTTGCCATGAGGGGGGGGGTTTCAGTATGCAAATTTCCCCCAATCAGAGGCGAAACACATGAGCGGAAAGGGACGCCTTTCCGCATGGGTTTCCCAGTTTACGGAAACGCGTCCCTTTCCGCACATGTGTTTTGCTCTTCGGGCTGCCTGACGCAACAATTCCGGCAATACCTACCGAGATGCATAACAGCGCGCAAGCGACGTTAACATGAACTAACTTACAAAAGTGTACCGCTCTAAAAAAAAAAAAAGACAATGTGCAACGAAGAAATGCAAATACCAGCGACGCAGCGTGTAAAACCGACTTAACGCCGCTTTTCAAATCGTCGTGCATATTTTGTTCGGCAATTCTTGCCCGCCCCACTCTGTGGCTTGAAATTACGACTTAAATCACAATTTAAATTCCGGAGCTATTTAAATTACAGCGTACATCTTTTTCGATGAAGAGGCACACGCTTTAGTCGGATGCAAACTTACCCCAGAGTTATAACTAAATCGACGCGTTATACAGCGCCGTCCACAAATAGGCAATTTCAGCGCTCACGCTGCGCATTGGACTTCCGGAACGCGTTCGAACCGTACCGGCGCATGCAGCTCCGATGAAAGGCTCGTTGAGGCCTACGCAGCAACGAGTCCGGCTAAATGCGCACCCGAGGCTTATCAGGTCCACTCAGGCAAAAAGAGTCCATTGTAAGCACTTCCCCATTTATATTTACCCACACCCCTGTACGTTTCTTTTTGTTGTTGTTGCAGCGAAGCTGCCTTCCGCCAGGTCACGCAAAAATCGCGCGCTATCTCTCCAAAGCTACTCTAAATTTCTGCCCTGTTATACTGCTCTCAATTTAATGTAGGTATCTTGAATAATAAAATCACATTAATGACATTACTGACTTACCTAAAATTGCGAGCCTTTCTTTACGCCTGTACTAGCTGACGAGCCTTTCTACGCCGATGATCACAAACTAGCTGACGACACCTCCATTCATAATTTGCGAACGTAACGAAAAATTGACCTCGACCTTGCAAATGTGTTTAACGCGTGGTGCGAACTTTATGGTAACTGTCTAGCCAAATTAACGCGTCTAAAAAGTCTTCTTGGTATTTACTTCTAGCCACAAACGTCTTACTTTGACCCGGTCTTACACATTAATAATGTATCCATTCATAGAGTAAACGAATTCAAATTTGTAGGAGTGGTACTCGACTCAAATCTAAAATACACCAGCCATGTATCGCATATCAAACGAAAAGTGTCTTATGTATCCGCATACTAATTAAAGCTCGTGCATGTTTAGTTTATCAACCTTAATATCGCGTTTTTATTATGCATTCATTCACTCTCACCTCACGTACTGCATTGCATCATGGGGTAATACCTATCATGCCCATACCGCTCCTATTCAAATCTGATATCGGGAAATTAGAAAGAGTTCAAAACTTGGCTATTCGTTTTGTTTTTAAAGACTACTCCAGAATTTCAGTGTGTCTACAGCTAAGCGCAGCCTAGGTTGGATTCGCTTCAGCATCGTAGGAGAGTACTTCGATTAAATTTTTTCACAATATATTTCATAACAAAACAGGGATAGACAAAAGTTGTTATTTAATGAGTTATTTAATGACCAGACTACGTTTCACTAAGGACATATCACTCCTGTAAAATAAAAGAAATAAGTTGTAGAACCGAATTGTTTAAGCATTCTTTTTTCCCCAAAACTATTAGCGAATGGAATAAGTTACCCAAAAATGTTGTGACAATCATGTCTAATGATGTATTTTCTTGTTCTTTGTAGTGAATCTTCGTTGAACATGCCGGGTTTTGGCTTGTCATTGTGCTTTAAGTGATATGTCTGTTATGCCTGTATTTTGTACGAATTTCTACTTCTCCCCCCCCCCCCCCCCCACTGTAACTTGAAAGGCGCTGTGGGTACTATGATAAATAAATAAATAAATAAATATTCAGCACATCCAAAATCAAGCGATACGAATAATTACACATAGTCCGTATAACAGCAGCGGCGCTCAGCTACTCAAGGATAACAGATTACTAACAGTAGGCAATCTTTTCAAATACAGTCTTAGTATCCTTATGTACCAATCAGTTAATAAACTGATACCTTCGATCATATTCCACCCCGAAACACTAATGAATGACAACTGTACCCGGTTCGCCTCAAAAAATAACTTTTTACTGCCAAAAGTGAACACTAACTATGGCAAACACACTGCTTATTTTGCAGCAATTTCAATCTGGAATAGTCTTCCTAGCGAAATTAAAACACGACCATTTATAAATTCCTTCAAAACTGCACTTTCTTCTTCTCTTCATGACATTTAGCATTGTATAAACACTTTTGACGACTCTTTTCATTCGGTAATTTCCCTTGTTGTTGCTTTGTGTACTGCTCTACTTGTATTTTACGTTGTCAAAGTAGCTGCTTTGATCTTTTTGCATTTTCTGTATGTACTTACTCACAGGAGGTCCCCTTACAGCCTAGTGCTATGGGACCTCCTTCTGTATATTCACTTATGTACACAGTTTATGAACGCACAATAAACATTATTCTTATTCTTATTCTTACACTGAAATTGGCCTGTAAGACGACTCTATCACAACGCCGATTTTCATTTACACTTCGTAATTAGTTACAACTCACAGCGAAGTTGTAGACGTTACAGAATTCCCAGCTAAAGTTACAGAATTACAGAGTACATGGACGTCTACGGAGAGAGTGTGGCTATACAGAAAACGGCTACGACGCTTGTTCCACCGCAACTATCCCGACACAAGTAATGAGAAGTAATTTAGAATTGATCCCCGGAAAGTTATGCGTATGCGTCTCATTAGTCGATCAATATGGTAAGACACCATATGTACCGTATTTTCGCGCGTATAAACCGCCCTTGCATATAAACCGCATACCCACTTTCCGCCCACGAATAAAAATATCCCCGCGTATTGCCCCCATATTTTTTACGTAAGAAGATGGATGAAAGCTAGTACTCAAGCAACATTAGACACATGTTTATGCAAAAGAACTTACCTAGCTGACTACGCAACTAGAGGACTTGTCACATACGCTTTTTCAGGTTGGTATACTGTTGAGCTGTGCGTGAAAAACAAGCACTGTCATGGGATAACAGTGGCTTGGTCGCTAATGCACATTGCGGTGAAGCCGCACCAAAGGAAATACCTCGCTTATAATCCGCACCTCTACTCCTCCCTTCCCCTCCCCCCCCCCCCCCTGAAATTTTCGCATATTTGGTGCGGATTGTATACGCGCGAAAATACGGTAACTCAATATAGTTATCCACTTGTACAGCCTCGCTGGTTTTTCACCTTCACAGTAGTGGAATTGGGCCCCAGATTTTCTCGTTTCATTTTGTAACTAACCAGACGAAGCAAAAAACTGAGGTAGCTCACGTCACTCGTAATGACTGTTTATTAAGACTGATTTATGTTTAAGGGCTGTTGATTATTTCAAACTCTTTTTAAGACTGCTTATTTTTTATTTAAGACTGTTTATAATTAAGAATTATTAAGACTGTTCATTAAGGCATATCAGCCGTTACAGGATAGAATTTACAAGATGCATATCGCCATTTTTTTAAACAAATAACCGTTCGTACTCGGCAATTACAAAGTACCTTAAAGCCTCATGCAACACCCTGCACCTGCACGAAGATGCCTAATTGCAGTCGTTAACGTAATTACTCCTTACAAAAGTACAAATGTGGGTCACAGCAAATATTAAAAACCAAAAAATTAAATAAACTAAAACAATAATAATTAACGAACAAAATCGAAAGTCTTTCTAACGCGCCGATTTCACGCGACGAAGTCAAAAATTAACAACGAAAACCTTCGAAAACAGCAAGCGGAAAGAAAAAAAAAGCCGTGAAAAAGCCCCATCCACGTAACATCCTGTGTATCTGCACAAAAATGAATAATATGCAAAGTTAACACATTTCGTCGTTATGATAGCGTGAATGTACATTATTCATTGAAGGCAAAGAAAAATAACACTTTCAAATGAAAAGAAGCGTCGCAGGAATACCTAAGCGAGACAATTCTCAGTGCAATCTCTTTTTTACATTCCTACAGCATCACACACTCGGGCTCCCAAGCGCGCAATGCACACAATGAATAATAACACAGACCATACAGAAGGCATCAAGCAGTAGTGAATACAAGTTCAGTACTGCAAAAAAACGAAACAATATGTGACAATGTACCAACACAGCGACGCAGAAATAAAGTATTTAAATGCTGCACGACCTGGGGCTACCGTCGGCCGCAAATATAATTGGAGACGAGCCTTTTCACATGGGTCTGTCCAGTCGACACTTCGTTGCCGGGATATTCGACAATCGTTGTTTTAATACCTTCGTCTAAGTTGCGCGCAGACACGCTTTACAGAAGAAACAACGAAAATTGGGCATCCTGCAGGCTGCATTCTGATTCGTGAGGAGATATATGGGCGTCTTGCAGACGCGCGGAAGCGTACACAATTTATCCCAGCACAGCTGTTTAAGCTTGAGGCTGGTCCGGCGGCGTGAGCAAAAAAAAAAAAAAAATACAAAAAACTGTGGTTGATTCCCTCTGTGATAGGAATCGGTAAAACACGAAAGTGAAATGTGCAGCGAAATGTGCAGCTCAGCATGATTTGCGAGTCGGCGGCTGTCTTGTGGGTATGCTTGGCGAGCGACGTCGTGCTGGCAGGTCGCTTCAGCAAAGGCGTACTGGCGCCATTTCCGTGACTGATATCACGTCAGTGAAATCCTGCTGTATCCCGGCATAAAAAACTGTCGTGTTAAAATATAAAACCCGAAATCGAACAACCATAAGTACGTCCTCTTTAGTACTAAAGGTTGCTTCCCCGCAAGAAGACCCTGTGTGCAGGGGTGCCCTCTTTACAGGCCGCTTGCTTCGTTGTACTGGCGTCCCTTCCGTGACGGATATGACGTCACTCAAATGTCTGTGTACCCTGGAATAAAACACTTTCGTGTTAAACAAAGACGCACGCGATGCCTCCTTGCGAGGTTAGAGAGAGGGCGAGAGCCGCGCACGTCAGATAAAAACGAAGGGACGCGCAAGCCTTCCGGCGTATCCCCCCAGCAGGGCTCAACTTGCGGGGATCCTGACGCCCAGGCCATTGCGCGATCACTGGGTTTGTGCCATCACGCGGCGCTTTTCCCCTCTCTCCTCCGAAATTCCGGCTCGTCTTGGCTCCTCTGTGTAGAGCCGAGCTCCTCGTCTCTAGAGCCGAGCTCTTGCGTGAGGTCAAGCTGCAGAGACCGTGAGGTGAAGCCTGCGGCGATAAAACACCGTTGCGGTCACGCAGCGGGCGCTCCGCCCTGGTCACGCAGCGGGCGCTCCGCCCTGGTAGCGGAGCTAACCTCACCTCATTGGTCCGTTTGAACGAGGCCCGAACCCGACTCTCGCTTGGACGCGAACGCGCGCCCTGCGCGGGGGTCCGTTCGGGGAGACGCTTCCAGGACGCCGAAGGCGTTGGCCGAAGGTATGTGACGCTTTCTTTACCAGCCGGCTGCAACTCTGTTGCGCCGGCGAAAGCCCACCAGCCCTTCCGGCTGCGGCCCGTGCCTAAGGCTGCTCCTGTTGTCCCTACGCTTGCATACAGTAAGGCCGTACCTACCACTCGACGAACACGCCGTGCGGTACGCGCCTGTGAGCGAATGGGCCCCGTCTCCCTCGCTGCTGCGAGCCGATCCGGCCAGCACAGCGATGCGCGCGCGCACAACGTGCGCGCACCCCGGAATTTGCCCTGACAGAAGAGCCCACTGGCTCTGCGCCGACGAAACGTGCGCACTTGCGCGTGGCGCCCCATCGCCCCTTTCACCTAACGGGAAGTACGTACCTGTACTGTAAATTGTGTAATTGGTACTGTAAAATATGTGACTAAAATGTTAGTATAAAATAAACGTCTTCCCTCCGTACCCTGGGCATATTCCTTTGTCGCCCCTTTCTCCACCTGCCCAACAGAGGCGGTGTTGATTTGGCGCGACGGCGTTTCAGTATCGTGAGCGTGCTCAACTAGCCCGAACCCACGGTGGTTCCTCGCAGTGTGCATGAGTGCTTGCCTTGTTCAATGCTAGGGTTATGCATATTGCGAGGTAGAGAGACCACAAACTCTAGTCGGGACCAGCTTTTAGCAGCGCCGAGATGTGACATCGTAGCCTGGCTATAGTGCCTAGGCATTATAGTGCCTAGGCATTATAGTGCCTGGCTATAGGCACTATAGCCTGGCTTTTACAGGTGTCTTATGAGCAGTTGAGTAGAAAAGTAAGTGTCCCGGGTGCTAGGAGGGAGGGCCATGTAAGGCGCCCCTTACAGCAGTAGGATTCACTGCTATACACAAAGGCATTGCTAGGAAGACGTTTGAAAGACGAAAGTCGCGGGCCACCTAAATGCGGAAATATTGGCCTGTCTGTCACTCCACTCAACCGGCCGGTCAGACGTTGGAAGAATTCTGAGCAAGAAACTATTGAAACTGGCGGCCTGCATGAAACATAACGTTATTCAGCAAAAAAACCAACCATTAGAGGTATTTTCGAGAGAGAGAGAGAGAGAGAGAGAGAGAGAGAGAGAGAGAGAGAGAGAGAGAGGATTTCCTTTGGGTTCGTAGCACGGGCGTTGGCCTTGGACTGGGCCGTGGGTTCCTGCGCGCGCTAACGCGGTCCACTTGGAGAGAGATGCGAAATCCCGCGGACGAAACGATCCGGGCCTGCCAGTCATATGCAGGGCTTTCAGCGGCAAGTTCAGAAATCCATGTGAGGTGCAAATGCCGAGTCTCCGACGAAGGGAGAGAAGGACCGCCAGCTCTGCTCTTGCTCCAGCCCTGCACCACTATCATGGAGGAAAGAAAAGCTTAGGAGAGGCCCTGACGTCACACCCAGCGCAGCCGGAAACGCCATTTCTGTAAGTCGAATGGCGGACCATTGGCCCTCCATGCCATTGGCGGACTCTTTTTGCCTCTCTCTCTCGGTGCACCTTCTCCGCCTCCTCCGTCCTGTATCGCCTCTCTTGTCGTCTGCATCTGCCAGCGCCGAGCCGGCGGAAATCAGCTGATAGGCAGGTAGAAGGCCGTTTTGCAGCGCGTGACCGTGAACCTAAACGCGCGGTTACACTGTTACACGTCTTCAGTGTGGCCGCAGCAGGTTTGCGAAGCGGCTCGCTCTAACAATGCCGCAATGCTCGGTGCCAGGCTGCAAGTCGCGATAGGTACCCAAGGAATTGGGCGTCACTTTCCACCGGTTAGTGCATCATTCCGCTGACAAGTATTGCTGTACATTGGTGTGCATTCATCCTTTGTTTGCAATCGCCGCCGTTTATAGGTTCCCAAGCGATGGAGAACGCCGCAAACAGTGGGCGAACGCCGTGCGGCTACCGGACTGGAAAGTGCCCAAGTTTGCGTTGCAGTTTCACTGGCAATCCCAGAGGTGACTAGTCAATTAAACGGCCGTTCTATATATATATGTAAGCAGTACCTCATGCAGATTTCACGCTAAAAAATTGTGGAATGTTTTTACCGTTGTTCGCGTGCCTTCGATAGATTTTTTGCGAAGGAGGAGGGGAGGAGGAGGAGGCAAAACGTTTTATTGAGTAAAAAAAAATGAGAGGGTGGGTGGCGTCAATAAACTTTTTTTCGCCAAGTTTCAACTTGTCTCAGTGTCAATAAATTCAAGGTGATATCAGTTGAAAACGTTCATACACTAACCTCGCAGTATGAAGCGTTGAAAAGCGAAATCCAGAGCGAGACCACAAAAAGATCCAGATTCCAAATCCAGCACTCTTCCAGTCAACAGACAGACACCTACTAAGGTAATAGGACGATGGAATTATATCAACTGGGAATCTACCTTGTAACAGTTGCAAAAGCACTGCCGCGCATTGCCGGCCTAGCAAACTATATATTGCAGCGGCGATAACCAAAAAATTGAGTTGCGAATCGTTCGGTTGCAAGTCGCCTACGTACTGCACACCGTGTATCACTTCCCGAAAATCTACCTGACGGGTGTCCGCGCGTACGACGGGACGGCGCGTTCACGATATCTGCACTTCGTGTCGTGATCGCGACCGGAGCAATAGCTTGACGCGGTACAAGGTGCACTCGCAAGTAGAAATTAAATGACATATTCACATCGGCGCAGCTGTCGCAACTCGCAGCATCCTTTTCGAGTTCCGCAAGACCACAGCGCAGCAAAGCGAAGCAGCAATCTTCGCAATCGGACGACAAGGCAGGCGCTGCCTTTCCTTCATGACTGGCGAACGGCGGGCGGGCTGTTGCTAGGACGCCGTTGCTAACGCGACTTCCAATGGCCGCCAAAAACACGTGACTTCCTCCACACTTTTGCCAATGCGCGGGGATAGCTGGGGGCCTCTCCTAAGCTTTTTTTTCCTCCATGACCACTATAGTTCAAGCTGCGCCGACTTTTTTCTTTCCTTCTAGGGCACTTATAAGTAGCCTGTGGCAAAATTATGAGGTCCCACGTCTATTTATTATTAGCATTTTCGTATGCGCCGAAAGCGTGACACATCAAGCGTTAAATACGGACAGAAGGGTTCGCTCGTTGAGCCCACATAGAAATACTCGAGCATTCAGAGAGCTTATAAACCATGGCGCGTTTTTCGGCGCTGAATGCGGCCAAACTGGAAGTCCAGTACTCGGAAAACTACGGCAGATAATCGAAATGGAATCTGGCGGACTGCTGCACTAACCTCGCGTCTGGCCCAACTGCTAAATCGCATACATCACCCCGCCGAGAAATCAACAGCGCTCGGGGAGGGAGCGGCCCCCGGCGCTCAAATGAGGACGTCACCGGCGCGCCGTTTTAACCTCCTCCCGTCATCACGACTCGCCAACCTACCGACCGAGAGGCCTAACTTTCGCCCCGGCCGGCTGCTCTCAGCGCGGGATATTCAATTGCGTTCCTCTAATAAGGGCCCCGCGAACTCCCCCACATATCATCCATAATTGACGCCGGCCACATTAATGGAGCACTCATTAGCGAAACAGCTTCGCCCGCTGTGTAGCGCAAATCGCCTGGCTTATACCTCGCACGGGCAGGCATCGAGTAGTGACGGCACAAACCAACTCGAGAATACCTGCTCCCAAGTGGAACAGGCTTAGCGTCTATTTAGTTCTTGCGGCTTAATCACAGTCCCATGGTACTTAGTTACTCCCTACCAACGGGCTTACGAATTACTAACTCATTACCAATGGGCTTACAAACCACCCAGCTCCAATGTGAAGAGGTTTCTCGCAAAAATGTTCCTAACTTCCTAGTTTGCCAATATATATATCCTTGCGAACTGCAACACCAGAGAGAAAAGGTCGCTTTTTGATTGATTGATTGATTGATTGATTGATTGATTGATTGATTGATTGATTGATTGATTGATTAGTGGTGTCCCATTTGTAACGGGGCAATGACGTGTCATCTCACCAAAAATAAAAACTAACATATCTGTTTTATACTTGATTGATTGTAGGGTTTAACACGCCGACGCAATGAAGGCGATGAGGCGCGCCGTATATAGTGGAGGGCTCCGGATTTTTTTTGACCACCAGGGGATCTTTAACGTGCGCAGAAATCTCGTACACACACGGGCGTTTTTGCTTTACGCCTCCACCAGAAAAGCGGCCGCCGCGGCCGGGAATCGAACCCGCGACCTCGTGCTCAGCAGCGCAACGCCTTAGCCACTGAGTCCCACCGCGGCGGGTATCTGTTTTATACTCTTCGTTGAATACTAGTGCTGCTTTTAAGGCAGGCACAATTTTTTTTTTCTGTTACAGGTGGCATGCTCGGGTACAACTTAAGAACGGCAACGGAAGTAAGTTGCCGCTGTGCCTCATCACCGAAGCCGGATGTTACTCCGCGCGGCGCAAGTAGTGCGTTACTGGGAATATTTTGAACATGGCACGAGCCGTTTCTATGATTTCCCGAACTTAATAGTGCTTATGAACTACGGCAGCGACGACAAATAGACTACGTGAGAAAAGGCTGACGATACCACGCGTTCATAGCAATCTCCTTTGAAAACGCGCGCGCCCATTGACATCCGGGTCCGCCGCTTAGGCGCAGTGATACCGTACACAAGCTACTGCCGTTGTTAACTTGTTCCCAAATATAGCTGTCCAAGCAGGGCGGTTTTTTTATAAGCCCGTTGGTCGAATTTGAGGGGCCCATAAAAATGTAATCATGCGAGTGCCACTTTAAGGTAGCTGCCGCGCCGCTGTAATTGCAGACAGTTGCAGGGTTCGGAGAAATAAACGGCGGACGCAGCAGGCGGCCGGGAAGTGCCTCGGCGAGAGTCGTATCGCACAAATTAAAGGTGGTGCGGAGCAGCTTGGCGCGGCAGTGAATAACGACCGCTGTCATCCCCCCTTGGCCGGAACAAGCGGGGGACACGGGGGCCAATTCCCTCGCCGAACAGAGTCGGAGCCGACGGTGTGTCCGACAGCCCCATCGCTCAAGTAGCTATACGGCAACCCGAGAAGCGGTGCCGATCAACGCGCGGAGGCAATTTGGCCACTACCTCGCCGACTAAGAGGTCTTTCTTTTTGCCTTCTTCGTGTTTTGGTTGTTTGCGGGATTTAGGCTATTTTTTTTTTTCAAGTTCTAATCAAAATCTCCCCCCCCCCCCCTCCCCCAAGAAAATCAAGACGGTAAGTGCCAATTTAACATACTTAATTGCGCAACGTGTAAACGGACAAATGGGACGCTAACAGGACTGAGACGAGGCGCAACTGTTTATTTAAAAAAAAAACTTTAAAAAAAGGACTTTTTTAAATAAACAGTTGCAAGTTAGCGCCTCGCGTTCCATGCCTGTTAGTGTCCCATTTGTCTTTTTATACGTAGCGCAATGCAGTACGAAACATACCCAACTAGCCCCATTCTACATCTTTTTGTGCCACTTTAACGTCGCTTTTAACAACCCCTCAGACTTGACTTCATCCAATCATCACGCATATATATATATATATATATATATATATATATATATATATATATATATATATATATATATATATATATATATATATATATATAGAGAGAGAGAGAGAGAGAGAGATATTGGGGATCTAAAATTTATTCCGGAAACTTAGACATAACGCACTCCATCATATACCTGAAAAGGACTCCTACTGAGCATTAATTAAGTGGTCATAAATACCAGGAACAATCAGTCGTACAATTTGTTACAGTGGAGCGAAGTACTAGTAGAGTCTGAGGAATCTTTAGTTCAAGTTGCGCGAAACGAAATCGCCCCCCTTTCGTCGAAACACTCAGTGCTTATAGCGACAACACTTTGATCGGAAGATTATACTTTCCGACTCAAGACTTCACGGTCAAAGCGGCCAGCGAGCTCAAAACGCTTAAGCGAAGCTCATATGGCTACGGTTCCGAACGATTTATATGTCCGCGAACAAAGACTCCCGATGCTCCCCGTGTCTTGGAACCAAGAGGCGTGCCATAGCGCCAGACTTACGAAAACCAACATTGTTCACTGCCGCCTGTATGTTTTGGATATCGCATTGACTGTTTACCATTTCGCGTTATACGTTCTGTGTTTAGTGTTTGTTGTTTGGTGCTACCAGTATGTTTTGGTAATTCCTGCTACCAGGAATTCCATTTTCATTGCCAATTCTACTTTGATTATACCCGGTACCCTATATGTAATACCCGCGACGGGCCTTTAAGGGTAAACGATTGATGATGATGATGATCCCGGTGTGTAGCGCCACATTATCACGCGGTTGTTGATGAAGCCGCGCTCCATTCGAAACGTGATTTGCACCTCCACCTTATGCGTCTCATCACTTGGAAGTGCATGGAGTAGATTAGTTATCGTTAATACGCACCACTTTCAGGATCAGTAGAGTCAGAATGAACCTGCGTGCATGTATGTCTTGCGTTCTCTTGGGGACGAGCGCCATTAGCGCTCAAGAGAAATAATTTTGCTTATACCTTTCACCTAACCTCTTTCCCTTCTATATCGTGCGCTAAAAAACAGCTTCCCTGGTCATCCACCCTGCAAGGGTGGAATGGATAATGGGTTTTCTTTTGATCTACTATTCTGAAAAAAAAAAAAAACCTACCTGAAGAAGAACGCTATTCACGCTGATTTTCCACCTCGTCAAAAGCATACAAATCGACGGAGGTGTCTCATCTAAAATCAAGCCTTCTCGCAAATTACTTCCTTTGTTCCCTGCCCCCTATGCAGGATGGGCCTAAGGGGACAACGCCCGACTCCGGTTGTTGACCTCTTCGCGCCACGGGGATTCAACCGGCCAACCTGACATCAAACACCGTGTGCAGGACTGTAAAAAGCCGCAAACAGAAAATAAAAGAAAAATACAGGAGGCCAAGAACCCCTTTCAATACAGTAAGACGGTTTAAAAAAATCATCCGCGCAGAACCATGCAGCTTCGTTTGCGAAAGCGGCAGACCGGGTGAAAATGACGTGAAAGCGGTTCGCGCGAGCGGCGGACGCAGCACCAGAGCAAACCAAACCCAACACACACCCCAGGGATTCCGTGGACTCCATCAAACGAACCTCTGTAGACCCGCACCCTAGCCTGCGCCCGTTCGCTTACCATGAGGCCGCTGACCTCTCCTTCACTGAATGAAATTTCACCTTCCTCCTCCTACTGCCGCTACGGCTTTTATTCAAATCACTCTCAGCGAGGTAAACGATTGCGGGATCCGGCCACGCTCTTTCTTGTCAGGGGAAGAGCGCCTTGTTTTATTGCCGTTAGAACTGAGCTTTAAAAAAGGCCATGAGGGGAAAATAAAAGTTATGTTCATTGAAAAGCATGCTTAGTCACGATAACTATTGACGCCAATTTTATCGCAAACTTCCGAACACATAATCGAGACATTACAGAAAACAGATGAGGCGGTGGCGACTCCCAGCCCATTGATTTGATTGTAGGGTTTAACCGCGCCGACGCTAGCGCAGGCGATGAGGCGCGCCGTAGTGAAGGGCTCCAGGATTAATTTGGGGACTAATCCGAATCTGTAAAGTGCGCCGAAATCTCGAACACACGGGCGTTTTTGCTTTCGCAAAGCGGCTACCGCGGTCGGGAATCGAACCCGCGTCCTCGTGCGCAGCAGCACAACGCCTTAGCCACTGAGCCACCGCGGCGGGTAGTCGACTCCAAGCCCACTTTGGGGCGATATTTCTATGACGTCACAGAATCCTGGTGAGCGATGGGCGGCCGCGGACCTAAGCCAACGACAAGGGACATGACCGGGCGTTAGTACCGGAGCCTGTAGTCCAATCGATCGCGCCAGTTGAATGCTAAGGTGCAGCTAACAAACTGACATCTATGTTTTACGCCACTCCTGCTTACGTCACTGTAGCGGGAAATTTGAAGATTTTAAAACGAAAATGTTTTATTCCCGGATACACAAAGGTTTCCCTGACGTCATATCCGTCACGGAAGTGACGCCAGTACAACGAAGCAAGCGGCCTGTAAAGGGTGCACCCCTGCACGCCTGGTCTGCTTGCGGGGAAGCAACCTTTAGTACTAAAGAGCACGTTATACCTGGGTTGTTCGTTTTCGGGTTTGATATTTCAACACGACAGCGTTTTAAGCCGGGATACACCAAGATTTCACTGACGTCATATCCGTCACGGAAATGACGCCAGTACACCTTTGCCGAAGCGACCCGCCAGCAGGACGTCGCTCACCAAACACACCCACAAGACAGCCGCCGACCCGCAAATCATGCTCAGCCGCAGATTTCACTGCACATTTCCCTTTCGTGTTTTACCGATTCCTATAAGAGAGGAATCAACCACAGTTTTTTTTTTTCAATATTTCTTACGTTTTTCCGGCTCCTGCTTACGTCACTGTGGCGGGAAAGTTGAAGATTTTTTTCAATATTTCTTACGTTTCTCCGGTTAAACGACTTGCGTGGCTTCAGTGAGCCGAATGTGTTTGAAGCTACAACCTGGGATATGAGGCGCGCCGTGGTGGAGGGCTCCGGATTAATGTCGACCACATTTGGATACTTAACGTGCGCCTTAATCTAGAAACATGGCCGTTTTCCCTTTCCGCCTCCATAAGAAAAGTAGCCATCGCGGCCGGGAACCAAACCCACGTCCTTTGACTCAGCAAGAATCCGCCCAACGGCTAGTTCGCAAAAACTTAACTAGGTTCTATTTTATCTTCAAGGCCATTTCAGACGTCGTTGAAGCTCCAACCGGACTTCACTGTGTACTGGCGTCCTTCACGGGTTGTCAAGAAGCCCCAAAACATCGCCTACTCTTTTAAAGGAGCCATGAAGACAAAATACAAGTTGGGTTTGTTAGAAAGACTGCTTAGTCCCGATAACAATGATACCAATATCATCGCAATCCTCGAACAAAATAACGGAGATATGAAAGAAAACGTGTGAAGCAGTCGCGAACGCCCCTAGCCATTTCCCGCAACTTTTCAATGACGTCACGGAACCTTGTTTGTGCGATTGGCGGCCGCCTAACTGAGCTGTCGCGACGACACATGACTGGGCGTCTGTAATGGCGCCTCTGGTTCCGTTTGACCGCATCACTTGAATGCTAACGTGCAGTTAACGCACTGAAAATTATGTTTTATTGTTGGCCCGTATGACGTCATTCTTGCTCAGAACGCGTCACTGTGGCGCAAAATTGGAAAGTTTTTAAATACTTCTTGATTTTTTTTTTTCGTTTCAAAAGCATCTTTTGTTGCTGTAATGGAGCTGAGTGAGATACTGAATCCTAGTTCTTTCATATGAAACGAAGTTGTATTTTCTCGTCATGGCTCCTAAAGACAGTTCGTGACTCACACCAAACATGGATGGCGGCCCTTGGCAAGATGGGATATATCGGCCCCCCCCGGCCATTCAGAGCGACAACGGCGAGCAGTATAACAGCGCACGTAGGACACAAAAAGGGGCACAATTATTCTCGTACACCGTAGCGGTCGTCGTCGGGAAGTCCGAATAATGGCGTCGTCTCCTGCCTTCGTCACATCCCCATTCACGTCGGTCCCACGGCGACGGCACGTCGTCGTCGTACGTTCCCCGAGCCAAGAGAAAGAAAAAGGGGAAAAAAAGCCGGGTAAAATCTGTCTTCGCTGTTCGTCGAACTGACCGACGATCTCGCACAAAGAATCATGTCGCGGAGCTCGTTATACGTGCAGCATATTTTGCACCGACGAGGACAGGGGCCCGTTCGATACGGCGCTCAAGCTGTCATCGAAGCTGAAAAAGAAAAAAAAAATTGTTCCCGGGCGAGGACGTACGTGACGGCTAAGCAGCGAGGTTATATTGGAAGGAAAGATTAAAAAAAAACGGGGGAAGGTTTTCTGCGACGACAAGAGCTCGATCAACGCAGAGCACTAGACCCAGCCTGGCTTACACGAGCGGTGAAGCCGAGACGGGGAAAAAAAAAAAGATAGCGGAGCACACCTAAGTCTGCTTTATGTATGAGGATGCGAAAGCGTAGGCGCGTTAGGAGATTCCTTTGCGATTTGACCGCACACATTCGCGTCAAATTGGTGAAATACGAGGCAGTTTCACCATTGTTTAGCGAACGCTTCGATTATTTAAACTCAAGCGGGAGGTCGTTGGCGGTCATTAATTAAAAGCATCCAGCCGAACTGCTGGAACGCCAGCAGTTCGGCTGAAGTTCGTCTCGGTGGAGCGTTACACCATGAATCTACACCAACTCTCTCTCTCTCTCTCTCTCTCTCTCTCTCTCTCTCTCTCTCTCTCTCTCTCTCTCTCTCTCTCTCTCTCTCTCTCTCTCTCTCTCTCTCTCTCTCTCTCTCTCTCTCTTCAGGTGGAGTTCTTGAACGCTTCGCTATAGCCGAGTCTCTGTACAAACGAAATAATGAACGATATACAAAACTGGTGACGTCACGCATTGCATAGCTTCGCTGGTCATTCACCTTCACTGAGTGGAACGGTACCGATGTTTCTCGTGATTGGTTGGAAGAACTTGGTAGCCGAGGCAGCGGTGTGGACGTGAGGATGTGTCTACCGCAACCCGTCGGGGAACTGGAAAGCGATACTGGAACTGGAAAGGGGAACTGTACCCGTCTGTGGGTCCCCTTTGAAGGGGACCCATAGACGGGGAAGACAAAAACTAGCAACACTGGCAACAGTGTTGCCAGCCAACACTGGTGAAGACAACAGTGGCACTCGTCTGGGAATTGTACGTGCGGTCGTAAATGCACGCCCAGCAGATGCGAGCAGCCGGGCAGACGCCGAAACGGTGAAACCTGAACGGTAAGATCGGCCGTTCCAGGCTGCACCGCTGGGCCACTTTCCCTCCTGATATTACGGGGAAGCGAAACGGGGGAGTTCTTTCCAACCTAAAACGTACCATTCTTTTCTTTTCTCTTAAGAAGCTACGAAAGCGACATTCAGTCCTGGCAGTCGAGTTACAAGCGGCATGCCGACACATCCTTTCTGTTCCTTTCTTTTCGCCCCATCCTCGTAATACCACTACTGGAACTTTGCCCGATCTAAGTGCGCCGACGTTCCACTAACCGCGCTAAAAACGAAACTATTTTAGTCCGTTACGGCAACAACAACAACACACAAAAAAAACTTCGATTAAACCGATAACTCAAACAAACGGGACTTAAGAGAAGCATACTGCACGCACACAAAAGCGACGCACCGAGATTGCAAGGCGCAGAACAAACGAAACGTCGCGTCTCGGCTTAACAGAGAGCGGCTGCAGAAACCACGGTCGCCGAGTCAACTCTCGTCGCAACAACTACGCGCGGAGCCCCGCCCACGCCCTACTGCCTCGATAAGCACCGAACCCCCCGCGGAGTCGCCGCTAAGCCTTCCGAGAGTCGGATATAACCCATTCGCTCCGTGTGTTTGCCTCCGGGTTTTGGCGCTCTGCTGCCGTCGGTCTCGTCTTCCTCCGCTCCCCCAGACACTCCTCCACTGTTCGCCACCGCGTAGTAGTCGCGGCTGCCGTAAGCACGGGCAAGCTCCCGTTGTCACGTTCGGCGGCTTTTTGGGAGCCACCGCTTATCATTGTATACTCGAGGAGAGCGCCTTGGTACAGGAAGGGTGGAGAGACTTTTTTTTAAGCGAAATTTCGAAGTGGACGAACCCAACACTCTTAACAAAAAAGCTCGTAAAAGGGAGGGTAGCAACGGCTGTATTTACTAACTCCTTACGGAGTTTACTACCCCCCATAACGGTACGTAGGTCCTGCCACTAAGTGTGAAGACCGTTTGATACTAACATTAGACCGGGCACTTAGTAACTTCTGCTGGTTTGATACTAACATTCACTGAAGTAACAAATTCTATAAACTATTGAACATAATAAGTACAGCTCTGTTTCCACACGAAATCGCGATTAAAACGTTTTTGCAAATCCACATGCTGACTTGTATATGCTCACATTAAAATGCATATTTCTAAAATTATCGCTAAAATATTTGATTTTTACGACAAGCCCGCCGTCTCTCTCAGAGGACTTTGGGCTGCTAGCTATAAAAGCAAGAAGAGCAGAGGAATTTCTAAGGTAACTAAATAATGCTCGCTCTCCTAGTGCATCCCGTTGGCTTTCTTGCTCAATTCATTTGTTGGGTGTCCACGTGTGATATGTGCGTGATTAATGTGTCCATGTCGCGCTCCGCACTCAGCAGATCCACATTGTTACGCGTAGCTTTTTACTAGGTTATGCATGACCAGTTAGTAAAAGCAACCAAGTACCTAGTCAATACTGGGACAAGTAACTGGTTAAGACTGAAGACATGCCTCTCCTTACTCAGGTGCCCCCACTGAGGCAGCAACGAGACACCCAACTTGTTCCCGCTTATTTCGTCATGTGCATTTCTCAGACGGCCGTGCGCAGTTGCTCACAAGCGCCACTGTTCCGACGTCGGCGTTAGAGCATGTCGAGTATGAATTAGGGACAACCCCGAAATTTTAGAAAAAATCACAGACTTTGGCCATAACAAATGGTCTCTACAAGATGGTTTAATGTCTGACCGACTACCTTTTCAAGTTGGCCAGTCACAAATGAACACCGGTGCGCATCCATCTTGCCACACCAACCGTAATGTGCCATCAAGAACTATGCCGGACACCCCCTCCCCTCAGGGAAAGGCCAGTGTGTGTGCGTTGCTACCTCAAGAGACAGCTACAGTGATAGCTACAGTGAAGCTTGAACATTACTTAGATGTACTACAACTACTTAGTGTTGTCTTTCCCAATCCTCTTTTCCATTCCCTACCCACAGGGCTTTATAGCCTCCTCTCTGCAATAAAGACATTCATTCATTTAAGCGAAATCCTAAAGCGACCGATAAAGGGCCCAACACATGAGCCGAGGGAGACGCGTTTCCGCACGCTTTTTAGGGGCGAAGCCCCTGAGGGGCTCGGGCTGTTTGCGTCTCATGTCGTCGCCGTAAACTTCGTCTCATGTAGTCACGGCAACAAAAACACCGGGACGCTCGTTTACGCCTCGCGCTAGAACGTAACGCGCACTAAATTTAAAAAGCACCGGGACACTCGTTTTCCAACGGCTCGCGCTAGAGCGCCTCGTGCTTCAAATGACAAGACTCCGCAAAGTCTCTTGTATTCCCCGACGGTTTCATCTCCGTTGGCAAAAAAACGCCACGGCGCCAAGAGAACACTCATACACTGCGTGCTTCGCCCCTCCCCAGGTTTCACGTGGGGATAGCCCGAGATTTTTTACCTCTCCAAAGGCGGTCTTGTAGATTTTATGCGTGTTTCCGACCGCTGCCAGACCGCTTTCCGGAGCGGAAATACGAGTGCGGAAACGCGTCGCTTTCCGCACACGTGTGGTGCGGACCGGCGTTGTCGCAGTCCCGGTACAGAAAATTCCCGCCGTTGTAAGAGGCATAAAAACACTGACAAAAACGTCCGAATTGGGGCCAAAGTGCGTATAAAATGGATTTAATTTCGACAAAACAAATCAATTACGTATAAAAAAACTAAACTGAGTATACATTTGAGTTCGTATGATCGACAATCAATTAACCCACATCTCAAGAGCGCGGTCGAGTGCCTTAGAGCCGCGCTAGTCCAGCACGTTGCAAGCGAGGGAACAAGACAGAACAAAGCTGAATGCCTGCGGTGCCGACGTCACACCTCGTTGCAAATGAACGCGACGGCACGTGGGCAGAACAGTTCCCCTCTCGGAGCAATTCGCGACAAAACTAAAAACAAGAGTAAACACAGTGGAGCCCACACGACATAGCCACAAAGAATAAGCCACAATGCTTTGACATTTAAAAGCACGTAAGCAAACTTAAGTGACGCGAGGATTTTTTTTTTTTTTTTGGCACCCTGATTGCAATTCTTCAGTAAAAAAGTGTCAGCCATTTGAGACGCGACACGAGTTTTGGGCTGGTGTAAACGTGCCGAATATAGAAGGAAGAAATGTCGCAAGGACGAAAGCAGCGCAGCGAAAGCGTTTTTTGCAAGGACGTCTTCCTTCTAGCCGCCATACAACGTGCCAAAAACAAGCGAAAGCGCGCTTTACATTAAGCGCGCTCAAATCGGCCGAAATGCATGACTGCGGGAGGCTTAGCTTGAAGTGGATAATAATCACAATAATCGTCATAACAATAATATGCACAGCATAATATTAAGCATTCTTAGTATTATTAGTGTCATTATGCATCCCCGAACGTTGACGTCACATACACTCGCGACTTACATCGCACACGTGCCTTCTAAATTATATCCCACGGCGAATTACAGCGACTTCGTAGAGACTTCAAACATGGCAGCACGTCCGCGATCTACACGAAGCGCACTAGCTTTTCTCTTATTAGTCCCCGTTCATCACTCAGCAACGTATGCATGTGCCGCGCTCACACCTACATGAGCTAACAGCAATCTCTAATTCTGTGCCCTTCAAAATGATACCAAATGTAGCTCCCCACGTGCCTCTAAAGTAGAGGGTTGAGTTTACTTTCAGAGTTTACCTACTTTTCTTGAGAGCTCTGAAAGAATAGCCCTCCCCAGACTAAAATCGCAACAGGGATACCGCAGAAACCTACCAAGAATTGCTGTCGTACGACAAAAAACTTTGTTGTGACAACTGAAGTCGTGTTGTTACGACAAAGCCGCCTGTTGTTACGACACCCATTTCTGTCGTAACGACAAAGTCAATTTTCTCAACGACCTGTATTCCTGTAGTCACAACAGAACTGCCATTTACGGTACTCTTCACAATGGGCAAAACCATTCAAACCATGCGCAAATACTGATGGCACATCGGATCACGACAAGACAGGAATTCGGCACGACGGTACATCAAAATTTGGACAGCAATACGACACACGACAGCACATCAGAATCACGACCCGACAAGAATGCGACAAGACGACAGCACGACACGCAAAAATACGACGAACTACAGAAATTTTGTAGCGTGAGCTACACTGGCCGAGGTTGAACAGTTTCGCGTGGCTCCTGGAGAGCCGTGCTGCGCATGCGCGATGAGCAGTGACGTCTCACGGCGCACAAGCTGGCGCGCCGGAGCCGCCGCGACTGGATTGGATTGGATGGATTGGATTAAATTGGACTGGATTGGATTGGAAATCGTTTTAGCAGCTGTAAGCATGATAATCAAGCTAATCCTAGGCAAGCAGGAAGCCTAAGAATAACCAGCTGAACCTTAGCTCACGCTACGTATATCCTGGCATAGCCGAGCTAAGCCACTGCTAATTTTTTTCTCGTCATTTTCGCGCCTCTTCGAGTGGTTGATATTGGAGGCCATAATGATAGCACCACGGGACAGCGTTCAAATTTACGAACGATATTAAGCCAATTAATGTGCCGCACCGATAATAAAGAACCCCGCGCGACTCGAGAGCCTCGGAGGTACAAGCACCACAGCGTCGGCCGACTCTGCTAACCACACATCGGCGGGCGAGAGCGCGGCATTTGCTGCTCGAGCAGCGCCGAGCTCAGCTGCGTCCTCCGGCGACGAGGCTGTCGACGGATGAAAAGAGGCTCTCAGCCGCGCGCGCGCATAAAATGCCGCAATGCCTCCCTCCGCGCTGCCCGCAAAGTTTATCCCGGGCCGCCGCGGCATTTCAGCGCCGCGGCATTTGCCTCGAGAGAACCCAGATGCGCTCTCGGCAACGCCGCCCGAAAATTAGGCGCCCACTATACGGGTCCACTCCGCGCCAACACCGCGCGGATGTGCGCCGTTTAGAGTTTGTGAAAGCGTGCTGTGGTTTTTTAACGCTAATTTGTCCATTTTTTCGTTCTCCTTTCCCACCCTGAAAAGTGAGCCGTTCGTGTGTATACACGCACTAAAGTAACAACCTATGCTACAGGGAAGCGGGTTAACGCCCCGTCGCTGCTACGGAACACCGAGTTGAGATAAACTCGCGCGAGCTAGAGCTCGCTTCAACAATTGCGAGATGCGTGTCTACGCTCCGCTGAAAACTGCGGAGGTGTGAAACAGGGATTTCGAAACAGCGTGGAAGGAGTCGGGGCCCCGGAACGTATAAAACTGCCACACTCGACATGGCGGCTAGCTGAGCGCAGTGACGCTATGGTGGCTAGAAGGTGCCTTCTATGCTGGCTTCTATGGTCACCATAGTGACGCCTCCGCCATTTCGCCATTCTCTCAACTCTCTCTCTCTCTCTCATCTACTCTACTCTCTCTCTCTGCTCTCTCTCTCTCTCTCTCTCTCTGCTCTCATATACTCTCGCTCCTGCTCTGCTCTGCTCTGCTCTGCTCTCTGCTCTGTCTGTTCTGTCTGTCTGTCTACACCCCACCTCAAACACGGCGGGCAATGACCGCGAAAATATTACTCAGCAGTCCGTGACGCAATCGGGGCAACAAAATGAAACGAAAAAGAGAGCATCGGACACCCGACCTGGCGGAAAAAAGAGAAATAAATGCTAGCAGACAAAACACGGTGTTTGGTCGTGATTCATTCCCTTGCTGCTTCTTTAAAATTGCAGACTGTGATGCATGTCTGGTGGGTAGCACAGGTTTTCCCACATGTACAGTCTTGGCCAAAAGTTACTGGGTCATGTAAAGTATTTATAGGCGACAACAATTAAACACGGAAGCTTTCTGAGACTGAAATGTTTAGTGTCAGCGAGTTAAAGAAACCCCCTTGTTTTCTTACTTGGCACACTCAAGCCACACTTGAACGCTGAGGTTCTCATCGAAATTTCCTTTTTTGCCCTCGAAACTTTAGCTTGCTGTTGACAAGACTACACACGTCATTCCGCCGTGACCCATTCCCTAACTCCGTTAAAAAAGCAGCGTAACGAGAAGATTCCACTTCTAGGGACAGACAGTACGGGCGGAGAGTTTAATTAAGCAAACGGTACTGAAAGTTAGCGAGTACCCCCAAAGCAAGCGAAAATGAAGTCCCAAAGGCCTCGGAGTGTTAATGAACTTTTCCAAATGGTTTCGAGGCTGCGGTTTGCTTATCGCAGCGCCATGATGTGGAAGGAAACGGCATTACTGAACTTAGGCGCAAAATGAACACGCCACGCATTGGCACAAACCCACCAGAAAATACTTTTCGCATTTTTAAGGCAGCCATCGGAGTCAGTACGCCTGCCTCGTGTGCTCACATTCGTTTCCTCGAAGAAGCGCGACGTGCTTAGATTAACTGAACCACTGACCGTTCGGCGAGTTCAGTTTGAAAAATACGGCAGTCATAGAGTAGCAAATTAATAAAACGTCACGCCAGCCACCGTGGACTAGTCTGCGTCGGCAGGAATCTCTAGATCGACCTTCGCTCGCTCCTGCTGCGTCGGCTACAGCGCAAAGCAGCTTTGGTTATCCCCCGCTATTTCTGAACATAGCGTTTGGTTCCGACGTCTCCCTGTATTACATTATAAGGTTTCGAAATAGCATGTACCAGGGGGAAAACTGACGCTAGCGCTAAGCAAGTTATATACTTCAATGAGAATGGCATCGTGAACCGCTGGGAAACGTTCCTTTCGACATTGGCATAACTCGCGAACAAGCTCAAAAGTTGCCAGTGACCGGAAAAAAAGCGCCACGTTGTTGTCAAAGACTGAATGAAGTTATTTTATCAATAGAAAGCTACCGCTGATAAAATATTGTGTTGGAACAGCCCGTGACATTGCTTCTTTCCCAGAAATTTTTAAAGGATTCATTCAACATAAACTCGAAAAAAAAGTGCCACCCCTGTAGTCGAGCTGTTAGTCTTGAGTTATAAGAAGCCACGTTGCAAGCCAGGCCAAGTAGGAATGGAGCACTATCGTCATATACAGAACGGTGCCAATGACGGACATGCGGCTGCAGTGAGCAGGCTCCAGTATATTATATACATTTGCATGAAACATTCTTCTGTCACAGTCTAGGTGCCTTACAAGCGTAATTTTCTATGTCTCCCCGATGGTGTCGTTCGTCGCGCCTCAAGAAAAAAAAAACGTCGCCCCACATTCCACAGTACTGTGCACCAAAAAGGTCCATGGCGCGTCAAAGTTAAATACGTTTTCAGAAAAGCCTCTTGCCTAACACAACAAATAGAACCCAAATATCATCACGACCACACCAACCAAACCAACCAAACCTGCTGCATTGAATGTACAAGCGAACACATTCTGTTTTATAAACCGATTAGGGGTCACGGACCCCGTCAATTACC
This sequence comes from Haemaphysalis longicornis, assembly GCA_013339765.2. NCBI lineage: Eukaryota > Metazoa > Arthropoda > Arachnida > Ixodida > Ixodidae > Haemaphysalis > Haemaphysalis longicornis. Next base: position 15,496,915 of record CM023458.1, read on the forward strand.
ACTTATGTTGGCTTTGTGTCCGCGCTTCTGACATCTGTATTCTGATGATGTCGAATAAACTTGACATGCCTCCTCATCGGCTTGTAACCAACATGTTACGCCATGTTCAGACGACTGAAACAACGCGCATATCGTAAGCGCGATGTAAGAAATGGCGTATCGCGGAATTCGGCTGGCTGAGACGTGAGACGCTGTCATCTGTCATGGTTTGAAAATATTGCGACAGTTGCGACCAACGTTAGTTGCGACAACGGTCACAACTGGTTGTTGGAAATGACGGCGTTGTAGTCGCGGTCTTGTAGATTTTGTGAGGAACGGTTTGCGATGTTTTCGGAATAGTTGCGTAAAGTAATTTCGTTACTTTGCAGTTACAGTTATAGTAATGCCATAACGTGTTACAATTATGCGTGGAAAGCAGAAACAAACAAAAGGCAAACATCAATCAGGCCATAGAAGACTCGGTAAGGAAACGACGTGCCATCAATCCCTGTGCTTTTATTCCGCCGACTGTCGTCAGATCCTCACGCCGTCCTTTAGACATGCGATGTATTGTTTGCCAAGTCCCGTTCCAGATAACGCGATACCCTCGGGGAGAAAGTAAGAACTAATCACAAAAAACAATAACGAAAAACAAAAACAAAACAAAGACAACGGCGAGCGAATTTCACTGTTAATACTATCAGGCTTCCTCGGCTGCGTTGTTGCTACCCCTGCCTTATGCGAAAGTACGCGTGACGACTCTTATTTGCACACAGTCGAACTTCCGAGTGCTAACTTCGTATTTTTCACACAGAGCCAAACAACTGAACAATGACGGCTTTGTGAGGACTGAATAGGATTTCCTGCTCCATTCCCATATCAATAGCGTCCAAGATTAAACAGTCAACACCGGAAGCGAGCCACATTTCTGTAAGTAGGTCAGTGGGTGCTGCGTTACGTCACCCGCCACACAACGGCATCCAGAAAATTGTTTGCATAGTAACGATTGCGCTTAAACCTCGAATTTGAAACAAGTGTCCACACAGAGCGTTCCCGGTAAGTTGAATGCTTGTCATTCAAGTGGATTAAAATTTTATACAGGAAGGACTGAAACATAGGACCTGACGCGGCATATGGCCTATGATTATCATGAGGGTGGAAGGCTACGGATTTACGTATCTACGGAATGTCTCGTCTTCCTTAGTCTTACTTTCGCGCTGTTCTTTTTTTTTTAAGCATTCCGCACTAACTAGCCCAGGTTAACTCGCTTTTACAGTTATTTAGACCCACTGGCCCTTTTTATACGGTACGTCGACTCTTACAGCCTAGTTCTTGTTTTCTGTGCGTAAATGAATCCCAGCGACGCCGAGTCTTCCCGCCTTAAGCCCGTTCTACATGGTGCGAATTTTAGCTGCGGCGCAGCTGCGGCGCCGCTCGTGCGGCAAACGATCTATTTTTCCTATTTTTCACTGCTCCGAGAAATTGCCAAATGTCAAATGGCATTCACAGAAGACGATCAACTATTCCAAACATTCGGCAATTCGATCGCCACAGCAACGAAAATAGACCGTTTTGTCACACGAGCGGTGCCGCAGCTGCGAATTCGCAGCCGAAATTCGCACCATGTAGAACGGGCTTTAGCATGACTTCCAAGCCGTGTCACACCCTTCAGTCGCAATGCCACCCTCCGCCCTACACACGCCCAGTCGCAATGCGGCTGTAGCGTTGCGACAGGCACAGTGAACCGAATTCCGTTGTGAAAAAGGCGCCAGCAGAGAGAGCACCAAAGCGCGCCATTGTACCTTTCTATGAGCGGGAGTGCTGTGTCCCGCAGCGGAATGGGGATCGAGGCGCATTCAAAATGGACAAAGGCGGCGATGGTGGCTGTGCCTTTTGTAACTGGCTGCCAGTGCTCAAAGCGCGAAAAATAGAAAGAAAAAAATGGAAAGAAAATAAGAAGCAAATCAAAAATGGTGAAAAGTTCACTCCCTTGCGTATGCGTCGCTTCACCATCTCTTCAAATTTTTACCCGCACTTCACAGTTTTGCCACCAGAATTCCAGCCGCCCCTTGTCACCCCTCCCTCCCTTCTCCCCGCGCTATAGTGAGTGGTGACGTTTGTGCGCCGCCTTTGCTTACACAAGGGAGGCACGTTCTTTCCCCTTGCACCTATAATGTTCGTCTTTGCACTTTCCTCTCTTCCGCTTCCTCAGTTTTGCTCGGTGAACAACGAGCTCCTTGTACCACACGTGTCGCTTTTAACCGTCGTCCCTGTGTCCTCACAAAACGAAAATAAACCCGGCGAGTCGCGGGCGCCAGCCCGCGTTTGTGCGTTGCCATTCACCGTACCGGAGTTTGGCGCTAGGCCAATTATTCCGCTTTTTTTTTTTGTTCTTTTCGATGCAAAGCATCTCTTGCTCTCGGCTCCGTCGTCCGTCGTCCATCCATCCGCCGGCCCAGGAAGACACCGGCAACACTGCCGCTCCAGCATCTCATGGTCGAGGCTCTGTCCCTCCCTTGTTGTGGCGCCGTCCACACCCCCACTGCGCATGCTCGGCTCATCTCGGGCCGGCCCAGGAATACACCGGTAACACTGTCGCTCCAGGAGCCATTAAAGGGTAAGACACCACCGGGCGTTCAGCAAGCCGAGCATGCGCAGTGGGGGTGTGGACGGCGCAACAACGACAAGGGAGGGACATAGCCCCGTCGCATCTAATAAAATTACCCCATCTTTCCGTAGGGAAACCCTGCGTAGTATGCGAAACAGCCATGGGCTCAACGCAATTTCCCATTTCGTAGTTCAGGTAAGTGAAAAGTGTGGTAGTTACCGATGGAAACCAAACTGTAAATATAACGGTAGCTACGTACCTCAACCTAACGGAAACGACGAACTGAAAACTAATGGGCACTTGAATCGACCCCATGGCTGCTTTGCATACCACTCAGGGTTCCCCTACGGGAAGATGGTGTAATTTTTTAGTTTACGCGGCTAAGCTGTATATGGCAAGGACACCAGGGGCTCGCGCCGGCGGCAACATTTTACTCAAAGGCGTGCGTTCGGCGTAAATTCATAAAAAAAATTTTAAAAGGCGGTATAGGGCTTCCATATTTTGATATTAGACAGTTTATATTGCCCCTGAAAAAGAAAGAGGGCGGTTTCCCAGCAATGCATTTGTGTTTAAGACGTAAAGCCGACTTTTGCTGGGAAAGGGCGTGAGCTCCATCTCTATAGGCTGGCTTTCCAACATTGTGCGTTGAGCAGTGAGAAATGACCACCTACGCAGGGAGTAGTACACTTTGCGCTCTTCGACACGGCGGCCTAGGCTCTTTCTCAAGTCGTGTCTCTCAGCTTCCTTACATCGCGCAATGCTCCGCGCTCTGAGACGGCCATCTGTGCGGCGCCTGCCCTGTGATGGGCGTAGTCGCGCTATAATAAAAGGCCGTTGTCACTACCCACCAATCCTGCGTGTTCTCAGCCTGTGACGTAAAGATCCCGCCACTGTCCTTATAATTCAACATAGCAAATCCTTGATATAGCGAAACGCAAACACAGGAAATACAACCAGAGCGCCAGCTACGCCGGACCTTTCTCTTGCCAGGGTGAAAGGACTCCGATTATTTTTTCTTTTGTTTTCTAAGCGCCCAAGCAACACTTGGACTAGGAATCGAGCCGCAGCGAACGCGACGGAAAGAAAAACTTCTCCGACGATTTCACCAGAGTCCTACGACGACCAGCGAAAGCTAGGCGATGCTTCGCACAGCTTCTACAGTGCTTACCAAATAGAGCATTTCGTGTGGTACGTCCTAAAGTTCCCGCTTTAAAACTAAAACAAATAAAAATGACAAGCGTGCATGGACATGTGCCGACTGAAAGCATCGGCCTGGACAGATGACCCTCCATATTTACTAGTAATTAACCTATCAAGGTCGCTGTGTCTTGGACATTTTCGTGTGAAGGTATAGATATACGTGGTCTGGAAGCAGCCATGCATAGCGTGTGGTCGGAGTGTTCCCATAGATTCATTTGCGCCGAAATCTACAAGCCGTAACAAACTATTCTTCCACATCCTACGCCTGGAACACGCTAAGAAACACGACCTACAGAACCCAGCGACAGGGCTAAATATTACCGCCTCAGGAGCCAAGGGTCGCCTGGGCCCTACCACTAGTACTTCTGAATTGGCGAAATTCTTTCAAATCTGCGCTCGCCACTGCCTGCGCCCTGACACACGGAACCACAATAAACTATTGACAGCTGCGATTGTAACACATGCGCTCGAACCAGGGTCTTCTATTGAATGAACGAACGAAAATGAATGAATGAATGAATGAATGAATGGATGAATGAAAGGTTCATTTTCCATGTTACGCCGGTGTGTGGGTATCTTCCTTGCTTGAGTAGCGAAACGATATTCATTTCGTGCACAGGGGTGCAAGTCGGCTGCGGCTGTTGGTCAGGGGTTATTTGCAAGCAGAGCACCAGGCCTGGATAAAAGGGCCCGTTGCGGTGCACGACATGAGAGCCCCCCGGGCGTCAAACCGGAAGAGAAGATGGAGATGAGAGAGGGGGAGAGATTGGCGCACGCATCGTTATCGCTCGAGGAGAAAACCGACCAAGTACCCGCGCCAGCGGACGAAGAGTGGAGGACATCGTCCTTTATTACGTTCTCACGTCGTACTATACCGCCCTTTGGCGCGACTGCTCGCTCGACAACGAATGATACGAGATATACGGCCCCTTCATAACGCGTGGGCGTGGACACCGCCCGGCGCTTGTCCTCTACGCAAAGAGGCGATGTTCGCTCCCGGTATTTCGCGGCGTAGAGTTGTGCGCGCTGGGAACTCCAAAAAAATAAAATTCCACGGATACAGACAGACAGACAGACAGACAGAGAGAGAGAGAGAGAGAGAGAGAGAGAGAGAGAGAGGAGAGAGAGAGAGAGAGAGAGAGGGGGGGGGGGTATTTAATGTGAACTGGAGAGGTCCGCCCTGCTAGCGGCAAGGCTTGCTACTCTCGAGGGGTGCTTATCATTGGGAATCGATGCCACACATACACTATACTACACTGCTCGGAGGGCGGATCCGCATAGCAACGTAATTACTCCCTTTTTTTTCTATATTTCGCAGTACGCGTCTGTGGGGTTTGTACACGCAAGCTGAATGGGCAAAGAAAGTGATGTTAAACAAAATTTCCCCTCGATTTTTACAAGCCCTAATTGTGTTGTGTTACCTTCGCCAATCGTGCATTTTGTGCAAACGCAGGGCGCGTCACACGATGGTGCTTCCTAACGGTTTTTTTTTTTTTACGTTTTGGTTCTCGTTTTGTTCGTCGCAAGACGGCGATGTACAAGATAGATATTTTTCATTACGTTAGTTCCTTTTTGTTTTTATTAGTTTTACCTGTCGCGTATTTCCTTCGAGCAATAACGTCCGTTTACGCCGGAATTATAACGGCTGCCCGTGTTAACTCCGCCGATCGTGCCTTTCTGTGCAGCCACTCGGCAAAGATTGCTTTTCCATTAATAACGTAGGCATACGCAAAAGCGAGAGCCGAGTCATAGAGCCGAGTGAGGCGTTGTGCTGCTGAGCACGAGGTCGCGGGTTCGATTCCCGGCCGCGGCGGCCGCTTTTCTGATGGAGGCGAAAAGCGAAAACGCCCGTGTGTACGAGATTTCGGCGCACGTTAAAGATCCCCAGGGTGGTCAAAATTAATCCGGAGCCCTCCACTACGGCGCGCCTCATCGCCTGCGTTGCGACGGCGCGTTAAACCCTACAATCAATGAAATTAACAGCCGAGTCATTTCCCACGGGCTTTCCCCGGAAGCCAATCCCACCAACCATCCTCCGTCACAAACGGGGGTTCTCCAGCTCTCACCGTACAGGATTCCGGGGCTAAATTTTACGTGTTTAGAACAGGGCTTTCCCCTACGGAATTATATGTGCGATGCCAGGAACCGGAAACAATGGAACGTTTTTTTCGTACCTGTCGCCGCTTCTCGGCGGCTAGACAGCTGCTTTTGAAGGAGCCAACTGAGTGCATGGGATCGACCGTGTCGGTTCCACTTATCCATTTGGGCAACACATTTGGGTTACGCAAGAAAAAATATATATATATATATATATATATATATATATATATATATATATATATATATATATATATATATATATATATATATATATATATATATATATATATATATCGCAGGAGAGAATATATAATATCCCTAGAGAAGGCCAGCCTAGCAGAGGGCGGCAGAAAGTTAGATGGGCAGATGAGATCACGAAGTTTGCAGGGATAAATTGGTCACAGTTGGCACAGGACCGGTAATTGGAGATTAATGGGAGAGGCCTTTGCCCTGCAGTGGGCGCAGACAGGCTGGTGGTGGTGGTTGGTTGGTGATGATGATAACGAATGATATAATTAATAGGTAACTGTGGTTTTAATGACAACGAACATACATTTCACGGCCTCCTTTGTTTTCGAAATAAATATTTACAAACCCCACCGAATTACAATAACTGAAATAGCCCTGGCCTGCCCCCCCCCCCCCCCCCCCGCAAAAACACGCACAGCAGGATGCATGCCACAAGTGTGGGAATCATCATCATCACCATCATCGTTATCATCATCAATTCGACAGTGTGTGTGTAGCTCGCACGGCGGCGCTACAACAGCGCTTCCGCTCGCAAGAGCAGAAAACCCGTAATACAAACGTACATGGTCGCCCTCTACGACCCCCCCGGGAAGAAAGGTTGGATTCCCTAGAGACGTTAAAACTTCCCCAATCCCACTACGTTTGCCGGCTCGCCAAAGTGCTCGTCCTTGATATCGTTGCCTCGTTGCCGGCGCAACGACTACCACGCCACCAGAATACACGGAAACGAAAGGCGTAACGAGCTATACACAGGCGGCCGCTGGCTCGGGCCCCTTCATTGAAGCGAGCGCTTGTTTTGACAATCGGCGAAACAATTGGACGTCCGCGTCGTTAAACCCCGGCACTTTTATAGCGCTGCAGTTGCGTTTCCCTCTCCGCTGTCAGGCCTCCGTCGACAGGAGCCGTTCGCGATTCAGACGTCCGCCAGTGATCATAAATCCGTGATGCGGTGGCGGCGACAGCCAAGAAGAGGTTTGTGCGCGGCGAGATGGCTGGAAGTTGGCGCACTGCGCTGCGGTGTTCCTCGAGGAGGCTACGGTCTAACCGCTACAGCACGGAAGCGCGGGTAACCGAGATTACCGTCTGGAATTCGGGGGTGGTCGTAACACCTAACTGCATGGCAGTACTGTTTATACGACGCTGTCGTTGTGGGCAAAAAGACATTTTCCGCATTGAAGGAAATAGTGTCGAGCTTCTAAAAGGGCCTCGAGGACAAAATACAAGTTTACTTGATTAAAATGGTTGTTTGTCCCGATAACAACGGCACCAATTTTATGGCTAACTTCAAAACGAATAACTCAGACATTCAAAACGAATAACTCAGACATTCAAGAAAGCAGATGCAACAGTGGCGACCCCCCCCCCCCCCCCCCCAACTCTCTGGCGACGTCTCTGTGATGTCACTTCAATCTTGCCTGTGCGACTGCCAGCTGCCGACCTAACTTACCGCAAATGTGACCAAGTGATTGTAGCGGAACCTTATAGTTCCGTGTGACTGTGTCACTTGAGCAATAACGTGCGCTAACGCACTGATAGTGTCGGCCCGTACTATACTCGGTTACAACTTAAGAACGGCAACGGAAGTTGGCGCTGTGCCTCATCACCGCAGCCGGATTTTACTCAGCGCGGCGCAAGTAGTGCGTTACGTATTTTGAACATGGCACGAGCCGTTTCCCTCGATATGCTTTTAAACTACTGCAGTGACGACACTACGCGAGAAAAGGCAGGCGATATCACGCATTCATAGCAATCTCCTTTCAAAACGCGCGCGCCCGTTGAATTTAGTGTACATGAGCTATTGCCGTTCGTAACTTGTTCCCGAGTATACGTTACTGCTGCCCATATTACGTCACTGCAACGCGAAATTTGGAAATTTTGAAATCTTTCTTCCGTTTTTTTTTTCCGCTTAAAAAACGTATTTCGCGGCTCAAATGGAGCTGAGTGAGTTACTAAGACTAGTTCCTTCAAATCGAACAAAGTTCCGTTTTTCCGTCTTCATTGCCCCTTTAGCACAGCATAGTGAAGCTGTAGATAGCGCTCCCTTCACGCGTCTCCTGCAGCAACTGCGCTTGCTCCGTTGACGTCACATATTAGGCTACACACGCTGTGTAATCTGTGTCTATAGAAGGTGTGATGCTGGTTGCCAACGAAAAAAAAAAATAGCACACTGAGAACACTCGAAGCCTGTATTCACAAACTGGCGTGCTCATTGTAGTCGGGCGTTTGACGGCATACCGACTGGTCAAGAAACATGTGTGAAGCAGTTTACTGGTCACCGACGAAGTCAAAATATACAAATGACGTTTCGGGAGCGCTACGGCTCCCTTGTTCACTAAACTACTTCTAGCGTGCTCAGTGTAAGCAAGCGGGCCACACTTGGCGACAGGAACACCTCTTTCACTGCGAATGAGAGAGAGACATACGAGTATCGTTGCAACAAAAAAAATTTACACCATCTTCCCGTAGGAGAACCCTGAGTAGTATGCGAAGCAGCCATGGGGTCGACTTAAGTTCCCATTAGTTTTCAGTTCGTCGTTTCCGTTGACGTTCAGCTTCGCGTGCCTTCGTTGTATCAGTAGCTTCTTGACGTAGTTTGAATGAGTGAAGGACATAAGGCGCGTTCGTAGCACATGCTCCCGTCTCGGTTTGCAGCGCAGTGGGAAGAGCGCCACATACAGTACCTCCCGTTGCGGCCAGAGAGTCGTGGGATCGAAACCGAGCGACGCATAACTATTCCTTTTTACAGTGGACTGCGCTGACTGGGCTGAAGAGACGCGCATGCGCAGTAGAGTGCGGACGGCGGACAAGGGAGGGAGGGACACAGCCCCGAGCATGAGATGCTTCGCATCTAAAAAAATATTCACTCACTCACTCACCAGTGCCAACGACTTTCACACTGGTAATTAACTTAAACGATCCGCATGATGAATGAATGAATGAATGAATTTATCGTCAAAATGAAAATGAAAAACCACCAGCAGGCGTAGTTTGTCTCACCAAAGGGTGGACACCGGAACGCCTGCTGGTATTGGGGAATGGGGAACACAGGCAGACAGGAAAGGGAGGAGAGAGAGAGAGAAGGGGAGGATAAGACTAATAAGGGACAGCTACACTGTTCGCCCACTGCCAAATGCCTTAACGAGTTCTGTATGGAGCTCGAGAGGGGGCACCACCTGTTATCTGTTTCTCAAAAAAACTGAATTACATAATAACAATGAGGTCGACACGAGAGTAGGGGGTTAAATATAATGGAAAAACTGCATTACTTTCACTCGTCTCGTACAGAAGCAACACGTCTTATTTGGTCGAAGTCACAATGCAGAGTCCCCCCAAAACTTCTCTTCATGGGTGAGGAGGAAGCTCTCTCTCTCGGGCTGGGTCCGACCCCGCCGGCGCTCCGTGGTGCGTCTCGGGTTTCGGCTTTCTCGGGGACCTTGGCTGTCTGTTCTCTTTTTTTCGTTGCCGTTGGTCTTGAGGCGATTTCTTACAAGCCACAGTGATGCCAAGGTGTCCATAAGTTACGATACGCAGGATTCAATTTTGGGAGAGGGTTGCGGGGGTGTACCCACGAAAACAAAAGTTGAGTGAGAGCCAACTAAGGAGATAAAAAAACATATAACGCAGCCTACAAAATATCTAATTACGGGGTTTAACGCGTCCAAGATACGCCTGGGCCATGGCGCACGCCGCAGTGGAGGGCTCCGGATTTCTCACCGCCCGCAAGGGATCTCTAACATGCTCCCAAATCTCTAACACACGGCCGTTTCCGCTTTTCGCCTCCGGCCGGGAATTGCTCCTTCTGAGAAACACAACGCCTTAGCCGCCGAGCCACCGCGATAAAAGAATCAGTACGAAATAACAAAAAGAAAACTCGCGATTATCCGGGCAAGTTCCGGCAGTTTTCTTGATTCCCCGTTCTCCAGCGCAGCAGGAAATTTGTGAAGGTCATGGTCGGGAATCGACGTCAAAGAAGCGTGTGCTCCCCCCGTGCCAAGGAAGACGAGGAGCGCGCGCACCACTTGACGGACGGCGGTCGCGAATTCAGGGTCGCTTAAAAGTGCATTCGCACTTAAAACAGCATCAGTATAGTCGTAATCGGAGGACAGAACCAGGGTCAGCGGCCCACTGCGCTCCCTGCGGACGAATGTGGCGTCGGCAGATAAATCGGACACCACCCAGACTTTACCCAGACTGTAGCCCGCGGTGCAAGCTAAGAATGGCGACAGCTCATGTAATGTATCCGCCGAAGCAGCACACCCGTGACGTCAACGCGCGCGCTAGTCTTGAAATGAGATTGTGCTTGACGACGCGTGGCATTGCCTGTTTTTTCTCACGTACATTCACGGACAAATGAAACGCTAACACGAAAATATGAAACAGAACATGCAAACTGGGAAATGCTCTTCGTTGAAGTCTTTGGAACGCCACAATCCCCAACTTTTTTTTTTTTTTTTTGACTAAGCAAGGCGCTATTTTGACCTCCATGCAATGCAATCGCGCTATTTGTGTGTTCTTGTTTCTACTAGCGTGTTCGCGTTTCATTTATCTTTGAGTGCACTTCATTTGTCGTAGCTGGCGAAATTTATAGGCATGCAGCTTAAGCACGAAGAATCACGGAAACAGCTCGTGTCACGTTCAAAATACCCGCGGCAAGGCACTCTTTGCGCCGCCCGGAGGAACAGCCGGCTTCGGTGACGATGCGGAGGGGAAACTTTTGTTGTCCCTCCTAAGCTGTACCCTACAGTTTATACACGTGATGTCGATAAATCCTTACCAGCCACTACGTGTCGCCACAAGTGTATTCGCAAGAGCGCATCACTATGCGCACGCGATGGGATGTCACTTCTCAGCAGAACTTGAAAAAAAGCGCGGTTTCTCCGCACCCCCCTCCCTCCCCTCCCAGCACAGCGCGGCTTTTGTGACAAGGAAGCGTTTGCTTGCCCAGGCACGGCCTCCCCCGATCGATCATCGAGCGGCCGCACACTCACTCCCTTTCATCCAGCGGCCGTGGCCCCGCGGTTTTACGTACGTGCGCGTAAGACGACACCGCAATCCGCACCGCATGCGCCTCCTAGAAGCCGGGGGCAGAAGGCCGCCGGGAGGTGCATTTAAAACGAGAGGGATCAGCGCGAACTAACGGGACGCAGGGAATGAGACACACCCTCAGCTCTGTGTCTGTCTGTATCTACATGTCTTTGACTGTCTGCATGTCCGTGTCTTTCCGTCTGTCTGTGTGCGTGTCTTTCCGCCTGTGTGTGTGTCTGTCTTTCCGCCTGTCTGTCTGTCTTTCTGTCTGTCTGTCCTGTGCGTGTGTTCCACTCTGCGTCCCATTAGTTCGCGCTGTTCCCTCACGCTTCAACATGCACCAACCAGCCAACTTGCTCCCTTTTCGGGAGGTATAAATATACAGTATAACCCCGTTGATAAGTCCCCGGCTCATACGATTTCGCGGTTACTACGCTCTCAATTGTGAAGACTAAAAATGTCCCAAAGCGTTACGGTGTATTTTTTCGCGGTTACTATACCTACGTTCCTGGATAACACGATTTCCCGGTAACTATGTTCAAAATTTTTACAATTTTTGCTAACTATACGACTTTAACAATTTTAGCTAACTATACGACCGGATGATACGTTTTACGGTACACAAAAGACGGACTGACGTGCGTGCGGACCGAGCCTCAGCGCTCGTGGCGTAATAAGCAGGCGCCGGGGGCAACGGTCGAGCCACCTGGGTCACCGTGGCGGCTATCCAGCAGTGCTGGGTTTGCCCGAGTCACTAGGTTAACGCGGCTGCCTTTAGCCAACAACGTCGCCTGTATAACGTCGTCCCAACCTGCCAAACGCTAACCTTGGGAGAAATCGCGGCGGAATCATCGCCATGACGCAGAGCCGGCGCTGGACGAAGCCTCCGAGAAAGATGGCGGCGACGACGGTGAGGAAGAGGTGGCGTCTCCGGCGTCCACATAATGCTCAGGCCGTGGTCGACTTGGAAGCGGTGTGGAGTTACTTTCGCGCTAGGCTAGGAACAATCCCAGTGCGGACAATTGTCTGCAATGTTTAGAAAAAAGGGGCTCTTGCTCTCAAAGGCCCGCAGCATGCGCCAGCAGACGTTGACAGACATGTGCAAAGTGAAAAAGGCCAATGACTGCTCACTGTTCGTCTCTCGATTGCCTTTTTTTTCTTTTTACGGCACCGGCGGATCATACGATTTCCCGGATAGTACGTTTCTCCCTCGCGATCTTTAAAGCAAAGCTTTTTAACCTTACCAGCCAATGGTTCTTTCGCCGCGTGCGGGACAATAAACTTCCAACGCGGGAGGGGGGGGGGTGCGAATTCACCCAGCGTTTCCCGCGCGGACGTGTCTGCTCGCAGGCGGGCGCGTTGGCGGTACGGCTTTGTTGTCTGCTTCAGCAACGGTTGTTTTGGGCCTGTTTTGGCGCAGCTTCGCGTGGATGGCGCGCTTGAATTCCCTCGCACGGCTTGATTAAATTGTTCGACAGCACCTCCTGGGTAACCCGGACCCGACGGAATTAAGTGAGCGTACGGCAAAGACACGTTAAAAATTGGTTTAAAGGCCGGAGAAAAAAATGTAGATACCACATACAGACATCTGGCCGCTATAGAAACGCTACTTTTTGCACACTGCTTGCCACAATGGGACTCCATTTTCTAAATTGATGAATACCGATTCGGCTGTGTTTTAAGAGTTATTACGAAAGGCGGAAGGAGCAACTGGCCCTGATAAATAGCGATTATAAAAGTTCCCTCAGCTTTCTCGTCATTCTCAAACTTACTAAACTAACTAGTTTAAATCGGTATAAACGGGAATCACTAAGCTCACATGCCGAATTGTTTCGGTGTATGCGCTTGGGTCGCGCGGTGGTGCAGCCCCGAGCTAGGATGGCTAGGTTCCGCTGTCTCGCCCTTCGAAAGACGCTGCTCTCCGTTTTCTTTCTGCCGTCACTGCTGCGTCACTCGGTCACTCGATTACGCGGACGCCGCCCCCGCGACACCCAGGCAACGGCTGGCAGAATCTCTGGTTTCACTCTTTGTAGAGCCACGCGTGTGAATTCAAGTGACGTCGCATGGGAAATTGTTGTGGGTGTCGTTTAAAGCTTCGCTTTCCAACCACCTTCACAGTGTGGTTGGAATTTTTTTAAAGAACGTACCAACGAGGTTCTACTGTATATAGAGAACTTCAAACAAAAAGGCGGCCTCAGCCCCCCTGTAAAATTTGTTTCGTGTGGGAGAAAGTGAAACATATTGGCTCTGAGGGGAAGTAGGGAGTGGGTGAAAGAGGAAGGTGCGAAATCACACAATGGACAGTATTCCAGTATTAGGGCCCGCTAGTCAATTCCAGTTTCGAAACTCCCTTTGCAGACAGTGCGTGCGTGCGTGCGTGCGTGCGTGCGCGCGCGTGTGTGTGTGTGTGCGTGTGTTTGTGTGTGTGTGTGTGCGTATTTGCGGAGTACGCGGTTTTTTACATAGTATGGTCCACGAATAACGAATGTTTAATTACCAAAACAAAAAGTATGAATCCTTATTTATGGAGTCTGGGTCCAGCATATATGCTATTTTGATATGCTGAAAGGTTAAAGTACTTGTTAAAACTACATAAACTTTGAACAGCGTGTGCGTCTTAGCCCAACATCTTGAATTCCGAAGTTGCAAAGCGTTCAAAAACATTCCGTGCCCGCGGGAGCTCGCGCGAAAATGTCTCGAACGAGTGGGAATTAACTGCGCCCCCGAATCGAATAAAACGTACCAAACGCACGTGCCGGAGTTTGCGCGAAAATTCGTTAAGCGGTGAGAATTCATTGCTTTGGAACGAAACGACGACGCGGCGCGTAATTACAGTTTGAACGGGAGCGCGGACAGCGACGGCTGGGCGCTGGTGAAGCAGTAAGTCGATTTGCGAGAACTCTCAGAGTCGAAGCTCTAAAGACGCGTTCCCCCAGCCGGTCCTTTGAATTTGCCGCGCTTTCTCTAAAGGGTATGTGTCCTCCACACGCTCTAAGTCTTCCTGAAACTGCTGCATTGCGCGATCTTTTGACGGTATACAACTTGCAATTGCGAAGTTTCGGCTGACTCTTTAAAAGCTTGATAATTTAAGTGTACTAATTTCTTAATAAAACGCAAAAACGTTGTCATATTGTCCAAGCCAGCATGGCAGAGTGTTTACTCAAATAAGTAGCTGCCTATTTAGTTTTTACTTATTCACTTTTGTTGCTTATTTACTCAAACAAGCAACAAAAAAGTTGGCCGTTTTAAAAACTCAACGTTTTTTACTTCAGTATTTGGTCTTGATTACGGAAAACACACGGCATCGACTAAACTTACATTTCGCGAATTTTCCGATTTAACAAATAAATTCCGATTCAACGCCCGCAGTTTCCCACACGCTTCACGTAATCGCTATTCTACAAAATTCCAGACTGAGTGACATAACATTATCCCGGGTCTTCCTGGCGATTCAGTCACGCTGAGGTTAAGCGGTGAGAATTCATTGCTTTGGAACGAAACGACGACGCGGCGCGTAATTACAGTTTGAACGGGAGCGCGGACAGCGACGGCTGGGCGCTGGTGAAGCAGTAAGTCAATTTGCGAGAACTCTCAGAGTCGAAGCTCTAAAGACGCGTTCCCCCAGCCGGTCCTTTGAATTTGCCGCGCTTTCTCTAAAGGGAATGTGTCCTCCACACGCTTCAAGTATCGCTTCCCAACAAAAAAAAACACAAAAAATAAAATAAATACAGCCGACTGCACCGCTTTCCCCCAAAACATGCAAAAAAAAGTTGGCATCGCTTTTCTTCTAAAAAAATAATAATAAAAGCGGCTTTCCCGCATCGCTACCCCGCATAAAACGAAGCAGCTTTCCTGAATCGCAGCCCCCCCCCCCAAAAAAAATACATAAATAAAAAAAAGGCAACTCGCGCCACTTTACCGCAAAACAAAAAAAAAACGCTTTCTCGCGTCGCTTTCCGCCCTAACAAACATAAAAGCCATCTCGCACCGCCTCCAAAAACAGAATTAAAGAAAAGCAAAGGCAGCTTGCATCGAGCCTCAACGAGTGCCCAGTTCTCTTCTTCCGAGCGCACAATGGCACTCGTCCAGAGAGGCGAACAAGGCGGAGGAAGGAAGAAGCGGCAGCCGATCGACGCCGCCGCAGCCAAGCAACAGGCAGCCAGCCCGCTCGCCAGTCACGTCGGCCGCCAAAGGCAGCGGCTTCCGCCGCCCTATCAGCCAGCGGCTCGATGAATGGGCCCTCCTCGGCTGCTGCTGCTGCTGCTGTCACGCTACGCGCACGGCGGGCCGCCGCCACCGGTGCAGCCGCAGAAGCCGTGCTCTCTGGGCCGAAGCCGCGTGCGCGCAAAGTGTGTCGCGCGTCGCGCTCCACTGGCCGCTACCACTGCGGGGTCCCGAAATCGACGATGCAGCGCTGATTAAACACGCGCGCACGTGCCGCTGCTGCCGCCGGTGGACTTCCCCTCCGACGCTCTCGCCCCGGCGTTTCCGGGCATTCAGCGGCAAAGGTGGCGACGGCGACCATGATCCCCAATAGTGCGGTGGCACCACGCGCGAGGTTCGTGGTCCCGACATACACAAACACAGTTAGGGACATTCCGAGGACCTCCCGCTAAGACTTTCTCAAGACGCCGGTAGTCGGCGAAGCTGAAATGGGTTCGAAGCCTGATTTCACGATGCGAGGCGTACAGTATCTTGGTGCACGCCGTGCCAAGATACGCGCAAGATCCTTTCAGGTTCCGATCTTTTCCCGCCAATCGTATTTGCGAACACAGCGACCACCTCACCGCGTAAAAACTAAGGGTGCATGAGAGCCCTGGCGAACTTCACATACACACAAGCACACTGTCACGAGGCAGGTGGACAATGCCCCATGGCGCTACGACCCCGCGACTTACGACGACAGAATGACCGTGCATTGGTGCAGCCTGCGCGGGATCGATGATGGCCGCCATGTAAGATACTGTAAATACATCGATCGCATCCCTTTGTAAATAGCTAGGTCACTTAACCCCCAACCAAGGGTCGTCTCATCCGTTCTGCCGCCACGTAACAGCTTTGGTGAAGGTGCTAGGTACTACCCCATCCCAAGCCTCCACCATCGCCCCGGCAGGGCTTCTGGTGGTGGTGAAAGTTTATAAGCTCGGCTATGCCAGGATATACGTAGCGTGAGCTAAGGTTCAGCTGGTTATTCTTAGCTTTCCTGGTTGTCTAGGATTAGCTGATTATCATGCTTACTGCTGATTCAATGACACACACACACACACACGCACACGCACACGCACGCAAGCGCACGCACACACACACACACGCACACGCACACACACGGTGTACGCATTATGTGACACACGTATGTTTATCAAGCGGCTCCGGCGCAGCGTCACCAATCTCCCCAGAGCCAAGCTGGTTCCACAGGCGCACGCCGGTATTGCTGCGACGCACGAGCCATCGGTTCCACACCCGGCCACCCCTCGCATGATCATCAAGCGGACCGGGCCGCCACGTGCGGAACGGAGGTCGGCGAAGACGCTGGGCGCGTAGGGTGTGTGAGAGACGCCGGGCAGCGAGCAACGTTCTGCGCGCCGTGTGACGTTACTGCTCCTCGCGCATGCGCAGCACGGCTCTCCAGGAGCCACGCGAAACTGCTCAACCTCGGCCAGTGTGGCCCACGCTACAAAAAAATTATTGGACTGTGAGAAGTGTGAGCCCTGTAGTGGGGCTGCAGTAGCGTCACTAAATAAAGGCTTTTAGAGTATAGGCCCTCTTTCCTCTCACTGTCATGTGCCGCCAGCAATTTCATTGGTCCGTCGGCACCACGTGATCTGTGTTTGCATATGGGCGCAGCCACTTTGTTTATGGGCGCCTCTCCTCTCTCTTTCTGTCTGCTGCGCGAACGCTAGAGCGGCCGGTCACACACTGCCCGTCACAACCAGCGGCGGTTTCGTTGGCAGAGATGGCAACACTGCAAGCCAGACACAAAATGGCCCCCAGACGCTCCGGGGTGCACGAAGTGGCGGTACTCTTAAGCGTAGCTTATTTGGTGACGCTACGCTGCACATACTATTCTAAAGCGTTCTCGTAAAGGTGCTTGGTAAGCGTCGGCTCGCACCAGCCCCGGTATTTCGTCAGCGCACCCATGCCCCAGCCTCTAGTCCCCAGCTGATAATCAATTCTGTCGCCACGGAAGAATATCGTGCGATTAATCTGCATTGTTTTTTTCTCACTGCCAAATAAATGAACGGGCCAATATAGGGCAAAACGAATGGGTACAGAACAACGCGTGCGCGAATAGTAGTTCGTTGGAATAGACGTCATGCCATCGAATCTAAACGAAAACGAACTGGCTCATTCGATGAACTTTCTAAGAGCGAGGCGCACAATGCGCACTGCAGGGAGTAAAAGGCGCCAACTTCGGCGTCGTAGCTGCTTCCGGCAGGCGGCACTCAGCACTGGCGTTGCAATCGTCCCAGGCCTTGCAGCTACGAGAATGAAGGCAGTGGTGCGTTTGGGAGCCGTTCGAAAGCAACCGTTGGTCTCGCGATCAAGGTCGCCCTTCTGTGGACGCGCTCACCAACAGCAACAGGACTCGATAGGCTGTCGGTGACACAATGTGAGCCACACCAAAGAGGCCAGCTCTATTTGAAACTATCTATCTCTCTACGAGTGCCCCTTGCGCAACTTACCCGATGTATGCTTTGCATTCCTTGCGTCAACTTTAAAGGGGGATGTCGTCTGCATTTGTATTTATTTTTTTTATATTTTTTTGCACTACAAAAGCAACTGCCTGCCTGGAACTCGCTATAGGAACGTACACAGCGTTGAAAGAATTCTGCGTATTCGACGCGGAGGCGGATTTGCCACTTCCCTGGATCCTGGCGCAATCCCGACGAGGGGGAGATAGGGACAAATTCTGTTGACTTTCCCCGCGGCTTGAAGGCTGGATGACGTCCCGCGAAGCCTCTGGGCATATACTTCGCTCTTTCGCGTCTTCTAAATACGGATACACGGATGCAGACTGATGATTGCAACACCGTGATTTCTACAGCGATATCTTGAAGTTTTCTTTATCACCGTGTTTCTTACACACGGTTCTTGCTTCCCCACCCCCGCTACCTCCTCCATTTATTTCCGCTCTTCAATATAACCGGTTCCCCCAAGCCCTGACTTCTGCCGTTTTCGTTGAAGTTTCCCTTTTGCACAAAACGGTGTGGTAGGGTAGATACTTCTATTTTTTCTGTGCACAGCTCCCTAGTAAAGCATTCAGCACTGACTAGCAGCGCATCGTGAACGTAAAAAAAACGCTAAAAACACCCCTGAAATGTTCGCGCTAAAAACACGATAGCGGGCAATGCCATGAACACGCGCGCCTGTCACAACCGAATACAGAAACTTGCTACAATATTTCTTGAAACCTGCGAGTGCCAGAATTAAAGCCGGTTAGTACTTAGAGGCCCAGCCAGCTCGGTTCGTGAAGCCTTGCTTCTGACGACACCCGGCTATTCAATACCACTCCAACGTTGCTGAAGGCCACACCAAAGCCACTGAAGGCACTCGCACAAAGACACACTGAAAGACTCGACACACCCAAGGAGTGTCCGTTTCGGATGAAGAGGCGAGTGCTTCAAACAAGCGTGACGTAACGCCGAAGTGACATGACCGAAAGGGATGTCCTTCCGGTAACGTTACTAAAGGGCTACGCACTGCGGTGAAGGGGCATGGGTATGCAGCTAACGGGTTCCCCGAATAAAACAAACCGCGACGTAACCCCCCCCCCCCCCCCCCAACACACACCCACAAACACACACATATACACAAAAATATTATTGAGCAGAATTCTCAGTTTAGTCCATTTCATGTCTCACTCAGAGCGTCCATTTCGAGAGAGCCCTGATTAGCTGAAAGCAGACGACCCGGTTGTGACGCCATTGGTCAGAGGCCTGGCAAGTGAAATTACGTCACGAATGAAACGAACACGAAGCGGAGATTTTTGAAACAGACACGGCTCAGGATTCTGCGCCTGAAGAGAAGCTGCTGCAACCGGACATCTGAGCGACTAGAGACAACGCTGCCGTCGTGGTTGGTTGCGAGGAATTCCCGTCCGTGGGGTGCAGACGGAGCGGTGGAACAAGGGCCACAGATTTAGAAACGCAAACGGCACAAAACGAACTCCTCCTTAATGATGACGGTGGGGATCAACGCACCGACACTAAACTTAACTCCTCTAAGCCATCCACTAAGCGCGATGGCTCCGCCGGATTAATTCGACCACCTGCGGAACTTTAGGCGCGCTTAGTGTAGGGCTCCTCCGGATTAATTACGACCACCCGCGCAACTTGAACGTGCGCCGAAATCTCGAGAAAAGGGGTGAAGGGGGGGGGGCGTTTTCGCTTCCATCAGAAAAGCAGAAGCCGCTGCCGGGATCGAACCCACGATGTCCTTGGGCTCCGCGGCACAACGCGAGCTCACGCGCTGGATTCAAACGCCTCCTTAATGCGACATTTGAAAACAATGTCGCTTAAGCTTCCCCTTCCTCCATGTGGGCGAGGTAGCTGCGTCCAAAAGGGTCATCGGCTACCTGCAACGCCAACCTCCTTTCAGACAGTGTGGAGGCAACGTCAACGAACCCAGTTACATTTCACCCATGCTCATAGCTGCAGCAAATAATCACCCCAACACGAAAAAGAAAACCACTAAATCGCCCACGCAAAACACCTGTTACGGCGCGCGTACATCCGGAATCCAGTCGACGAGACGCGCTTGCAACGGAGCCCGTTAATAGTGTCCCGTGACCTTGTTGCTCGATGCGCAGAACGAATGCGCCCAGGACATTCACCGAGCGTGAATACGCACCCATAATGCAGCGGCGTTCACGATGCTGTAATGGAGACGTGCCCCTCGAGGGCCAGCATAAATCACAATCTAAGGCAGCCCACCGCTATTGGCGGCGAACCCCCTTGAGGGCTCGGGCTGTCGGCGTCTCCTGTCGCCGTCGTCGTCGTCTTTTCATGCAGTCACGGTACTAAAACGCCGGGACGCTCGCTTTCCAACGTCTCGCGATTCATACTAAAAGAACACACGGGGACACTCGCTTTCCAAGGCCTCGCGCTAGAACACTTCGTGCTTCAAAGACGTGAGACTTTTGCATCAAAGCTGTGTGTATACCTCCACCCCCCAACGGTTTCATCTCCGTGGGTAAACAAACTCGCCTAGCGCCGAGATTACACTTATACACTGAATGCTTCGCCCCTCCCCAGGTTTAAAGTTAGTGGAGATGGCCCGGGACTTTTAAATTACGACAGGCCACGGTGCGATTTCTACAGCGACGCGGTCCTGCGGTAGGTTCTGACCAAAACTGCGTGCGTCTATCGCGTACGCCGACAAAGATCGCACGCGCACGGTCGAGAGCTAGCACCATATGCTCTGTATAACGCTCAATCTAATATGGGTACCTTGAAGGAAAAAAAAAACATACTGAAATCGGCCACTAAGACGGCTATATCATTGCGCCGAGTTTAATTTACTTGACACAACTAGTTCACCGTGGAGTTCTGCGCAATTCAAAATTCCTGTCTGATAATGATACATGGCCGTCTGCGGAGGGAGTACGGTTACAGACGCGGCTGTAACTCCTTGTTTTCTTAAAACTACCTCCAAACTTTATATATAATATATATCCAAATCCTTTCTATATCCAAAATTATACATATCCAAACTTTATCCAAAATTTATATGAAAATTACTCTTGAGGACGCTATACGTATGCGCTTTATTATTTCGATAATATAGTAAGTCGTCATGCATAACTCAATATGGTTACCCGCCCATACAGTTTCGCCGTTCCTCCAGCAAAGGAAGGGTTGCACATTTTTTTAACTTCGCCAAGACATTGAGAGCGCGGTTATAGCGAAGTAGTGGGTCTAGAAATACTTCATTATACGAAGACATACGACCAGGCTCGTTTCATTAGATCCATTCCTTTTGTTATGTCTATAAATAAGCTTTCACCACGGACAAAGCAGTCGCTATCGCAATACACGGCGGAACGCTATAGGCTTAAATAATAACCGGATCCGTCCTAGCGGGCCTGAGTACTGTGACGCAAGTTTTCGAACGTCCGCTCATGCAATGAATACTCATAAACCGAAATGCATAGGGCGGGCGCGTTCCCACACACACTCTCCCGGAAACACAGTCACACACAAATTCCGCCAATAAAAACACAAAACACCTTCATGCCTCAGTGCCACACAAACAAAGAAGAAATGCCGTCTTCAATGGATAGCGCCGCTTTTGGTTCGATTACGACATTTCTGGCCTGAGCGTACAGGCCGCGCGTGCCTGTCACCACTGCTCTAACGTCGATTATGAAGCTCATAAAACCGGAGGACCGTGAAAATGTGCAAGCGAATTTAGCTAACGGTGGTTCTCCGTAAACGCGTCGGTCGTAAAGAAAGAGCTCTCAATAACGCCACACGTCTCTCCAAGAGCCAGCCGCACAGCACGCTGGCACTACGCCAGAAAGAGTTCACAAAACCTTGGGGTACATCAATTTTATCCGTAAACTGTTGCGAAAAGCAAATTTGTTTTCGCCAACTTCGTTTGCGTACCCTATAACTCTCCCTGTCCCGTGCCGATACCGACTTTTTATCCCCCTTAACTGTCAGGCTAAAGACTGCTTCGAGTACATGGCAGTAAGAGTTCATTAGTTTTTTTTTTTTTTTTGCTTTTTTTGTTTTTGTTTGTCTGTGATCTTTAATAACCGTAAGTAAAAATCAACTGCTCGTAGAGTGCTGCTAACAGAAGTAAAATAAAATATTCACGGCTCCGATCTGTCTTTCTTGTTTTTCCCGGTATTTTTTTCACAAATTCGTGTTATATGTCTACCAATGACAAAATTAAAAAAAAAATCATGCCCAGCAATACTTGAGAAGTTACCCAGAAACGCGGGGAACATTTTTCCAGAAAACTGGTGGTCACAGTGCCAAAACGAGGATTGCGCACCCGTTTGTCAAAATATTTAATTTCTATCACAGATTGAAAGGAGCAGCTTGAATTTGTAAATAACAGAAGCATCCGTTTATCTATTTTATCTTTGTCATCTCTTGCGCTGCTGAGCACGAGGTCGCGGGTTCGATTCCCGGCCGCGGCGGCCGCTTTTCTGATCTGTGTACGAGATTTCGGCGCACGTTCTCTTGCGCTGCTGAGCACTCGCGGGTTCGATTCCCGGCCGCGGCGGCCTGCTTTTCTGATAGGAGGAACGATGCAGTTAAGCAAAAAGCCCTGTGCGTACGAGATTTCGCTAGCACGCGTTAAAGATCCCCAGGTGGTCAAAATTAATCCGGAGCCCTCCACTACGGCACGCGTCATCGCCTGCGTTGCGTCGGCGCGTTAAACCCTACAATCAATCAATCAATCAATCAATCAATCAATCAAATCAATCAATCAATCAATCAATCAATCAATCAATCAATCTTTGTCGGCTCAATGAAGTTTACTGCTCCTCTTCCTCATCCGTTATTGCATACCGTCGCGTGCACATGCAAGGGGACAGAATTTCATACTGACCGAATGATTTGCTACGGTGGGATATTGACCCATTATTAGTAACTACTGTGGAGACCCATTATTAGGAAATACTGATGGCACCGAGTTTTCATGCTCGTTTACTTCGTCGGAGTATGCACACCCCCATTGTGGGACGTTGACGTTAATTCCAAATTACGAGCAAGCATCCCGCCGCAGTTAATATTCGATGGTTACAACATAATTAGTACGGCGACGACGCCCCCCCCCCCCCCCCCGACCCATCATCAAAAAAGAAAAAAGAAACGTGAGAAGTAGGTTGCGCCTGCGCACTGGGGATAGTTGCCAAAGCCACAACTACAGACGTCGCAGGAAAACGATATTCGCAAGCATACATAAGCGCCTCGCTCGCAGAGTGATTAAAATGAGCCGTCCAAAACGTCGACATTCTACCTTCTTAATTGACAAAGTTTATATAGTTCTTCAGCGCACATTACACCAGTGTCAAAATTCTTGCGAATGAAAGGATAGTAATGGTGGTGAAAAATATTTTTGCTTGCCAACAAAAACCAGAATTTGAGAGTCAACTTATGAAAAAAAAAAAAAAAAGAACGACTTGTTTCAACGTCCCGAACCTCGAAAACAACACCTCATTTTACAAAATTACGATCTCAGAACATCGAGAACCACATGGATACTTCGTCGATCTCTGCAACGGTCGTCTCGCGCACTGCCAAACTTTCCTCTACGTTCAAGGTCGTCTAGTGCCCGTGGATGGGGCGCAAAGATTTCTTTACGTTGTGTTTTTTTTTTTTCTTCGGCCGCGCAGGTACTGGGAGGAAGTAACTGCC
This sequence comes from Haemaphysalis longicornis, assembly GCA_013339765.2. Lineage (NCBI taxonomy): Eukaryota > Metazoa > Arthropoda > Arachnida > Ixodida > Ixodidae > Haemaphysalis > Haemaphysalis longicornis. Next base: position 15,520,450 of record CM023458.1, read on the forward strand.
ACATATAAGTCACGTACTGCGCAGAATTTTTTATAGCTCATAGGGGTCAGAAGACCACCACCGAGAAGAAGGGTAGTAGCGTGGTGCGCGCGCCTCGGCTCTGACGTCAGAAAAGACCTCGTCTCCACAAGAGTGACGTCACACTTGTACACATATTCCGCACCTGCCGCAGCCCGCTACGTCACGTACCCTGATGCCATTTCAGAAACCAACGGAAGCGAACACTCTGACTACTATACTCGGTGGCAACTTAAGAACGGCACCGAAAGTTGCCGCTGTGCCTTATACCGTAGCCGGATGTTTCTCCGCGCGGCGAAAGTAGGGCGTCACTGGGAATATTTTGAACATGGCGTGAGCCGTTCCCGTGATTTTTTGGACTTAATATGCTTATAAACGACTCCAGTGACGACAAACAAACTGCGTGAGACAAGGTAGACGCTATCACGCATTCATAGCCAACCCCTTTCAAAACGCGCGCGCACTGACGTCACGGGTCCAGCGCTTTGGCGGAGTGATATATTACATGAGGTGGTGCCGTTCTTGAGTTGTAACCGAGTATACACGAGTGACGCTTATCGTTCTGTGCGACGAAGGCCTTCTCATCGAGTCAGTGTCAGTTACGGGAACCTTTCCTGTCCAAACTCCTCTCCACCGAGAAGACCAACGACGCACACAAAGCCCGCGCTTCACGAAAAAAAAAAAAAAATCTCCGCAATACCTTTCTAGCGGTCAAAAATTCGTCTCAACCAACAAACGTTGTCACGTGCAAAAATGGCCTCCACACGTTGAGGCAATACCTTAGTACAGACGTAAAATACTCCGTTCTTTGTTTGACGAAATATTTCCGCGCCCACACCTGCACAAAGAACTCGTATGACCTCCATTTTAGGGTTCGTCTCGACCAGATCATGCTCACAAAGTTCGTACAGCATCCAGCCGAACGAACGCTTTTTCCCAGTCGTTTATTCCCCGTACATCATTAGAATGGAATCACTCCCTCACCAACAGCAACCATTGCAGTTCCCACGCTTTTCAAAAATACCATAGTCAACACTGTATAAACTACGCCTTGCTTGTGAACAGTTATGTTTGCTTATTGCGTTTATTTTTTTTTTCGCCCGATACTGTGTTGAGATGTGCTTTATTTGGATTACCTTTGCTTCTTTTTTGTCGTTAAACTATTAATGTAACCACTCCCTTCTATAATGTCATTGGCCCTGACGGTGTTACAATAAATCAATCAATAAATAAATAATACATAAATAAATTGGCCAGTGCTTGCAAGAGTTGGGCCACATGTTCAGGCAATATAGCAGGTACAACCCAGAGACATACGCGGTTACGGATATATTATTACCACGTGCTTGCAAGAAGAGCTCAGCCGTGCGTTGCCCCGAACTTAGTTAGGAGCGAAGAATGCGCGGGGGGTCCGTCCGACTTAACAAGTTCGAGCGAGGAGAATATTTATGCCGCCCGGGCAATATTAAGTTTGATGGAAGCGAGCGAGATTGCGAGGTAGAAGGATGCTCAAAAATTTACGACTCTGCCGCCGCCGCTGCCTCCGGCCGGAAAGCAGGCGCGGTGAGTCCTCGTAGATACCAACGCCCCCCGCGCGCAGACCTGTTTAATTTTGTACGCGCCGACGTGCCTCTGGAGGGGGGAGAGCCTTTACGCTGGACGACGAGACAGCGAGAAAGTTAAGGACGCTATTCATAAATAAGTCCGAGTAGTCATTCCTGGAATCTTGGCGACTTGGGAAAAGGGAAAAAAAAACGTGGAAGCTGAAACGGCAGGCCGAAACGAATTATAGGAAAGAGAAGCCAGAAGGCTGTGTACCATTTCACTGCGGCACTAAGCCTATACATGAGCAGTGTCGCGACAAGAAGCCCTAATTAGATACTGATGGTGCATTCGCGTACGTACAGCTTGTACAGAGGGACAACACCCTTGTCTGTAACACAGGGTTTCGCGACTTCTAGCGTTCTCTTACATCGGCCGAAAAGCATTTGAAGAAAACTATTGTGTCATTCCGAAGTCTTGACCATACATTTTGACCGCAACGTTTTTTTGCGAAAAGTTTGAGTCCGCAGTTTTGAGAGGTAACCAGTTGAAGTTGAACTCAGTGTTACAGACAGGGGTGTTGCGCACTGTACGACGTGTTTGTCATAAATTATGCAGTGACAGCTATGAAGTGACGTTTGTTTGTTACAGAATGTGTACAAAAACTCGTAGTTGGTCCCAGTGGAAAAGACGAAGGCTAATGATTGTAATGCTTTGGGAGCATCGCTGCGCACATACGTGTTTAGACAACCTTTTAGGTGCAACGAAAAAAGCAGGCACCAGGGTTCGGACAGCTGTATACCTTAGCAAACAGCATGACATACGTTATCCGGACACTACCTGCTGTAACAGAAACGACGTGACCATGTGAACCCAAACATGGCAGATTTACCGATTTCATCGGGCAGATGGTCAATGCAAATGAGCTTGATTCTAGTTACTGCAGAAGCGTCGCAATCTGGGCTAGTTGGAGAGACATATTCGTGCATGGAACCAGCGCAAACTTGGACGAAGACTGGCAAAGTTAAACACAAGGGCAATCATTCTAGTTAACAGAGTAAGGCGACCTTATTTTGTACACCTACCCCAGCAATGTTGCCGCTCATGAGGGAAAAGCTGGCCATTACCGAGCCCAGATTTAAACAATCGTGTTCATCATCATCATCATCATCATGACAATCCGTTCGTGTCCACAGCGCGATGAAGACCTCTCGTATCCATCCCGCTTTACCGTCTTCCACTATTCTTTAACACTAATTATCTTTACTCCATCCCTGCATCGAGTTAACTGGTCTTTCTCTACTCCTAGTCCCATCTCTTCGTGGCAACTGTACCTGGCAGCGCAAGTTTACTTCTTCATTTCAGCGACGATGTCTTCCAGCCGAGTCTGTTCCACGACATGGGATGCTCGTTTCCTGTCACTCTTACCATCCAGTACACAGATTAACTAAAGGAACGACCTAACATGAACTGGCTAAGGAAAACACGAGCTCAAGGCTTGAGTACGAAGCACGCACAAAGCCTGTGGACACGCTTCATGCGGTTACGCGCCAAACTTCGCCTAATTTCCGCTCCCTGCCAGACTGCATCAGGATGCCGTCAGCACACGGACTATTGTTTGCTCTACCCAATTTTGCACTTATCAACCAAATGCTTAGGTTAATGAGTAGTTCTGTCTGCTGTGGGAGAACACGTAATTTCCTTTCTGTTGCAGCGGTCCCTGCGCACGCAACGGCCATTGTCATCGGTGGCGCCCTTTGTAGCTGTCGCGCGATCACGGCCCTCTCGGTGTAAAATTGGCCACGCTTTTTGTCAGCTGGCAGCACTGCCGTACCCAGGGAGTGGAACGAAAGACGAGAATAACTCTATTCGTAGACAAATAACGTCTTAGAATAATTGTTTTTGGGCCAATAAGCTGCGCACCAAGCACACATAAGCGGGGCTTCGATGCACGTTCTCGTGAAAATGAACAAAACAATGAGAAAGTTATGACGTCATCTCAAACTCTTTGCATATTTGATTTGTGCAAATTCTCTGTTTCGGCTTTTTATTTTTATTTTTCCTGTTTTCTAGCAGTCGCTTTTTTTAACTTGTTCCTCGTTTAATGTTTTTCCCTCTCCCCCACACCAACCCGAAATTGATTGATTGATTGACTGCAGTGTTTAACGCGCCGGCGCGCCGTTGTGGAGGGCTCCGGATTAATTTTGACCACCTGGGGATCTTCAACGTGCGCCGAAATATCGCACAGACGGGCGTTTTTTGCTTTTCGCCTCCATCAGAAAAGCGGCCGCTGCGGCCGGGAATCGAGCCCGCGACCTCGTGCTCAGCAGCGCAACGCCTTAGCCACTGAGCCACCGCGGCGGGTACCAACACGAAATGAAATCCCGCATACGACACCGTCTGGAAGAAACAGTCATGCCTTATTTAAACCTCCCTTGTCTTAGTTGTCGACCGAGGGCAACGTGGGACACATTGCACGCGTGCGATGACACCCCAGGGCCCTGCGTGCTCCGCGGGTCGAGGAGTCCTCGCTAGAGCGACATAGTTTGACAACGGCCGCGACAAGCGCGGTTATGAGGGGCCGGCTTTGTTCGGGAGTGTGGCCATGCCACACCAGTCGTGGCGCCTCGGCCGCACACAGTGGGTGGCCGAAGCACTTTTCTTCCCCGCCCTGTGGTCTCGTCTTCCCTAGAGCCACTAGCTTATTTTGTGGCTCAAGTCTTCCCGTGGTCGCGAGGGGAAAGGGCATACATCGGCAAAACCGGCAAAACTGGGCTCCACTCACACTTACACAGAAAAATATATCTTTGACAATGGTCCCTGTGTCGTCCTTACTCTTCTTGTCCGGTTTTCGTCTGCGCTGACCATTATGAACGCACTGCAACTCGCTCAATTCGCTACCTTAAATATATTTGTCCTCACACGCTCACTCACGCTCACCAGTCGCCCTCACCCCTCGCACTTACGCGCACTACGCGCCCTCCACTACTCGCACCACTCACCGTCTCCCCTCGCACGCGAGTGTGTGCAGCAGACCCTCTATAAGTCATGAAACCGAACAATATTAGTGCATTATGGTGTCAGAAGGACATCCAGATAAATTCCTAAATCAACCCGCCACAAGAGAATTAATTCTAGGGTGCCTCATAGCAGGTGCTCAGCGACGACTTTTCGAAGCTGAAAGCAATCCCGCCATTAACAACCATCACAGCGAGCGCCTCCTGAGAAGAATAGGCAGCAGCCAGTACAAGCGTAATAATGGCGCTCACCGCGGTAAGGGCCCTTCGAATGGCGAGAGTAGCGCGACTGCACTAGCGAGTGGTGAGCGGGGCTCACTGCGCGTGGGGCTCGCACTCACTCGCCACTCCAAAACGATGGCGAGGGTCAGCCACCACTCACCCATGAGTGGTGAGTAAGGGGGGTGCGAGTGCACTCGTGAGTGAGCCCGCCGACCTATGGGAAACGGGACAAGGAAGACGCGATTCTTCGTCAGGACAGACTGGGAGGGGGAGGAGATCGGGGAAGTGGAGTGTGCTTGCATCTTCGTTTGTACTTTGACTGTATTTTGGCCACATTTTGAATACTGTTCCTTTATCGGCCATTCTCAGCTCGGATTTCGTGTTCGGCTGCACCGCCAGTTCTCGTATCACTAGGGGGCTCCCAAGGGGGCTCCCAAGGGGCCATGAAGACAAAATACAACTTTCTTCAATACGAAAGAACTAGCCTCCGGGGGAGCCACTCAGCTCCATCCAGCTCTAACGACATTCAAGAAATAACGCAAGAAATAGTGAAAAACTTTTCAATTTCACGTTACACTGACGTAATTTGGCAGGGGTGACGTAGCATGGGCCAGCACTAAAAACACCATTAGCAGTGTGTTAGCCGCACGTTCGGCTTCAAGCAATGCAATAACATGGAACTAGAGGCCCCACTACAACCACCCAGTCATGGTCCTCAGCGGTGGCTTATGATAGTGGTAGGCAATCGTACAAACAAAATACTGCGAGAAATCCCCAGAAAACAGCTGGCAAGTATGTCTAGATTATCTGTTCGAAGTTTCCGATAAAATTTATACCATTGTTATCCGGACAAAGATGTCTTCGTAATGGACTAAACGTAATTTATCCTCATGGTCCCTTAAACTCAAGATATTGATCAAATGCAACCTCCCTCCCTACCATCAGCATGCATAATCAACTGACTAAACAACCACGATAATAGATAATCCTATGTCAAACACTACCCCACTGAGTGTTAGATGATATGGTGCTTACGCAACTGACTATGAATATGCAGCTGACTAAACAACCATAACATAATTTAGCTCAGAGGAGCAATAACCGAGGTGACAGTGACTGTAAATGAGCTCGTGCTTCTTAAAGGAGCCATGAAGACAATCTTGGTGCTTCAATGCAACAGACTATGCATATGCAGCTGGCTAAACGACCACGATGTTTAGCTCAGAAGAGCAATAACCGAGGTGGCAGTGACTCATATTTGTGGCGTATGGAGCTGAGTGATACTGAATCCTAGTTCTTTCACTGCTTCTGGCTCCTTTAACAGTTATTTTGATGCTTGAGAAATAAAAACCCCAGCAGTGCCTTTTCACGGCAACTTGTCAAGTGAGTGAAATGCGAAACATAACACAGATTGTAGGGACAAAGAAACATTTATCTGTACAGCAGGCATACACCCTATTCTGCTTTAACAAACGTTTTGAATACAGCCTGGTTCTCTCTCTCTTCATGGTGCAAAGATGGGCCCCTACTGAAAATGTTCCTTACACTCAAAACCCGGCTATGCGGAATGCAGAATAGAGGTCAAAGTCGGTCGGGGAGTAACTGTTTACGTAACTTCACCTCCTGGGGCCTGTTCTTACAGCATGGAGACAGAAGACAGGCCAAAGAAAGCCTGCAAGCAAGTAACCACCAAGCAAACAAGGCTGCGTTTATAGGGCACAGCATGCACATCTTATGCATGCTTGTTTAGTCGCCACAGTGGGTTTGTTCCAGGTGTGCCTCACCCAACGGCACAACAGTCACAGCGGGCCAAGCCACTCTGCACAGAAAACCATTATTGTATCCTAATAGGGACAGGTTGGGGCTTTTTTGGTTTGTGTGTGTGCGTGCATGCGCATGTGTGTGCATGTATTTTTTGTTGGCCCCAAAATAAATGAAGTTAAAGTATAATTGTATGCAATATCGTCCAAATGATTCCAGTCTGCAGGCAACATGCTAGCCTAGAAACTAAAAAATATATCCCGCATCAATGTCATCGCAAAACTTGAAAACATCACTTGCATTGCAAAACATAAAGAACATCCTATTGGGCATTAACATTCTCACATTCACAAAAACGAGTTGCACAGTGCAGTGACAGCCAACCAGCCCTGCACAGAAAGGGGCGACGTCAAGCTGATGCGGCAGCAGTGACAGCACTCCTCCCACACCATCGCCAGCTCAGTTGCTCAATTGCCCAAAGTGATGTCAAGTCAAAGTAGTGGCAATAGTAGCGCTGCCTGCATGGACATGTTGCTCGTGCATGTTAGAATCTGCGGCATCCACCCCTTATACATATCGACGTGAAGCGTAAAATGGAGAGTGGAATGAGCTGGAGGGCCAAGTATGCGGCTAGAGAGCACGGTATAGGAACAACGGCGCCAAAATGGTAAGACTGCTAAACAACGGAAGCAGCAGCCAATACGTCCACTAAGCGAGCAACTGCGACCACCAGACGACCGGACGTGACTTGCAAGTGGTGTGTGACAAATGCTGAGCTGTGCACTTCAGCAGCAGGATCAAGTTTGCAAGGGAGAGGGGTACAAAGCTAACAGGTTCCTAAATTAACTTCAATAAAGCTTGGTGTTGGGCTAGTTGGGATCTATACAAATTTAACAATAGCGCTGAAACTGTACACGACGACCGGGACAGGATCAAGAAAAAAGGACAGACGAAAACAGTATATTGTGCTACTAACAACTTTGAAAAGTTTAAATCACCTCATAACAAACCATTCTTTGAGTATCTAAAGAAAAAGAATGGTTGTATGAGGTGATATGATTCGAACATGCACTGGGTGGTGATACGAGGTGGCAGGAGTATTTATATGTTGTCTTGTTTAAGTAAACTTTTCACAGTTGTTAGTAGTGCATCTACCGTTTCGTGTGTCCTTTTTTCTTGATCCTGTCGTCGTCGTGTTAAGTTCAGCGCTATTGTTACATTATGAGGTTCCTAAAGTTCCACCAATGAATCTTCCAGTAACTGTTTTAGCCTGTTTCCCTATTTGAATTGGTAAAACGGTTAGGCAATTTTTTTGTAGATAACGGGTTCCCATTCCCATCGTGCTTACACAGCACAGATTTTGCCAAAATTGACTCAACCTTTCAAGCGATGCTCATATAGCTTGGGTTCCATGCATTCTTAATGACTGGGAACATGAACTCCTGAGGTCCCACATGTACTCGAAGAGTAAATATAACGGGAAGGCATGTTACCGAAAAATTACCTATAACAATCACAATGCGAAACCGGTGTCCTGTGCAAGCACTCACAACCGCAGTTTCTTACATATACTAAAGCGAATCTAGCACTTCCATCAATGCGCGACTTGCTCAAGGATTGTCTGTGTCAGTGTCACTGTGGGAATTAGGGAAGAGTACAGATTTCCATTTCCTTCGTAACTGGCTTGACAACATTTGAGGAAATGTGAAAACATATAAAGTGTGCGTCAAAATCAACTGACAAAAGTGCTCATTTGCGTACATACAAATAAAGCACACTGTAGCAATGACGTTGTGACATAAGGTGCATTTTCGTCTTTTTTTTTTTTCGGTAAGAGGAACATTTTTGTCCGATTTCTTTATGGCGTCAGCCAGCTGCTGCGAAATACTTTTAACTCTCGCAATACCCCAAAGACACACCAAAGAAATAAATTACAACGGCCTGTAAATGCTGCTGAATACATACGACATAACATTTGTACCGCGGTCAACGACACCGATGCAGTTCGTCTGGCATTACAAACTGCACGTCGGTTAGCTATGAATAGTATAGTGCAAATGTTTTGTCATGCGTATGGAACATTTATGGACTCTTCTGATAATTTATTCCCACAATGTGCCCTTGACGCACACTGAGAAAGTATTTTTCAACAGCTGGATTGGCTCAAAAACAGACAATAAATTTTCCTGTACACCTCTTACTGAAAAAAAAAAAACAACACAAAAAACAGGGCACCATATGTCACATCGTCACTGCTATGGCATGCTTTATTTCCTAACTATGCAAAAAGCCTTTATTGTTGATTTTACTGCACTTGATGTTTTTCACATGGCTAAAACACTGCAAGCCAAGCCAGTTAAGAAGCAGATTGAAATCTCTACTTCTTCCACAATTCCAACAGCGTCACTCCAGTAAACTTCTCTTATGCCCATCAACGCGGTTTTCGAAAGTCGTTTTCTTACGAAACGCGGTTAGCGCAATTTACATATGACATTTTTTACTACATCGAAGACAAGCCATGAAGTGCACGCAATATTTCTAGATTTTTCGAAGGCGTTTCACTCGGTTCCCCATGATCTTCTCTTGGAATGTCCATTAATTTATTACGCTGGGTCGTCACCTAATTTCACGAAACTTTGAACTGGATACCCTGAAAAAGGACCGCATTTTTTTTTCTCTTACTACTACCCTCCTCTCCCTTCACTACACCTACTACCTTTTTCCTTCTCCTCCTTTCCCTGCAGAGTAGCATGTCGGCAAACCTCTCTGCATTTCTCTTTTCAAAGAGTCTCTCTCTCTCTCTCTCTCTCTCCTTCTCAGAGGAAAATTAAGCTGCGTTAATTGTGGGCCTCTTTCTTGTCTCCGTCGTTTCCTTGAGTCATGCTTGACATTTACCCAAAAGCAGCGTCAGTTTTCTCTCCAGTATATTTTGCAAGAAGCTCTATGCTAGTAACAATGCCGCCCCAGAACACATAGAGAGTGCATTCACCAAGCAACCATTACTGTTACACCAGGCAGCTAAAGTGAGAGAAGCCGGCCAATTTTTTTAAACCTTCATCAATAAACAAGTCCCCAATGCAGCATCTACTGCGCACGTCATCAACAAGTGGAACTCTCCTCCCCTCCCCTGTAGTTGTTCATTATGTGAAACTATTATCCGAACAGACCTCATTTCTCAAAGCATCACTCGGAGCTTGAAACCTCCCTCATCTGATGGCAAATTATAGTGATTATACGACAGACAAATCATTACTTCACAAAATAAGGAATGTCTTTTTATTAAGAGTGGCCTGGCACAGATGGTTTAGCTGGGGCAATCCTGACATAGCAGACTGACTCCTTCTCCCCTCTTAATTCTTCTCGCCACGTCGGTCTTTGACGTTCCACTCAAATAAACGTCTACTACAACCCGCCTTCCTTCCAAATAGCTCTTGATTGTGTAGAACCATAAATACGCTCCTTCAATTATTCTTACAAGGTTTATGGCGTGACTCATAGCTCTTAAAAAAGGTGCGTGGCCTTTTTATACCTCCGTGTCTGTGCATTGAGACTGAATTTATGAAGATACATCAAACACAAATGGTAGCACATGGAAACAGCAATTCTAGGAAGGAAAGTGGGTGATAGAAACAAAGTTAAAGGTAACCAACCCCCTAGCTGCAAGTGTGGTTCAATGCTTTTTAAATGCAAAGCATATATTTAGCTCAACTCTGGCAATGTCTTGGTGCTGATATTTGGCAATGGTTCTCAAATTCCCACGGCTGGTCATGGGAAAGACAGACTGAACAAAAAGAAGATGGGGGTTACCTTGGTGACAGCTTTACTATGAACTAAGGAAACGTTGTTGAATATTTTTGAGAGCAAAAATATGTAGCAATCACACAGGCTGGCACGAACTAACACCCGTAATTATTGCATTCTGATTAATTAGCAAATTAGTCCAAATAAAATAAAACGCTTTTTAAAGAGTATGTCTCATCAAACATCATTATTTGCGCATTTAAATGAAATGCACTTCACGTGTGCCGGGACAAAAGCACAAATAAGGAACAGAGCAAACTGATTGACACTTGAACTGGATTTTTAATCAGGAGTGAGTATGCACAGATGTAGCACTGCTTTGCCAACCAAGCAGTGTGTGTCTACATATTTCGGAGAAAATTGATCTCTCTAAAAAACAAGAAAAAGAAGACATGCTCACGCACTCGCTTTCAAGGCCCAATAGCATACCGAATGCTTCCAGATTTCTCTCATTATATTTCGGTTTAAAAATAACCACACTGTAACCTTACGCTTCACCAATTTGGTCTGCTTGGTGTTGGTGCATTAGTCCCCTAAAAACTTCAAGCCCATTTTGTTAAAACATGTCCCAATCACAAGTAGACCAACACCAAGCTTCACTTAAATTGCAAATTTGTACAGCATCCCACAATACTAAGCGAATCCTCAGAGTTTCCACAAGACTCCTTTCAACAAGAGGGAATTCAAGGCACTGGAATGAAATCTCACAAAATGCAGCGGCAGTGCGAAATTTTGCCCACACGCACTCACTGATACCAGCACTATGTATGCACAAAGCTTGGACGAAGCGCTGTGGCAGCTCGTCATTTTCACTGATGCGATTTCTTTGAAGGACTGAAAAATCTTCTATACGCAAGAAATTATTTTGCAAACTACTCCATCATGTTTCTCTTCGATGCTCCACACCTTCACGTTGAAAATTTATAGCTAGATTCAGGCATTAAATTTTTATCTGACTTCCCGAACAGAAATGTCAAAACTACATTGACACTGTAAAAGCTCCCGCATGGTAACAGCTTGTTTTGTTATGGGAAAATTCAGTGTTTCACATTTATTCTCCGGACCAACCCCTGTGAAACACTTCGCATGTAGCTTGTCAAACTGCCCTATTATTAGGCTCGGTGAGGAGGGTTCCAAATGCCAACATTTTCCAGCCCAATGGAAACATTTGGAATACAGTAAGCATGAAAAACCAAAGTTTATTACATCAGAAATACCTACAGTGGTGGCTCAAAATGATGCTTCCGTTAATGGAGAACGCTGACATTGCCTGTATGTGACGTACTCTTCAAAAGCAGTAATGAATGGTAGGTTTGCAAAGATAGACTACAGTGAGTTGCACCCATACAAACATGTGCCGAGTGCACTCAGTGTCACTTGGATAGAGTCAGGTAGCAAATGCGAATGACACTCAACAGGAAACGCACTCGAGAGCAAGTGTGTTCGCAAAACGCACTTTACCTGGAACAGTGACTACTTAGATAAGGAATTGTAATTAATGTCAAGATAAATTAAATTCATTTCTACTTTATTCCTGCAAACACAAACCGCTGAGGAAAAAAATTTAAGAAGTCTCACTCGTAATAACTACATATAACTACATCAGTCAATGTGGCGCATTGCTTTCTCTGCGACGAATGGTTTGTTGTGGCTTTGTAGCTGGGTTCCCGTTCCTGCTTTTTGTGTTATGATTCACGCTCTTTGATTTTCCATCTGTTTATGCTGTCATGATTCACTGCACAGCAAACAACAAAGAGGAGACGACTGCCGCTGTTCTGTCACCATGCTGACAGTGTTTTTTGTTGACTTAGGCCAGGCGCCGACTGCTTTTTTTTTCAATTTTCTTTTCTTTTGTCGACTTCCGTGACACAGTTGTGCAGAACATGGATTGTTTTAGAATGCAGCCCATGTTTATAGTGCTTACAGTGTATGCTCGTGGTCTGGAAATGGCAGTGAGCTCGGAAAACACGAATTCATAGAACCTGAAAAAGCGCTCAACTGGAATAGACAACACAACCAGCATCAAAATGTGGGAAAATTGCATGCCGCAACTCAGCCGCCAAACATTTACCTACTTCAATAAAGTCAATAAACTCGAAAGTATTTATTTATCAAAACAACCAAACAATCTTTTCATTTCTTTAACAAATAAGTTGATGTGCCCTTTTGTCTTGCGTTACCTCTCTTGATGACTAACCACGTTTTCAACTTGGTCTTAAAATTGGCCAAATCATGCCAAATTCAATTAACTGAGGTTGCCTTAACAAGCATCGACTGAGCAGAATACAGTAATCGAGAGCAATAATGGCTTGCTTAACATGTGCAAAACAATACGGGTATTAAATTCCATTTCCAGCGCGTTCACAAATGTAGGGACATTATTTTGTGTCAGCAACTTGTTTAAAGTTGGCCATGAGCGGTGCAAGCTACCCACTGAGTCTTTTGGGGTAAGTCGGAATGTGTGAAAGGGGATGCACTCGGTTTCTACGAAGGGCAAAGTATTCATAGCAGCCTGCTCGAATATACTCGTGCGGGGCAGTCAAGCTATTAACGGGTCGAGGCATGCCTTGCAAACAATTGTACTTTGTTACGTGGCTTGCATTGACAGCAGAGCGACATTCATAGCCGTACACTGGAAGTACAGTGTCAGACTACCCTCTTCACAAACAAAGCTTCACGATCGCAGGGCGTTATTCAGCATTGTTCCCAACTAGACGGTGGCCTTGAACACAGCGAAAGCAGTCCCGTCAGAAATATGACTTTTGCTGCTTGGCCTTGACTTTTTAAACTAATGTACGCTTGCGGATTTCTCGTTGCACTAGCATTGCCTGTGCACCACGTACGCACTAGCCATGTGTCGAGTGTAGTGGCTGCAGACAGTGTTTGACCAAAATAAATTTAACGTTCCCCTTTTTACGTGAGAGAGAAACTTTTGCACTACGCTGACTGCTGAATTGAGGTTCGTGAAACGGCCCACAGCCTGTTCCAGACTGAACTGTCACTGTACCACTTACGAAATATACTTCTGAGCAAAGGCTTCTTACTGCACATCAGATGACGTGCTTGCTGCGCCAATTGGGCTCATACACAACCTACTATCCTCGTTGCCTCCAGTCGCATGCTGTTCCACCAGTTCCCACAAAAGCAGGAAACGTCTGTTTCAGCGCTGAACGCCTGAAGCACCTTGCATAATTTCGAATTCCATGGAGTTGGAAATCAGTTATAGGATTCGTACCCCGAATAAGCTGCATCCTACACGACGTACATACATAGCGAAAGAATTCCTTACACACGGAACGCATAGCATGGGCCGTCCATTTGTGGTGCGTACACGTGTTCCGAGACAATGTCCACTCGGGTAAATATTTTTCCCTCTGATTTATTCAATATAGCAGCAGCAATCTTAAAGACAGTTGGCATTGAAAGGCCGCAGTAAACTGCATTTATCAATAAAGTGCACAACATGGACATCTGACTTGTTTCAAAAAACTCAAACTGGCTCTGATCCCGCCTACTTTAATAACAGGCCACAACCTTGTCGTGTCAGAGGTATAACTGACTGTGTCTTGGAAGTTTATGGGTTCCCTTTGTGTAAACCGTGCTGTATATTTACATGTATGTATAAGGAATCCAACAATGGGTCAGCGACTGGGAGCAATCAACGCAAAATATTCTATGCTCAATGTTTTCGTACTGTGTCCTTGACATACCCGTTGGAATAAACATATGCATGCCGTGGAAAACATTGGACGCTGAACAAACGCTCGCGCAACGCGACATTTCCAAGAAGCCCCCATAATTCAACAAATTCAAGGCCAAACCCAAGCGCTACAACGTCTTATTTTTGTTCCCGAAGCAACCAGCGCGGTATCAACACTCGGCCGTCAGATGCCATCCGTTTCTCGTATTTCTTGACCTTGCAAAACATCAAAAGGGGTACGACAACAACAACTCTCAGCGCTCGGTGGTCCCCACAGATTAGATCCCCCGGCAGCCCACCGAAACACACACCACATCGATCGCGTCGCTTGCGACGTTCCACAGGTCTTCAAGTGGCCGATAAGACGTCACAGCCGCGCAATCACGGCCGCTACCGGCGACACACTCTCGCCCACTACTGTCAACGGCGCTGGGCGTTCCCCAGGGGCATTGGCTTCAATCAAGCGCGCGCGGCCAGCGAAGACGAAACGGAAAACGCACCGCTCGCGAACGAGACAGGCACCCGGGTCGGTTGCGCAAGTAGGGGCATTCGAGCGTGCAACTTCGCGGTCTGGTAAAGCACACGAGCAGTGTCCGCGGCGTTATCGCGCGACACCGCGAGCGAGCAACGCGTGTTTTCCTCGTGCGCCTGTCAAAGCCGCGGCCGGGAATTGAAGGAGAGCGCCTCTCTCCGCGAGGCCTTCGCTCAAGGCCTCGCGGGCGAATCTCTGCCCCGCCGCGCGTCTGTTTACGACGAGCAGGTCGCGCGTTCCGCGAGGCACGCAATGCGCCACTCACCAGATGAAGTCCTTGCAGTGTGAGCAGAAGGTGGGCTGCTTGAAGAAGCGCGGTATGAACTTGTGGCCCTTCACTTCGAAGATGTTCTTCTTCTTGAGGGCGCCCTTGCGCGCGCGCAGCCGGAATCCCGACGTGAACTGCTCCGAGAGGTCTTCGCCGTCGTCGCCCATGGCGATCCGTCGACCTTGCCTGCCTCTGCGGCGCTAAGGTGCGAGGCCACACAACACCGTGCACGGCGAATGCGCCCAGGTCCCACTCGGGAAGCGCGGCAGCGGCGACCTGCTGCTCCGACTGCTGCTGCGGCGACGCAAGCGCACTGCAAGCTGATGCCGGTCACGGCATGCAGCGCCACCGCGGACGCCGCCCGAAGCGCGTCGCCGTTGACGTCCTTTGCCTGCTGCGATCGTGCACTGTTTCCAAAGGCCTGCCACTTTTTATTCGGGTTGTTGTGCGTGAACTTGGTGCCGGAGTTTTCGTTGAAACTCGAGCCGAGAGTCCGCCACTTCGTTCTCAATCATGATTAGTTGGCGAAACTGCCAGGCTCGATCGCCACGATAAAGCCGCCTACTCGTTTAAAGCGGCACCTAATTAAGTCGAGGCGAGGAGAGGCTGCACTTCGCTTGATTGAGGACGGCAAGCTGTTTCCAAATTTAGGACACCCCCTCTACAACGAGGTTTCGTCTCGCGTTGTCTTTTGTTCTAATTGGTGAACAGGACGCCGAGGCGAACCAAGACGCTGGCCAGCTGTTCGGGCGGTAGCGGACAACTAGCGTCATCTGGGAACAGGCGCGAGAAGCGAAACATAATTGGAGGCTGCGCGACAGACGCAGCAAGCGGTGTTACGCGTTGACAGGCAGACACTGCTGATGAAAGCTTTGAAAAGTTACTCAGCCGATGCGCTTCCGACAGCTTTCAGCTATAAAGTACCGTTGACAACCACGCTCCCACGTTTCTCGTCGATATACGTTCTCGCAAACTCCTGCCATCGATTTGCAGTAAGGCGGGATGTTTAAACAGTCTGAAAGACATTGGTGATCAATTATGTATTTTTAACCTGAAATTTTAGCGTGAAATATTCCCTACTTGGGTCAGATTCAGATGTCATTGCACAGGTTTAAAGCAGTAATTACGAACGTTGTCTGTCATGCAGTTCGCCATCCATAGGTGATGGAGAATATATTACCGGTGAAACAAGCGGTAACAAAAATATACACAAAAATACCTCCACACTGTTCTAGACTTCTATACCGTATATTTTACGTACCTACCCCCCCCCCCCCCCCCCCCGAATGCCTGCTGTGAGATGCAACTCCAATCTTAGTATTTGTCGACGAATTAACTTGCGGCATGATTATATTTCAAAACCACTATGAAAACTTTCGGGCTTCGTCTTCCCTGTCCTCATTACCTACTCCACTTTTCCAATATAGGTGATATGTGATCCAAAAAGTTGAGGTAATGAACTGCTTTTTGCCATTAGTCAGACGGTAGGCAGCATAATGCACCGCACACAATGTCCCTGACTCATAACTCACCTTCAGTTCATCTTTTGTTAATTCGTTGTATTTACCCGATCTTAGCCAGGTCATTCGGAATAAAGTCAGCTTTAAATAATGATTGTAATCTGCTCGGCCAACCCTACCTTGTGCTCCATAACGTGTTGTAAAAATAATTACCCAGTTTTGCATATTTCTTTCAGCTTGTGGGTTTTGATTTTGAACGCACATTTTAGGTTTTTATCGTGAGTAAGTATGCAGCTGAACATGTTTTCGTGTAATTTTCTGGCGATTACAAGCATGCATTCGTGTGTTTTTCGTATGCGTCCTCCAAAGAACTCTCCTGTACCCCCCCCCCCCCCCCCCGGTACTGGCGTGAGCGAGGAAGGCGGGAGGGGGGTAAGCCCCCTACACACCACCTATCCACACAGAGAGAGTCCGCCGAAATTTTCGACCCCAGAGAAACGGGGGAATGGACAGGGCCACGAACAGTACCCATCCCGGAAATAACGACCATGGGCAGATGATTATTTTTATTTCACAACTTGCAAGCACCAATGCATACCCGACTTCGATGTCTTCTCGCAAGACTACAATCTGGTATTTCGCAATTTCCCTAGGAAATGATTAGCAGAGCAATGAGAAGGTCATTTAGAGCACGGCACGGCATCCTGGAGCTTTTACATTAAATGATGAATTGTTCATTTTCTTTCGGTCTTCACTATATTTTGTGTGTTGTGTTTGTCTTAAGTCTTTTTACTCCTTTCGTATTCTCCCCTTCCTTATTTATCAAGGTCAACCCTGTCCTCCAAAAACGTAATGTTGAGTACGCCACCGCTCCGTGGTCTCCTAATGCGGCCATTACGCGGAGGCAGAGGAAAGATGTTCGGGGGCTTGTTATAAACCACGGATTTATTGATTACTTGGTTCATATAATGAGTAAAGTCAATTGTTGACCAAAATTTCTATCATCTAGATGTTGTCTCGGCTGATGGAAATCTAGATTGCCAGCGTACCCGGGTAATTATTGCTTGGGGAACAAGGAGCTGCATAACAAGTTGTATATAATAACCAATAGTGTGAATGGGCTGCAATCGTCAAGCTCTTTGAAGTGCTTCGTTTTGTAGACTGGAAATAAACCGAAATTATTACGGACACGTTAGAGGTGCCTTTATTGTCCCGGAGCATTCCGATTACACTTGCGTAAAATTTCCCAACTACCATATGTCCTCCATCCCTTATATTAAATCCGGAGTTACTTCATCTCATGCAGCTTTTCCCCTGTTGATCGTCTTGAGTGTCTTGTGTCAAGGGCACCCCCTGAGAGGGGATGCATCAAAACCCCCAGAAAAAAATGGGAAAAAAAAGAACAAAGAAATGCCAATTTGAACGGCGCGCCAGTAGCGCACCAATGAGCGATTGATTGATTCACCAATGAGCGAACGCCAACGCCTAAACCTCGATGCATCATGGTCAAATATGGCAGCGCACTGATCAGCCAATCAGAGAACGCGCGCTGGAGACCAGTGGCGTGACGACCATATATGGACATGAAAAGGCAAGGAGCCAATGAGAGTGCGCCGCGATCAAGCCAGAGGGTTAAAAGCCGGGCGCACAAGAGACAACGGGGAGGCAAGAAACCAAGAGGCGGTAGGAGCACGTGGGCTTCAAGGAACGAGCCAGGGGGACGTGGCCAGGCCATCGACTATGCCTACCAAGCCTGGGCGGGAGCGGGCCGACTTCGCATCGGCTGCGGCATCCTAGGCGCACCACGAACCTGTGTCTTCGTGGCCCCAGCGGCGGCGGTCGGGCACCTTGCGGCCAACGTCCACGCTCCGTCGACCTTCGTTTCGACGGCCCCGAAAGGCTACGACCGTGCCGAGACTACCTGGGACCTCCAGCTGCAGCAAGCTACCAGGGTGTAGCCACAGAGGAAACGTCAGGCCCCGCGGAGCCCACGCCGTCCAAGGAACGACCGAGCGCATCGAACGCCGGCATCGAAACAAGGCGAGGACGGCTACCACCGGGTCGTGGCCACGCAAGGGTGCGACACGTCAGCGCCGACGGCCGGGGTAGGCCGGTCCAGTAGGGACGCATTCATAGGACACTACTAGGGCGTTGTGGTGGTAGAGAGGTCACCTAGAAGGTGATTGAGTGGATTTGAACAAATTAATGATTGATGATTGTAGGATTTAACGCGCCGACGCAACGCAGGCGATGAGGCGCGCCGCAGTGGAGGGCTCCGGATTAATTTCGACCACCTAGGGATCTTTAACGTGCGCCGAAATCTAGTACACAGGCGTTCTTGCTTTTCGCCTCCATCACAAAAGCGGCTGCCGCGGCCGGGAATCGAACCCACGACCTCGTGCTCAGCAGCGCAACGCCTTAGCCACTGAGCCACCGCGGCGGGTGAACAAATTAATGGTGTAGGAATTTATTTTAGAGACCTTTGAATTTTGATTTAAATTGTATTTTGGGATTTTTTAGTTGGAGATTTGAGTGTTTATTGGTTGAGTGCAATAGATTTATTAAGTGGTTTGCTTGACGGTTTTCCTAAGTGTGCATTAAATGTATGTTTTGTTAAACACGTCAACGGCTTTCCTGTGCCCATCTCTGAGCTGGCCAAGACAACCTCACCATCATTCACGTGACGTTAAGCTTGATGTATTAGTGGTGTCTAGCGTCACTAAATAAGCCTTTATTTAGTGACGCTGTAGCCCTGCCACCTTACGGGTGGTTTCTATTGCGTTTGAATTTTTTCCCCCAAATTATTTTATTTTACGCGAGGGAACTTCAGTGAGGCTATGATGCGCGCCTAGCGGAGGGCTTGGTATAATTTCGACCACATGGATACCTTTAACGTGCACGGCCAGGATCCACCGTGCGTCCTCTGCCATGTTTCGCGTTAATATGTTGTACCGGGATGGGAGGTTATTGTGGAGCGTTGCAACTTTGTTGTATATAGTACACAGGACAGAAGCATTTGTTTAGAACAAAGACTTTTTTTTAATTTCCCGTCTTCTGCTACATTGGCTTAGGATAATTTAGCGAAAGCTACTACACCACTCTCCATTCTACACTACTCAAATACAAGCATACGCACCTGCAGAACACACGCAAAACAATTGGCACCCGATGTGTAACCGCCCAAATGGCGTGCAGCACCTATAAACAATAAGCAATGTCTTAAGACCCCTATTTCCATAGCAGAACTCAAACAAGCAACAGCGGAGACAAAACGACATACGGCATCCTGCCGCGACCGTCTCGCAAACACGATGCTTCGCAATTTTAATGAAACATACTACGACCTTCTGCTTATTGTCATGAGCAAAGAATGAGACAGACATTGTCTACCTTCGAAATGTAAGGAAGCTGCAGTCCATTTAATTCCAAAAGGGGGTAAATCTATCGAAATGGGAGATGTTCGGCCCATATCACTTCCCCACTTGCCTATGAAAGGACATGGAATACATCATTCTAAAACCGTTGACTCGTTTTCTTTATAAGGTTTACTCGCTACGTTGCCAAAAATCCGGCTTCAGAACGCCGCCTGGGCACAAGATGTCATTCTATAGCTTAAGGGAGACGGGAGACATTCCTAACATCGCAACGACAGAAATGCGAGCGCACTGGATCTTATTAAGGCGTTCGATAATGCCCCAGTCACGGCATTCTTAACAGATGGAAGCTACCGAATTAGGCTCGCGAGTGTATGCGGAACTTTTGACAGCGTAGCTATTGTAGCACAGGCCTTGACTCTTCTGTTATCTGCTGGTGTCGTACTACGCTCCCTCCGAAAAGGTTTCTCCGCCCCGCCCCCCCAAAAAAAAAAAAAAAACGGCTACCAGTATAGATAAAAAAATCATTAAAAGAACAAGACATGGGCATACGGGCTTCATATTTTGAAACGAGACGGCTTATATTTCCCCTGAAAACTTGTATTTCTAGCAATGCATTTGTGTTTAGAGGCGAAGCCGACTTTAAAAAAGAATCGGCATGAGTTTTGTTTTGTAGGTTGGCTTTTCCACATTGCCTGTTGCGCGGTGAAGCATGACAATCTAAGGCGGAAGTATGATTACAGAAAGCGGCCTGAACTCTTGGGTTATCGACAGTATCCGAAACAAATTATGTGACAATTGGCCGCTAAGGTGAAGCTAACATTATGGTGAGTTCTATTGTCATAATTGGCAAGCACAGTGAAGTTGTAAACGTTGCAGAATTTCACTGCCTGCGGTCAATACATGGCCATGTAATCAAGAACTATGATTACAGAAAACAGCGCCAGCTCTTGTGTTGTAGGAAGTAGCCCGGAATAAATTGTGACAATCATCCTCTAAGACGACTCTAACGTGACGTGCAAGAAAAAAACCGAGTCTAATGGGAATCTTCGTAAATACCACCCACAGCCCCTCTGTTTCTGCAGATTTCACAATGGGTGGGACTGGTTTAATTTTTTTGCTAAATCGAACACTACCCATTGCAGTTGGATCACACTCCTCAAAAACCATGGAATCGGCCTGGTGGAGGTACCCCCCAAGGGTCCACACTGTACCCAGTTCTGTTTAACCTGGCAATGTGGGGAATCTTTCTGGCCGTTGAAACGGTATCAGACATCAAGTACACCCTATCCGCCGATGACATAACAACGTGAATACCCGAGATGTCCCTCCACATATCCAAGACACCCATCAAGAAGCCTTCGATACAGTGAAAAAAGAGTCAGCACAGGGCTCCACGATATAAGTCAAAGGCCACAACGCATTAAATGCGTTCACAGTTAGTAAGCCAGAGCCATGGAGCAGAATGCGTCCTCGACTCGCACCCCGGACTCCGTGGGGTTTATTCCCAGCCGAATTTTCCGAATTTTGTCTTAAGTTGAATTACTTCACCTTTGTTCTCTTGGCACCATCGGCGATTTGTGAGCCGTTCCGATGTTACAGAGCTCAGGTGGCGGCTTTTCTGCTGCTCAATGGGCCGTTTAATGCTATCGTACTAATATGTTAAGCTAGACGTACAGAGCGATGAGTTAACGTAGATTGAAAAAATAGATATAGGACAAGCACAAGAAATGCACATAGACAGATCGTATTTTGCACCCTCGTACAGTCGTTATATTTGTCCGTATTCTCTCATGCAATAAAGAAACAAAAAATGGCGCAACCGGCTAGACATTCGGCTTCTCATCGCGAGGGGCCCATGTTAGATACCGGCCACGGGAAGAGTTTCTCTCTTGAGGCGCTTCGCGTTTCATCATCAACATCCTCCTCATCATCATGTGCTCTTTGTCGATACTCAATGGACAAAGCTAACTTCCTGCAGCGCATTCTGGTGTTACCATCTACGGCACAAGGGGGCATAGAAAGCTTCGCTCAAAAAACCTCGGCGTCGCATGCCCCCGCGCGAGGGACACGAGTAAATGCAGAGCATTGGGGGTGGGGCACGTGGCGTAGGTTTGGTAGCTGCGGTGGTAGTTGTAGATGGTTGTTGTCGTAGGGGTTGGGTAGTTGGGTTGCGAGACGAGAGACGTAAGTACGTAACGTGTTATTTAATGCGGTACTGGTTGAAGGTGTTCCTTCCATCGCTTATGAACTTCGACGACGACCAAACTCGAGAAGTAAGCAGAACAGAGCGCAGAAGTAGAAATGAGTGAGCCGTACCGATACCCGCTTTATATTCGTAGCGCGCGCAGTAGAGGGAGAGGAGGGTAGAACCTGCTGCTGCACGCCGCTTTCAGCTCCCGGAGCACGCGCATGCGCGCCCCACTCTGTTGTTTGAGAGCGAGGAGGAGCGGGGGAGGGGCGCACGTGCTGGCTGGCTGAGGACGCCGATCGCCAACGGAAGGGGGACATTGTGAGTTAAAGAAGATTGATTGTAGGGTTTAACGCGCCGACGCAACGCAGACGATGAGGCGCGCCGTAGTGGAGGGCTCCGGATTAATTTTGACCACCATGGGATCTTTAACGTGCGCCGAAATCTCGTGCACACGGGCGTTTTTTGCTTTTCGCCTCATCAGAATCAATGCGGCCGCCGCGGCCGGGAATCGAACCCCGCGACCTCGTGCTCAGCAGCGCAACGCCTTAGACCACTGAGCCACCGCGGCGGGTCGTGAGTTAAAGAAATGCTCTGCATTTAAAATTACTTGAGGATATCTATTGGTGTATTTTTAAGAATGCGTGAGCACCGCGTACCTCTCCCCCCGCGAACTTGAGGTTTGCCCCGATGCCATGACTTGAGCCCCGAAGTGGCTCAAAGTCCGCGACGTGGGGTTTATCGCGCACCGTGCTTAGCGCTCTAACCGCAGTGGTCATGCTGCTCGCTTTATCAGCGCACTTGGCTGCCTGCTGATCCATTTGTTTCATTTCATTTCATTTCATTTCATCCTCATTTTGATTTATTTCATTTATTTCATTTACCACCGGTGTCAGCATATCGTCGCCATTCTTCCCACTCCGTCCTCTTTTGCTGCGCGCGCTGTCTGCAGAATGCATTCTCCTACGCATACAGGGTGTTGTGTCGATAATTGGAACATTTTAAAATTTTCCTGAGCGAACCGCCGCTCTGTTCGCGCTCAACCTTCACACGAAGGTCGCATTTTGTGCTGTCTATTTTGTTTGACACCGGGAACAGTGACGGTACTTACCTGTTTATCCTGAAAATAAATAAAAACGATTTTCGCCTATGGGAAAATGGCGGCTGATTTGGACGTGCGAGCCCGAAAACCGGGTTTTCTGATGGTCTGCTAGCTCATTCCTAGGTGCATTTTCTGATCGTCTGCTGCACCATTTGGCTCCGTCCTACCGTGAATTCCAAACGTGCGTTTCGCTCTGCATACCCCAGGTAGTTCCGTCGTTCCAACATCAACTTGCGCTTGCTCGCACGTCCAAATCAGCCACCTTTTCCATAGGCGAAACTTGCGCTGCTCGCATCGTTTTCATTTATTTTCAGAATACACAGGTAAGTAACATCGTTGTTCGTATCAAAACAAAAATAGACCAAAAATGAGACCACAAAATGCGACCTTCGTGTGAAGTTTGAGCGCGAACAGAGCGGCGGTTCGCTCCGGAAAATTTTTTAGAGTGTTCCAATTATCGTCGCAACAAGCGGTGGCGGAAGTCACAAGACCCATCGAGGCAGATGCAGCTGGCGTGCCGAGCTTCTTCTTGTCGTCTCCATGGCAACGTGGCCAGCGTTGCGAAAGCAGCCTTGTCGAGGGGCTAGCTCCACTCTTTCGTTCTCTGCTTCTTTATCGCTCTCTCTGTTGGCAGGGCACCGCGGAAATTTCGCCGACGTGCCCTGTGTAATATTTCACACAAAGAACACCCCGTGAGTGCGACGGAGATGCATCCACGACTGAACCCACACTAGGGTGGCTACCCTACCCACACAAACTGCAGGGAGAACCAAAACGTAGGCAAAAAATGCGGGAGTGCCTAAGGTGACGTCATGTGAGCGCTGTTCGCAGATACGCCAGGGCATTTCGAATCTTACCCTCCCATCAAAGTAGGGGAAGGCCGGGGATTTGCGGACTCCTTCCCCGCGTTGGTGAGTGCTTGCATTCGGCGCGGCATCGAAATTCGGCTTTTCACAGCTTTAAAAAACAACAGCTTGTCGATAATTAACATGAATCCACCCTTAATTAGAATAGAGCCCGGACGCTTCTCGGCGTTGTGAAGGGTATTTTCTCAACACCTCTCAGGACCGGAGCCTAATTAGGATAACACGCTTGTACAGAGGGGACAACGCGATATTTTGCAATCATTGCACAACTAAAAGAAAGGTGAGTAGGTGACCAAAGAACAAGGAAAGACAAAAAGAGCTGTGGAGGTGCTGGGTATCGATCCCAGTACCTCTCGCATGCTAAGCGAGCGCTCTACCATCTGAGCTACACCCCCGTGCTACGGGCGGCGGCAATGGGAGCCCGGCAGGTGTGGCATGCGGTGTGAAGTAGCGGAGCACGCGAGGGTAGCCGAGGTGGCAGCGGTCGATTGCAACCGGTTTCCGCACGGGTTTTCCGTTTCACGTTCTAATGTTCCCTGTCTCGCCTTGCACGTGGACGAGATTGCGCGTATGGATTTCTTGGCGTGCAGGCAGAGTTTCGGCGGAAGATTTATTACACGATACTCTGAAAGAAAAAAAGAACGGTTCGACGACAAGGCACCATTCATAGCGTGTACACACGCGTTGGAGTACTTACCTTCCTGGAATTCCCCTCCTTTCCCCTCCTTCCGTTTATCTCACTCCCGCCCTCACAGTGTTGTTGTCCTGGAGGATTTTACCTGGTTCTTCGGATGACAAGAGTAATATCAATGTCGACGAAGGTCGGGATGCCTTGACGCACATTCATGAGCAAACGGGTACGAATTCTGGCAGAGCAGATTTCGGGTAACTTCTGTGAACTCGACGACTGTTTTAGTGGACGATTCTTCCCTTCCTAAAGATTCCAATCACGCGCACAATGACTGCTAGCGAACCACAGCAGATGAGAAATTCTCTTGAAGGACTGATCGTTTGGTCCGCAATCTTTTGGCCATGACTACGTACGCACGGACGAAATTAACATCGTCGTATTCGGGTAAAAAACAATTTGTTAACACATGCCCACGGCTGTATTTGTCGCAGTTGTCCTGTGCGCTACCACGCTGCCCGTACCCTTCCGGCTGGTCCAGGAAAGGCCAGGCTCCCACGACATGCAAAGCGTCGAGCGCGCATGCGCGCACTGGCTTTGCCGACTCGTCATCGGCTCCCCCGCAAGATTACATGCACGTACGCAAGCACACGCGCATGCACCCACGCACAGCAAGATTTCTTCCGTCGTCAATCTGTCGAACGGGTTTCCTGTCCGTCGCTCTCAGTCCTAGTGTCCTCCATCGAGTGCACCACACCAAATTTCCCCTTGCAATGGGGAACAAAAACAAAATGCAGCCCAGCCCGCTTATAACAAGCACGTCGAGGAACGGAAATCAGTTCGTCATATCCGCTTTTCGCTATATCTGAACATAAAATATCTGTTATACAACGGGTAACGGGAAACGAAGATTTGCTCTTCATGGCCGGGATGTCGTAAAAATGGACCACATCTTTCCGCGGGGGGAAACCATGGGGTGATGCGACGCATCTGGGGGGTTTCCGTTAGGTTGTTTCCATTATATCGTTTCCATTTGTTGTTTCCGTTATGTTGTTACGTAATCATGCGTAAGACCCCTAACGTACGAGTGCCACAATTACGGTTGCGCCGACCATCGCGGTAGCAGACCTGTTAGTCTCCATTCAAGTCATCGGTGGTCATCGGAGCGGCGGCGGTAGAGCGACTGAGCGGAGCGGCGCAGTTATCGCGTTTATATGTACCGCGCGTTAACAGAGAGGGGAATGAGAGAGAGTATCGCATGCGCATGTGTTAACCGAGCGCTAACGCGCGCTGACGCACAGCTGGCATGGCGAGGGGAGCGAGCGCTAACGCAAGATGGCGCTGCGGTGAGAGCGGCGTTACCGCGCAGCTGGCGTGGCGAGGAGAATGGGGGAAGACGTGCGGATGGACGCCGGATGCATGCATGGAGGGACAAGGCGAGTTAAAGAGATGCGTCGCATCTAAAAACCGGGTTCGCTATAGGTGGGCTGTAGTGTAGCTAGTTTTGTGGGAAATGCTACTCCGAAGTAACGCATCCTTACTCGGAGCAATAGGCCGATACGCACTAGAGAGTGGTCTCTACAAAGCAGCATAGAGCGAGCCTGACCATGTGTTTTTTAGGCGGCACACGAGAACGAAGACGCCCACGAAAGGACCTATGATCCCACAATGAACTTTAGTGGTATCCCCCTTCATCCCTCCCTACTTACTTCCTTCCCCACCAAAGAGCTTCGTGCCTCCTTTAAATAAAGCATATTCATTCATTCATTCATTCATTCATTCATTCATTCATTCAAGGTTGCCTCTTGTGATAAACACCAGCATTCTTCGTTTTTGTCGCGAGCCCAGCGCTAAAAAGAAGGCGTTGCAGTGAAGACAAGGCTTACGACGTTGAGAGTGCAAGAAAAAACAACAAAAAAAAAAACGGGCTCGCACTTCGGCGTCATGCCTGTAAATCTAATAATATTTGCACAACCAGGCTTATTTTTTATTTGTGGGCTCATGGTTACCTAGGATTTAGGGTAATCCCCAAAACAATTAATTTGTTCGAAATAAAATATTATTTGTGCGATTACTTAATCAGACGCTGTCTCTGTAAATCAATAGATACTTGCATTAAAGGCTTAATTTTTCATTTGTAAGTTCATTTTGCCCTAAACTTAGAAAAAAACGCTCGCAGAATAAAGCTTATATATTCGAAATGAAAATTTAGGGCTGCGAGGGCAAGGTCGAGTCAGAAAACAGTAATGGGACGATCTCCAAATGGGAAACCTATGAGCATTTTGAAAGATAAATTATAACACAATGAACTTCTTGTCTCTGAGATCGCCATGATAAGCAATTGATTAAATTACTAAATTACGGGAAGAAAAAGTAACCGCACCTGATTACCCATTAGTTAAAGTAACTGGTGTACTTTAATTGTAGCAGTGTCACTACTCCCATGCATGCAGCTAGATGAGTAGTTGCTAAACTGCTAGGCTTCAAAAAAATCTCGGACACCTAAGGACTTCTAACTACTTTTGGATGCTAAAGCATTAATGTCCAATTAGACGCCTCTGTCCAATTAAACATGTGTTAAGGACTTATTAGTAGAAATTAAGAAGAAGAAATGGGCGTGGACAGGGCATGTAATGCGAAGGCAAGATAACCGTTGCTCATTAAGGGTAACAGAGTGGATCCCTAGAGAAGGCAAGCGTGACAGGGGGCGACAGAAAGTAAGATTGGCAGATGAAATCAAGAAGTTAGCGGCGATAAATTGGTCGCATTTAGCACAGGACCGGGATAATTGGACATCTATGGGATATGCCTTTGCCCTGCAGCGAGCGTAGACAGGCTGCTGCTGCTGCTGCTGCTGCTGCTGACTACTATGATGACTATGATGATGATTTCATTTCATTTGTTTCAACCTTAAAGGCCCGAGGGCATTACATAAGGGAGGGCAAGTGACGAGGTACAGAGCAATGTTCAAACATAACACACACAAAAAAGGAAAAGAAAACACACAGATACCAGAATCGAATACATGTAGACAGTAAAAACAACCAGAAACGCCAGTGTTGTCTGAAAAATAGAATTAAAATATTAAGGTGCGTACAAATCTAGAATTCTTGACAGAAATACATGAGATAAGCAAATTATCGGTAACAAATGTGATGAAACGCCTCTAAATGGTTCTTTGAGTTTTGTGCTTTGTCGTCATCGTCGCCTATATAGAGAATGCAGAATGGCGTTCGGCGTTCGCCAGTATACCTCTACAAGTACGTTCTACGCTCTGCAGTCAATGGGAGGTTCAGGGGACTCCCATTTGAGGCGCCATTTATTTATTTCCGACATGTTACAGTGCTCAGCGCGAATTTTTCCGATATTCCGATACCCTACAGCCCACACTCCTGGAACGCGCACACAATCAACTTTTAAGGCCTAGACTTTTAAGGCCTGACGAATGCCGCCATGACGTCACAAAGCAGCGGTGGAGGCAGTGCCCCGGTCGCAGTAGAGGAGTGCATTCAGCATGCACTGAGAAGTAATGAACATGCTACCTCCTCTGTCGATGAAAAGGAATGTATATACAGCTGAAAATATGTAATGACAACTAGAGGTCACACATTCTAACATTTTCCTACTCCTAGCCGCCAAAAAAACGTGCTTGCTCGAAAGGATAGGCAAGCGCTTGAAAACGACGTTCGTCCAGCTTCCAGCACTACATTTACAGCGTGGTAGTAAACAGAAACAGAGATATCTGATGCCCGAAGCTCAGTTTTCTTCATCGATTATTTTTTTTGTATATTCAATTGGCAACATAAATCTTGGTCTAATTGATATATGAAACAAAAAAAAACAGTTTGAACGCACAGTCATAGCCCCATCTCCGAAAGAATTACCTACACGTGAAGCATTCCCGAATGTTAAAATAAACAGAAACGACTGGTAGAAGGGAGTTTACGTCTGATGTTTAGCAAAAATTAAAGACAATTGACCCTTTTCGGGTGATAATGCGTGTTTGGCAAACATTATCCCTTCTTAGTTGCGATTGAGTCGGGTAGGCATGGGAAGGTAGTTAACAAATACCACTGCCAAATCTTAGGTAGGTCACAAGGCATTGAGCATGCTTTATAAACGAGATCAAAAGACTGAGAGCCTTTTTCTTAACCAGTTTATTTAGATCGCAAACAAATGCACTTTCACAGAATGTTTTGCCTAGCGTTTGCAACTTTTTCTTTTTTGAGTACGAATGAGCTTCAAAAATCTCGTCATACGTTAATATACAAGAGTTTCCCTCAAGAATGTTCGTGTACACAACACTTGTTTCTGAACTAGCTCGCTGGTGTGTCGGTCGTCGTATGTGTCAAAATCTGACGACTCGTCGTTGGTTAGGAGCTTTGCGGTAAGGTCTGTAACCAGCTAGCGCTGGTTCGATAGCTTCTAAAACACTTCATCTTGTGACAATTGCTCCACGATGGCATAATTGTGCGCGACAGCGTTTCAGCGTTTACACACACATCGCTGGATGCCCGAGGCCTCCTCGATCCGTCGCTCTGATGACGTCATAATGCTTTTCTGCGACTGACACTGAAATCACCTTATTCAGTGTCAATGTTTCTCTGCATTTCTCACATTTGAGCTTGTTTGTTCGTCATCGTACAAGTCCCGTTAATTACATCTTCGGCTAAGAAGTGCGCGAAGCTCGCAGACTTCTAAAAAACGAGTCCTCGTTTACATCCAACCTTTTTTTGGGGTGTAAGCGCAGCGCTAAATAGACTTCCAATATAAAGTGGTTTTTTTAAGGTGAAACGTTGCGCACTCTTAATTGAGCTCGAAACTTTTCTGATGGAGGCGAAAAACAAAAACACCCGTGTGTTCGAGATTTCGGCGCACGTTAAAGATTCTCAGGTGGCAATCAATCAATCAATCAATCAATCAATCAATCAATCAATCAATCAATCAATCATCAATCAATCAATCAATCAATCAATCATCACCGATCGATCAATCAGTCAACCAATCGATCAATCAATCAATCAATCGATCGATCGCTCGTGCTCGAAAGCGCGAAGAAAATTCCACGGGATAACTCACCCTCAAATACTGCTAAGGAAAAGTTATCCGGTGGAATAGCGCGCACACAATTCCTGCGTAGTTCCTCGTACTGGGGAAATCCGAAAACGCGCACTTTTCACTTGAGGGGTCGTAATTCCTACGGCACCGAGGGACGCAGCACTTCTTCGGCATGGCGAATTCAACAAGACGGTGTTGCTTCAAGTTGAAACCATCGCCACAACATGGCTGATATTCACAATTTAAAAACAGTGAGGAAACCCACGCAACCGCAGTAAAACGTGCACTCACGTGCACCCACGTGCTCTGGCAACAAACTGACGTGCGTGGTGTGCTGCGGCACTACTTGTCATCATCATCATCATCGTCGTCAGCCTATCTACGCCCACTGCAGGGCAAAGGCCTCTCCCATTATTCTCCAATTACCTCGGTCCTGTGCCTACTTGTACTCCGCAGTAAAATATAGTGCGCTTTCACTACAACAACTTCCCGCTAAGTGACTGTATTTTGTTAGAGAATTGCTTTTTTTATCTTATTCAAATATCACCGCAAATCAGAACAAATATACTTTTGTTGTATTATTGCGGCTCAATTACTGGAACGACATGAAAACATGTGCAGAAAAAAAAAAATTTTTCGGAGGGATCTTCCGCGCCTTTCTCCGCAGCCTTGGCCTCCGCTGCCACTTCATCACTTCAGCTATCCGTGACGCAAACAGTCTTCCTAGAAGGCAGTGACACAACCCATTACTACCTCCCCTCTCCACCCGTTTCTTTCCTGAGCAATGGGAGACACTGTTGACCAGCTGTTGTCAACTGAAGAACCAGACCCTCGTGGTGACGCGGGCGAAGACGGCTAGGGCACTAGTTTCCGGAATATAGTATTTCCACTCTTACTTGCGAGCTCACTAAAATGTTTTTCTTCCTTTCTCTACACACGCCGCCGAGTGTCCGCGCGCTATGGAACGCGTAGCATCCAATGGGCGCACTCCTTCCGAACCTGCCACCGTGATGGTGCATGTCTGGATCTAAGGTCATTGATCTTGTCCTTTCGAGACTATAGCAACCACAATCCCTCCTGTCTGGAGCGACCCGTGCCAACCGCTATTCATAAGCGTAAAGAGGGTTGACAGAGACGACGGACGTAACCTCATCCCTCCTCTTCTCTTGAGGTGAGGAACCGCCGCTTCTCCACTCGAGCGTAACAATGACATGTCACGCGCTCCTCGCACAGGAGTGACACGGGCGCCTTTGTGGGGCGGTGGTGTCCTCAAAAGAAGGCATTTAAACCGGTCGGCCGCGAGCTCCGGTAAGCTTTGTGGGGCCGGTGGTGTCCTGAAAACCGCAAAACAGGATCAAAAGAAGGCATATGAAGAAGGAGGAGAGAGAGAGAACTCTTTAATGTGGGCATAGACCGGTCAGATGGGGATGATCACAATGCAGTGAGGTGAATGTGAGAGATCGACCGAAAAGAAAAAATACTTTATTAAATGCCGGCAACAGACGTAGTGTTGCGACTACGCCCGGACGGAGCCATTCGTCGGTCTTTGGGCACTCTACTAGATACGGGCACGTCGCTACTCACTGCAGTGGTGGTGCCCCCTTCCCCGGAGGGAGGTGGCGCCCCGCAGCTTTCACTCCGGTGCTGCCGTTCGAACCGACAGGATCTGCTGGACAGCTGAAAGAGAAAAAAAGTTAAATAAAATGGCACGCAATGTGTCAAGGAAAAACTCGAAATGAAGTTAAGCAAAAGAAAGAAAAATTGAGCGAATGAGCCCAGGAAGCGCAGAGCGCCTAACAAAAAAGGAGCAAAGGTACATGACGACGCAAACGCGTACAGACGTAGCCATGCGCACAATGGAAGAATTACAGTTTTGTCTAGTCCTAATCTGCAAAAAACGCAGAAGATTTTTGTCCCTAAATATGAGTCATTGTTGTTGTCCCAGGCCTTCAGTTGTATGAAGAAGGAGTAAAATAATACACCTTTATCGGATAAACCACGTATCGGTGTACATTTAAATCATTCGTAGATGTGTTTACTTAGTGCGCGAAAAAAAATTGTCGCGTGTGTTCGTTTTTAGATGCGACGCATCTCATTCACTCGCCTTGTCCCTGTATCCATACGGCGTTGTTGTCGGCGTTGTTGTCGGCGTTGTCAGCGTCCACCCCTCCCCCATTCTCCTCGCCGCGCGAGCTTGCTCTCCCTCTCCGCCGCTCACCCCCTCTCCTCTCCGATAGCGAACACTCTCTCGCGAGGGGCATTGGATTGGATTGGATGGATTCGATTGCTTGGCTTGGCTGGCTTGGCTTGGCTTGGCTTGCTGTCTTGGCTTGGATTGGATTGGATTGGATTGGATTGGAACTCTGCGATGCTTCGCATCACCTCAGGGTTCCCCTCGGGAAGATGGTGTAATTTTTCTAGATGCAACGCATCTCATTCACCCGCCTTGTCCCTGCTTCCGGCGTTGTGGTCGTCGGCGTCCGCCCCTCCCCCATTCTCCTCGCCGCACCAGCTAAGCTCTCCGCCGCTCACCCTCTCTCCTCTCCGATAGCGAACTCTCTCGCGAGGGGCATTGGATTGGAATCGATTGGCTTGGACTTGGCTTGGCTTGGCTTGAATTGGATGGATTGGATTGAATTAAGTGGATTGTGTTGGATGTGTTGCGTCATAGCCGCGGCAGACGCACTGGCGCCGGCGCGTCCCCTCACCGTTATGCGCGCTATAAAACGCGGTCCCTGCGCCGCTCCGCTTCATCGTTCCAGCGCCGTTCCTCCGCAGTCCAACGCTGCAACGTGAACCCCCTATGCGTCGCATCTACACAGGGGTTCCCGCGAGGGGAGGTGGGAGTTTTTATTCGGGATTTCGGTATTTCGAGGTTTCACGATCGGTTGGACGCACTTTTAGCTTTCGCGCTTCTCTCAACTTTCTTTGGGAAGGGATGGTAATCTTTTTTCGCTCAATGGGCCACTTTTTGCAGTCGAATAATAACAGCTTCAAGCCTCGAACCCCTGTGGGGGGTGGGGGTGAGGTGTGGGGCAGAAGATTTATGGACGTATTCCAACAGCATCATCACCAGCCCGGTTGTGTCCACAGCAGGACTAGGACCTGTCCCAATGAGTTCCAGTTGTGCCTCGAGTCCATTCTTTGTCCCCGAATTTCCTTAGCTCCATCCATCCATCCATCCATCCATCCATCCATCCATCCATCCATCCATCCATCCATCCATCCATCCATCCATCCATCCATCCATCCATCCATCCATCCATCCATCCATCCATCCATCCATCCATCCATCCATCCATCCAATTCTTCGTCTTCCTCTATTTCGTCTGCCATATCTGGTAGTCATTCCGTTAAGCGGATGGTCCACCTGTCGTCCTTCACTCGCATAACATGGCCTGCCCAGCCGCACTTCTCTCGCTTAACTTGAGCTAACGTATCTCTACCAGAGTTTCTAGAATTATGTCAGATCACAAGCGTGTTCAGAACACGACTCGTTGTCTCTCTTAGTTAAGCATGATTGCTCAAACGTGTGTCGGTGTGACATACTCGCAGTGCAATGTCCTCCCTGACGTGCGTTTCCGGTCGCAGGTGCGGTGCTCCTTTTCCGCTGCGTCTACGGGTTGGTTTCCCTCGGCCTCGAAGAGACAATGGGCTACACGAGCCGGCGTGCATCTCGTTCGCACACGTGGCGAGCCCGCCCGGACAAAGGGGGGCGTGGTTTTCGTGCAGCGGGGTGCTGCGCACAGGTGAAAGCACAAAGGAGGAAATTTCAGCTCGATGGGGCTCAGGTAATAGCGTCATTTTCAACGATTAAGATATACCGGGCATACCTTGCTAGAAATACGCGTTTCTGTTAGGAGATAAAATGCGTGGTTCCAAGAGAACAACCATCAGGGCTAACTCCCCTTTGCAAAAGGTAGGCCTGTAAGGACAGAGAAAATGATGACTATGACGGAGTTTTTCTCGCAACAAAATATACATTGTCGGCATAGGCGGGGTCCAAATTAAACCTGAGCTCGTCAATAGTGTGCCGTGCTCTCTATGGGGTATACCAAGCCCGGAGGGTGTATCAGTCGGAAGAGAGTATGGCGTGGATGATTTTGCGAACGTACGGAGAAATTTTTCGATTTAGCCAAGCATACATGGTGCATTACTGTCATCATCATCCACGTCTCGCTAGCCGAGGCATGACATTCTGCTCAGAAGAGGCAGCGGCAGGCCATCCCAATGCGAACCACAAGATGACCCAGCAGTGGAGACAGGAATGACGCGCTTATTACATTGAAAAGAGAAACATTGGGCTGCCTCATCATGAGCAACATTGTGATGTGTCATCAAGTGCCATGAGTGAGTGCGTCCCGTTTCTCAGGTTCACACGAAGGAAGAAACGACTTTTTTCAGGGTTTGTTCAAACCACCTATCACAGGTTTTCTGTTCAGCCCCTCAATGCCGATTAGCAAAACGGACAGAGTAGTTTTTTTTCCATGGCGGAATTTGTCGACGCCACCTGTTTTCAGCCCGGCCTCGCAGAGCTGTAGCTGGCCCACTCACTACCCGGGACAGAAAACCCGTTGTCTTTTAAAGCGAAAGCATTGGATGACCCATTGAACGAAAACTGCTCTGTCAGTGGCGTCTGTGACAGCGAAGGGGCTCCTAAACCCACGTGACTGCCAAGTGTCCCATAACGCGTGATTCGTAATAGAGTACAAATAAGGACTACACTGCTAGGTAACGCCTCGGCATTCGCAGAGCCGTGATGGCTGCGGCCACCCGTGCGGCGTCTGGCGGCTGCGACATGTCACCAAGCACACCTCGCACTGGCCCCAACAGGAGGCACAGTTAGTGGGCCAGGATGCTTTGCGCTGCAGTAGGATTTTGAGCACTACCGTCTACTCCGGTATACAGCCAAAACACTAACCTAAAAACTCTAAAGAATAACCCGCACTTAATTTAACCGTAAACGTTATTCGCAACGGAAAACTCCAAGGAGCACTTAGCGGCATTCACATATAGGACATTACTGCTTTCCGCACTCACAACTCACAAGAAATGCTTAAACGTCGTCGTGGTTGTTATAGCAACTGAGCGGTTATAGACTAACTACCAGTTTTGGGGGGTCCGTGGAACGAGATTGAA
This sequence comes from Haemaphysalis longicornis, assembly GCA_013339765.2. NCBI lineage: Eukaryota > Metazoa > Arthropoda > Arachnida > Ixodida > Ixodidae > Haemaphysalis > Haemaphysalis longicornis. Next base: position 15,555,129 of record CM023458.1, read on the forward strand.
AGCCCCTCCCTTCCTCTAAACTTCGGCACACCGTTGCCCATCGACCAACTCTTCGCCTCCGCCGCTTCGTATTTTGATAAAATAAGGCGTATAATGGCCTTCAAAAATGTCTTCCCAGCAATGCGTTTGTATTTCGCAGTGAAGCCGACTTTCAGGAGATGATAGTGAACTTGGTCATTGTAAGCTGGCTCTCTCACATCGTGTGTTGACAGCAAAGCCTACTCACAATTCTGCTGAACGTCTCGAAAGAGAATGGAGGACGGAGTTGACTCTTATCGAAAGGGAACGGAGAAGTTGACTCAGCAGATAACAGCCTCTCGGGTTGAGGGCACCTTAATCAAAACTGAGTCAAGGGGCAGGAGAGACAGCAAAGAGGATGGAAAGGGAGAAGAAGAGAGGTGCTGGATTACAAACCGCGCAGCGGGAACAGCACTGGCAGCAGCAGCACCTCCGGAGGGTGACGGAGTGCTCTCCGGGCAAGGGCAATGATGTTTCTCGGATGACTATTTATTTGTACCTCAAGAACCATCTTACCTATCCTCACCTCCCGATGTGTTTTTTTTTTAGTATACTGTTCTTCCCTCTGGAAGGAAAATGCATTCCGCAACGCCAACCTGGAGACCTATAGATAACCGGTTTGCCAGCGGCGGCTGCAGTCACCCTCGCGTGCTCTAGTTTCCTGAGCGATGCTGCAAGATCCTAACAGTGTCCCGTTAGTCCGCAGGGCAGTGGGGGTGTAGCTCAGATGGTAGAGCGCTCGCTTAGCATGCGAGAGGTACTGGGATCGATACCTAGCACCTCCATGTGCCTTTTTAAATTTCGCGCTTTCTTATTTTGCCTGTCGCAAGTGCGGCAAGAGTGGGACGGGATGAGCGTGCAGGGAAGGTGGCACTTCGTCATCACAAGTTCGTCACGCAGTCGGGAGGGGGGAGTGCTAATGGCATAAAGTGGTACCTTGGGCGAGTTGGTGCATGATAGAACTAAGATGACAAGTAAGGATTCCTTATGACTTGAGAGTGCGGAAACGTGAAATGCAGCAGAGCGTCGTAGAATGCTGTTTGCCGCCGTCGCAGCCAACGGGATTTGGGGAAATGGCCGCGGGCCCCTGACTGCAGCTGTCAACGCCACGGCCCAATCGTATACCGACCGGTTCTGTAAGAAATTGGAGACGAGGTGCGGCCCGTAACTGGTCGGCGATGGGGTTGGAGCACACGGTGGCATCGCAACGCCTACCTAGAGCCATTGTTCTTGTTTTCCTCAAGAAAGCCCCTCATGTGACGCAGGCCCACGCACAAACCTGCATACGTACCTAAGGCATAGGGGCCTGCCCTGGCAGGTTTCAGTCTTTTTTTGTTCAAAATTCTCATTCTTTTCTTCCAACTGCCACTTTCGGATTTTTACGAATTCTTGCTTGTGATTATATAGACTTTCTTCATTCAGATGCTAAAGTTTATAATTTACAATTTTGTGTAGCGGGCGCATTAGCCCTCCTTACGCCCGATTCCTGGCCAATCCCCCATGTGGGTATGTGCCGCCGGACGTTCTCAGGAGACTCACGCTCACGTGGGCTCGGAATTGTCTCGGATTTTTTTCCTGTTCATTGACGGTGCAAACAAGAGCTTAAACGGCTCTGCTGTTAATTAAACTTGATTGTATTATTGAACTAAAATAAATGATTAAATATAAGCCCGCAGGCATAAAGAATATTGCTTTCACACTCACACACGTAAGCAGCCTTAAGTGTCGGTGTGAATTTTTTATTTCGCATCAGTGTTGTAATCGCTGGCCTCTCACAAAAAAAAGACATTTTGCAGTGTATTGTACAGTCAACTTGGCCTTGTCAGCATTTATAAAAGAAACCTACATTATGAATTTGTTGTTATTCCCACCTGACAGACACATGATGAAACGATAACGGAGCAATAAAAAAGTAAAAAAAAACACTCACGCTTTTCCTTTCCGAACCCGTTTGAACCCGTTTGAACCGGTTCGAACCGGAACGGAATGGTGCTTGGGAACCGAATTCGGAACCGAATACAACCAAATTTCTGCTCGACACTCGTACCAGGAGTGTCGAGCAGAAATTTGTTGATCAATGTCACCTGATACAGGGACGGTACGGAATGGCCCATCGGATGCAAGTGAACGTTCAGTACTAAAGTGGCTATTTGGGCTTGTTGAACATAGTTAGGGTACGACAGCGCAGCTGGAACACGGACGGAAAGGAAGATATGTAGACACACACGAGCGCTGGGCGCTGAGATTCTTTCCAAACCTGCCGTTCATTTCCCAAGCTGCCTGCAAGCACCGTAAAGGGGGTACATTGTTCTCCACATTGTTCTCTACATCAGCACGTCTACCAAACCGTGACTATTTACTTTGGCAAGGTGGAGAAAAGCGAAAAGAGGAGCTTTAGACTTTTGGTTTCATCTGCCAAACTGAAAAGTCCTTCCAAGGCCGTAACTTCTGCTGTCACTTTTCTTCGTCTTGCCACCGTAGAATGTCACGGTGAGGCAGATATGCTGATGTTGGTGGATTGTCGAGAACAATGTACCACCCAAGGTGCTTGCACGCAGCTTGGGAAATGAACGGCAGCTTGTGAAGTGTTACGTGTTCTCCAGCCTTAACTGTCAGCTTGACCGAACCCGCTTGCTGGACGTAGTGAGGAGGTTAGGTACTTGTATTTAGCATATGTGCATTTATTTACCAATTTTACGAGGTTATCTGTTCGAAGGCGGCGTAGCGAAGCAGCAAAGCCCTTTAATGAGTGCGTCGGCATCACAAGTCTCTGACGCGGACGATTTCGGTTATTATTATTATTATTAGAAGGCTATTATTTGCGTTTCCACATTCGCCATAAAGTTCTCACTCGAAAAACTTATCCCCTAGCACGTACTTTTGTGACTACGACATTTGCACCAGTGATGGAAAATATATAGTTAGCCGAATATTTACAAAGAAAGGGAATATTGACTGGAACCGAAAACTCAGAGCCGGTTCTACCTTGTGAAGAGGGAAGTTTAGCCAAGCTGGCGCTCTGGTTTAACTTGCTATGTTGGGGTTTAGCTATATTGGGGATTTGCTACATGAATTATAAGGAGAGTTGCCCGATCTCTACGCCACAGGCTAGGAACACACACGATCGGTGGGTGGAGACAATGACGTTTTACGATACAGCGGCTAAACCAATCACAGCGCAGGCTGCAGTGCGCTGCACAGGTGGCCGTCAAGAAGTGCGCCACTGCGAAATGTCAGAAGGACAGACGCTTCACGTTCCGAGGAGTATTTACGACTCGGGAAAGATGGGGCGGTTGTACAGTACCTTGAGAGGAGTCGCAAATATACAGGTTTCGTTACATGCAGGTTTCGAGTTAGGCTTGATGAAGCAGAAACGAAGCCAAATGCTAGATATCAGAGATGGGTGAACTAACCCTTAAAGGAGCCATGAAGACAAACTACAAGTGGGGTTTATTAGAAAGACTGCGTATTCGATACCAATTTCGAATAAGTAACGGAGATGTGTTAAATGAACGTGAAGCAGTCGCGACCCCTTAGCCAATTTCCCCGCAACTTTTCTATGACGTCACGGAACCTTGTTGTGCGATTGGCGGCCGCCTAACTGACCTGTCGCGACGACACATGACTGGACGTCTTTAAGGCCTCTAGTTCCATTGCGCATCACTTGAATGCTAACGCGCAGTTAACGCAGAATGTTTTATTGTTGGCCCGTATGACGTCATTCTTGCTCATAACACGTCACTGTGGCGCAAAATTTGAAAGCTTTAAATACTTCTTGCTTTTTTTTTTCGTTAAAAAACATCTTTTGCGTGGCTGTAATGGAGAGAGTGAGTGATCCTAGTTTCCTCGAATTAAACAAAGTTGTATTTTCTCTTCATGCTCTGTAAGGATTTATTACACAGTGAAAAACCGCGTGATTTCGGCCTGCTGCTTTCCCACAAACTTAGTCACTACACGGCACTCCAAAGAAGCAAGGTCACTTACCCCCGTATTCGAAACGTAACTTAAGTATCACTTATGCCTTTTGACAATTTTCGGTGCCTTAACCCGTTTCAAGGACGCAACTTATGCCGAAAGGCGTCGTCTTTTTGGGAACTTGATGCTCTTTTCCGCACTCATAATTGTTGAGAGCGCGCTAGCTGGGATACTGTACCGGGCGGCGACGTTCTTCTTTCTCGCCCGGGTAGACAGTATTTAAAATTGCCGAGCTTATCTTGAAAAGACAAAACTTTTCGTTTTCTGGCAGCAGAACTCATCACCTACGAATTGACACCACAGATAGCAGTGGAGACTCGCGACTACACGTCGACAGGCAGGCCTAGCACCTAAGCGACACCACATTGACACTGGAAAGGCACCGTAGCTTTCGGTGTGGGGCGAAGATCGCTAAATTAGTGCATTTCTCCAGCCAATTTTTCAAAAAAAGTGCAAAAAACAGTGCCTCATCAGCGTAGCGAATTCGTTACATCCAGGTTAACCGTCGCAACGCCTTCGTTACATAGAGGTCACAAAACATGGGTTTCAATGGGGCTGGTAATGGGGAATTGAAAAACTTCGTTAAATCCAGGAATTCATTACATAGAAGTTCATTACATCCAGGTTTAACTGTATTGGTGCTAAAACCATACTCCCTCCGCAGGTGGCCATGCTTCACTGTGCGACACGCAGTGGGCGAAAGCCAGCTACTAAAAATCATGCTTGCACTTCATTTTACAAAGTGGGCTTCACCTCTAAACAGCAACGCATTGCACGGTAGGAAATACTTTTTTAGCGGTAATATAAGCCGTCTTATATCAAAATGTGGAGGCCATGGGACATTTTTTTATTTTTTGTATGAATTGTGCCACGCGCTAAACACATGCCACTGAGCAAATTGTTGCAGCCGGTGCGACACCTTGACATCCCAGTTATATACAGCTTCGCTGCAATATAATGAGTCTCAGATCACATTAGTGTCGAATAACAACAGGTATACCATTCGCATACGAATCTTATAATGTTTGTACCACCCGCCCGTAGGCAACCACTGAATGCAGAGAGAGAGAAACACTTCTATTGAGTCCTGTGGTTCAGTGGTGGCCGCTGGTTGAAGTCTGGCGGCGACGGTGGCAGCTCTTGTGACCAGGAGTGTTTGCAGACGCTCCTGAGAGCCTTCCAGACAAACAAAGCAAACTAGCAACCGTTTAAGGATAGAAAAAAAAGACATGGAGGTGCTGGGTATCGATCCCAGTACCTCTCGCATGCTAAGCGAGCGCTCTACCATCTGAGCTACACCCCCACGGTAAGACAACGCGCCGATCCCGTTAGGTGCGTACAACGCCGCGACGGAAACTAGATCACGCGAGAGTTGCCGGAGAAACCGGCGGCCACGGCGGACGCACAGTTGCGCATTCTAATGTTTGCGCTCGGCTTGCAGGTCAACGGCCGAACATTTTGCGGGATGAAAGTTCGTGGCGAACAAACTTATGTCGGTCCCTCGAGTAGGGTTTTTGCAATAATACGGCTAGCCTGCGCGAATAAATATGGAGAAATCAATTACTTATTTATTTATCTTCGTTATCTTATAGTCGCCTGCATGCCTTACAAGTGGGAGAGTCGGGGTATAAGGTAGACAGCGTCTTTGAATAAATAACGGGCAGATGTTGTACTCTAATAGATCGTTCGTAAGAGGGAAGGAATATCTACAGAGTTCAAATTATTTGTTCTGGTAAATCAAGAGTTACGACCGCTAGCCATGTTGCATTTTTAAACTTATTCGGGCTTTCCCAGCACTTCGGGTCGACCTGCTTTTCAATGTGCAGTCGAAAGATTGGATAAGTTGCCACTATATATGATGTAAAGCTTTGATGCGAAAGAATTTGACAATGCCGCTGATGTTTACTTTCGGGAGCAGTGAAAGCAGCGTTTTTGTTTTCGTGTCAAGGAAATTGTCTTGGCATGTACTTTTTTTTCTTTTTGATTCCCTTCTCTAACCATGAAAAAAGGGTGAACAGGTGATTACACGTTCTTTTTATGGCGTTCGAGATGAGGTTGCGCGCAAAGGTGAAAGACATAGTTGGCATTGACCCTGCCCTTTCACGGCCCATTCCGCTGCCGCATTTTGCTTATTCGATGATGGAACTAGAAGATATGTGCATACCATCCCAGGAGAGAAAATGCAGCCTTCTCCAACACTTCTCATCATTAGACCGTCGTCTACTAACACCGCTAGAATACTGGCAGCGACGACCGTTTCCAGCAGGAGGGTTTGGAGGGTTTGGTGATGGGAGAATGTACAGAGCCCCTGACACTCTACACATAATGAAATAACGATTGTTTTTATTTCCCAAGCAATGTGCTAAGATCATACGGCTTCGACCAAAACAATGAGCGATTTTGCAGTTCAGCTGAAGCCAAACAAAAAGAACGAAAATAATCGGAAGTTTCTAAAGGGCACCCTCCTGAATACCGATGCCTTCTTTAATGTTTTGATAGTGAATTCATTTTCTTACATTTTATCAGTTTAATTCCCCCCTTCCTTGTTCCATAGATTTCGCCCCTCCTGAAATCAAATTCTGCGTACTATTTCGATTTCACGTATATGTATGTTCTGGCGGATGGTGTCGCAAACGGTAAAACAAGAAACCATTAGTTGTATTTATGTTTCCACATTCACCAGACTGTGTCACTTCAATTATGTATACAGTATTCAACACATATTTTGGGGCTACGATATTCTTACCGGTCATGCAAGCTCGTATACTTGAATTAGGCCGTAACATTCGGCAAGAATGCAATGTTTAAGGGTATTTTGAATGTAAGGGATTCGTATCTAATGCGCATGAAACAACTGGAGCGAATTTCAAATTTCAAAAATTCGAAATTTCGCATGCGAAATTTTGAAGGCTTGCACACTCCGAGTGTAGCAGAATGCTGAAAGCTAAATGCACACTTTCTTGGGAGCTATTTGGAGAAGAGGGGGGGGGGGCAAGTAATGAGAAAACGAAAGAAAAAAGACATGGAGGTGCTGGGTATCGATCCCAGTACCTCTCGCATGCTAAGCGAGCGCTCTACCATCTGAGCTACACCCCCACGGTAACACGGGGTCGTAGGATCCTGTTAGGTGCGTGCAATGCCGCGACGGAAACTAGATCCCGCGACAGTGCCGAACAAACCGGCTCCCACCGTAGACTCAACGTTGTGCATTTTAATGTCTGAACTGCGCTTGCAAAGCAATTGCCGAGCATTATAGAGGATGAGGTTCTTCAAAGACGATTGTGTTTTTTTGGCTTCCTAGACGCGAAAGTTTTAGTCGTCTGTTTATCAGCCTGATCGAAAGCTGAGAGAAAGCTTGATCGAGGAGCATATCTGGGCGATATGTTTCAACACTACTGAAACATGTGGCTTGCGGCGGTCAGTGTCTACAATGTTTAAATAAAGAAAACACTGGCATATTGAGAAAAACTTAAGAACATTATTACTCAAAGTGGGAGTATTTTTAAAAAATAAAATGGGATTTCTGACTGAAATTTGGTTTAGCAATTAAAAACGAACGTGTTGAAAACGTGTTGAAAAGTTGCTAGATCAACTGAACCTTAAAAGAGATGTCGCCGCGAGGCCAGGGCGAGGCTTCTTGAAAAACGGTACAGCGCAGGTCCTTCATATTTGGGTACACGGACATTGCTCAATCTACTGACCAGTTGTGTACAAACCTTCGTAGTCCTTGACATCAACTGGGAAAACAGCAACCACGGTGCCCTGTTGGAAGCTACCCGTAGCAGCAGCCGCCGAAGCGCTTGCCATCGCCCACGCCTCGATAACCCGCCTGCCAGAGCACTAATTGACTAACATAACGGACTCGCATCAAGCCTGTCGCCTAGGACATGCCAACCTCGCACCTCCCCGAGCCATCCAGATGCTCCAGAACCGAACACATCGATATCTCTATTAACTGTATTCCAGGCCCGACAAGCCTTGCAGGGAATGAGGCAGCCCACGACTTCCTCAGCCGGACCCTCCCAATGGGAAGGCCAGGTCTAAACTTCAAGAACCCAAGCTAGAAAGAGAAGAGTTCTGGATAGATAGATAATGCTCGCGCAGTCGTTTATTGACGCATCGACCGGTTTGACCTATGAAGCAAAAACCACAAGGCAACGGGACATGATAGACAACGCCTACAGCACACGCAACATACTTGTACTTGTGTTTGACAGTGCACTTGTTAAAAACGAACTTTATATTGCTGTCTGTTTTTTTTGGCAACCAGTGGACAAAGTTTTGAGAATTTATTTGGAGCTTTGAACACCACGTTAACACCATAGCGGGAACCTACATTTTTAAGCCCGTGGGACATCCTTTGGGTGTAAGGAATTACTGCAAATTTCTTTTTTCTTCTGCGAAGGATCACCACTTCAGTTACGTTTAGTACGACCTTTTACAAGTTTTATTAATTTATCGGTGACAGCCACGAGTACACTAGACGTAAAACCCGCGTCTTGTAGACGGGCTACTTGCTTCACAAAGCTAGCACCTAATAAATGTTTGCGGGATTTTTGTAGTGCTGATCTTAAAAAGGAAAAAGCAATGCCCCTTTTTACTACTTTAGAGTGGGCTGACCTGAAATTAAGGATAGGTTTTGTAGAACGTGGCTCATAACAAAAGCAAACGTCACTACTTTTGAAATGCAAACTAAGGTCGAGAAACTGCAGCAAACTATGTTTAGGCACCTCAGAGGTGAAAGACAGACCCATTCCTTCGCTCTTAAACACTCCGAACACCTTATTGACAGCTTCAGACAGTACATCTGAAGCTGGCACAACCTGTTGTTCAAACACACTAATCAGCATACAAGGGAAGTGTCTGAGGCTTTTTTCATATAAAAAAAATGCGAAACTTGCGTAAGCCAAACTTCTGTTACCTTGCACAAAAGCGAAATCTGTTATCTTGCAGAACGTGCGACTTGACGAGTTGCATGCTTGCGCAGTGATTCATTCTTAAATTGAACTGTTTTGACATGCACGGTGTTTTGTGTATATATGTTTTTTTTCTTTTCCAATAAAAATTCAGTTGTGAGTGCCGCGCTGTGTCTGTTACCTTCCTTGTCCTCGTCTGTACTTGCGCTGGTTGTTTTCTATGCACCTTCAATTCAGCTCCATACTCTGAAATAACACAAACACCCTGACGTCACCACATCTTTGCCAAACATAACGCGTATGTCTACCGTCGACTGCGGAACAGGGACATACTACAACCACACCATCTTGTACCACGTCGCTCCAACCTCCTTCCCGTACAACTGCCACAGTGTGACACCACACTTTCAGCTTACCACCTAGTGACTCCTGTCGCCACCACAGCCCTCACTCGATCCCCTCTACATGTCATGAGCAGTGGGGGAATGCGGTGACCAGGTCGGCGCCGGAGCGCCAACTCGCTCTGGTGCAGCCAGCCGGGGATGTAGAGGAGGCCCGCGGCCTCCTGGACACAGGAGGCTGACGTTACCCCCTTTCCTACCCATTAAGCTACATGTCCGCACACAGAGAGAGGTAGAGAGAAAGAGAGTTGCTTTCTCGCTGTACCGAGTGCCCTCTTGTCAGTACTAGTCATCATCATCAGGCTGCTTAAGTTCATTGCAGGAATAAGACCTCTCTCATAGAGAGAGAGAGAGAGAGAGAGAGAGAGAGAGAGAGATTACACATGTTTATTGCGAAAAGCAACGTGGAGGAGTCCAAGACCACTTGAGCTCTTCCAGCCTCAGCAGCCCTCAGCGCCAGCAGGCGCAGATCGTTGAAGCCGGAGCTGGTCAGAGATCTCTCCCGAAGCTCGTAGGAAGAAAGCGAGGGATTGCGCGACTGTAGTGGGCCGTGGTCGCACCGCCCTACCGTATTGTTACGTGGCGTCCCCGGGGCTTCGCAGAAGCGGCATAGCGGGGAATATACAGTGGGGTGCAATATACTTTGGCATTTACTTTCGACTGCCCCTATTCGGCAGTGTTCGAACCGATTCTTTTCCACCAAATTTCCTTGTATCACCCCTCCGTCCAGTTATCCGTCCTCTCGTACTTCTATAGTCCCATCTCTCCGTGGCGGTTCTGGGATCATGTAGGTCTACCGGTTCCCAGTTCTCTGCATTGCATCCCGCACTCTATCAGAGGATGTTATACTATACCGGCGGGAGAAAGTATGGCTGCACGCCAAGAAATCCATACGCGCAATCTCGATCCACGTCCAAGGAGACGGTGAACATTAGAACGTGAAACGGAAAACCCGTGCGATAACCGGCTGCCGTGAACCACGGCGCCTCGGTTACCCTCGCGTGCTCCGCTATTTCGACACCGCAGCGCACACCTGACGGGGCTCCCATTGGCGCCTTTAGTAGCGCAGGGCTTGAGTTCATGTGATGGAGCGCTGGCTTAGCATGCAAGAGGTACTGGGATCGATACTCAGTTCCTCCATATCTTCTCTTTTCTTGTTATTTTTTCTTCATGCCTACGTTCCCAGCTCTTACTAATGTTGTCTGTGCTTGAAAAACACCTCGTTATCGTCTGAGTCACTGTTCCGAATAAAGCGTGTAGTGTTATATTTAGTCTATTCAAGAGTAGGGCTCAGGAGGCCCAGGAATAACTGTGCTCCATCCCCACGGTGGGCAGATCGGTGATCTCGGTTAACATGCCAAATTTTAAAGCATAAAGAGCCTGAACATCGTGCAGCTCGTCACCAACGATGCTAGTCCTTACCGGCACGGGAAAGGAGACCCCGCAATCTAAAACCTTCTAGCACGGGAGTGAGCGCGAACTCTGGTGGAGCTGCGAACGCCGTTCGCGTGACTGAAGTGATTTTTTAGGTAACTTTACCGTAGCGCCTCGCCGAATGGGGACTCCTGCGTTTGCTGCCTGCTTTGGTTCATTCTTTTTCTCGATGCGGTTTGCTTACGTCCAGTTGATGCTTTAAGTTTGCACCCACCCGAAATTTTTTGTGTGTCATATTTATCACAGTGCGATGCTTCAAACTGTATTTGCATCCGTCGAGGAGTTCGGTCGTCGCTTCGGAGTAGGCAAAGTGTGGGAGTTAATTTGTAATGAATTGGCACTGCGCCACACCGACTGCCAACAGTATAAGCATGTATTTGCCAGAAGTGGGTAAAGGAGCGGGGGATGATCTTCTGCATTGGTCTTGAGGTAATCATCCGGAGTGGTTGGCGTCCCTAGTCCGGGGTGCCATGGGCTGACGCAGCACTGAAGAGCCCGGGTCACCAGACCACGCTGGTTCTCCAGAACCGTGCTGGTCAGCACGGCCTCCCATTGATGCCGTGATGGTGCCAGGATCTCCGGGAGTACCTCCACACCCTTATACTCTCATGCCACGTTCTATAGGGTGTTGGGCGTTCCGCTGCAGAACTTGCATTCGTATCTGTGTAATGTGGGGTACATCAAATGCAATTGTATGGCATGTGGGAATGAATTTGTCTGAAGTCTTCGTAGCTGCGTTGAATTCTCCTTTGGTGAGCTTTGGATGTGGAGGCAGGTATTTTCTTCTTGTAGGCCTGTGTTGTTCCAAGATGTGTCTACTTCGTGTGGCCATGTGATGGCTGTGCGGCATCCCGGGGAAGGGGTGTGTTTCCGACAAGGCAACTGCCCGGAGTGAGAGGTCTCAAGTTACGGCGTCGGCCGCTACGTTACCCTCTAGGGATTTGTGCCCCGGTGTCCACACAATGCAGATGTATAGTGGGTTTCGGCGTGTTTGGAATGACTTGGATAATGTTCGAAGGGCTGTCTTAGAAATTCGTGCTTTTTGGCAATTCCGGCAGGTCGCTTGTGACTCTGTGAGCACTGTGATAGGCTCGTGGGTTTCCGCCGCTAGGATGATGGCAAGCGCAAACACTGCCTTCTCTGACGGTTCCGTGTCTCCACTCTTGATCGTAGCCGATAATAGGTGGGAAACTCTGAAGGCGACCATGCTTATTGTATGGGCTGGTATAGTTATTTGGCTTGTATACACTGCCGCATCGACGTATCTCGAGTTGTGATCGGTTCTGTAGGATGTGTGGAGTGCTTTCGCTCTTGCTTCGAGGCGCTCCCTTTTCTCAAGATTACTGAAAAAGCAATAAAATTACGTTGCCAGTCACGAAACATCAAATAATTGCCTGTGCAATATGACTACTTCTGGAAAATGATCACAGTACTCTTATATTACCATTCAATTTTGTCACAAGAAGAAACGTATTGTACTCACTGTCTGTAAGTTAAAAAAAAGTGCCTGCCAAGAAGGGCCTCCCTGACCGGCGCATACGCAAAAAGTTGAATATACTTGTCCAAGAGCGTACCGCTAAATGGCAAGAACAATCGCTGACGTATACTGAACCATTGGCCGGCTTTTGTAGCCTGTGTCCTATTCAAAAGCAGTCATGCTTCAGGCCTGATGAGCACTGCGTGGAAGTCCCGATGATGTTGACACGGTTACGGTAGATGAGATGGGCTTTGTTACAGATGAAACGTTTGTGTCGTCACTTTCCGTCGTAACAGTATGTTCCTTTCTGTTTTTCTTGACCCCAAAATACTCTCTGAGACCGAATATCGCGGACGTCTGTACTCTCCCGTTGGTTGCACCACCCTCCATGCGCGCAGGATAACCACAAGGAGGTTCTTATAAAACTTTCATACAACCTCCTTGGATAACCCGGAGAAATATATCCTACAAACTCTACAGGCCGTTTTCCCTACGAATGACAAAACGGTCTCTCAGCTCCCCCCCCCCCCAACCCAAGGAAACAGTAAAGAATAAACATTTGTAGTTGTAAGCACACATTCTTTCTAGTCTACAATGTCGTCGTGTAGAACTTGCCTTGAGAAGTAAAAGCGTACGAATGAAGAGTTAATTACAGAAAAAAACTGTGGTTGATTCCTCTGTCATAGGAATCGGTAAAACACGAAAGTGAAATGTGGAGCGAACTCTGCAGCTGAGCATGATTTGCGGGTCGACGGCTGTCTTGTGGGTGTGCTTGGCGAGCGACGTCCTGCTGGCGGGGCGCTTCGGCAAAGGTGTACTCGCGTCATTTCCGTGACGGATATGAAGTCAGTGACACCTTGGTGTATTCTGGCATAAAACACTTTCGTGCTAAAATATAAAACCAGAAAACGAACAACCTTAAGTATAACGTACTCTTTAGTACTGAAGGTTGCTTCCCCGCAAGAACAACCTGTGTGCAGGTGTGCATCCTTTACAGGCCGCTTGCTTCGTTGTAATGGCGTCACTTCCGTGACGGATATAACATCAGCGAGATCTTTGTGTATCCTGGAATAAAACACTTTCGCGTTAAAAACAGTAAGGTCCAGTTACTTGAGAAGGATCATAGAGTTGGTGCCCCGCAGCCACTCGCCCTGCACGAGGTATTCTTTCGTCCTAAAATATATCGCGTCCGATCCTCAGTCGCAGGAATTAAAGAGGACGAGCAGCATTCAATGCAAACAACGCGATAAATAACAGGAAATAAAATACCCACAGGTTGTGCTTTGCAAGGAAGCTGCTCTCAGTAAGATTGACACACACACACACACACCACACCCACAAAACGTACAGTTTGACGTGAGGACGGCGTCATCTTCAAGGCTATTATTTGCGTTTCCATATCCGCAAAGGATTGGTCACTCGAAAGATTATTTCTCCAGCGCACACATTTGTGACTACGACATTTTCAGCAGTGATGCGGGATCGCAATGTTCGTAGTTAGCCAAATGCTAAGGAGTTTTAGTACAGCGTTTGCTGCCTTTGCGTACGCTAAACGCTAAATTTTTGCGTCCCGCTACGTAACACCGCGAGCGGAGTTTTAGTTTTGCGTAGCGGCACGCTAATGCATACGGCGCCATCTGTCTAATGTTTTCCGAAATGACTCGCCGGCTGATCTGCGAGCAGAGCAGAGTGCCGGTGTGCTTGGCGATTTTACGACTATCCAAACAATTGTAAACAAACGCTTTCCCGTTAGTATTGAATGCAACACGGCCACAGCACGACATGAATATTCTCTTACCTGAGTACGTTCCATAAAGAACACCGTTGAAGTCCCGCGGAACTTCTTTCGTGCAATCGCACAGAACGCCCTGAACCGAATGCCCGGGTTTGACGCATATATTTTATTCAACTTCAAAACAATCCAGAGAGGCGTTTCGAACGAACACAACGTCACGACATGCGTTGCAAGTCTGAACTGCAATCGACCGGCGATCGGTTGCCTCCGCCTGCCCGTCGTAAATCCGGCACTCACCTCGCGCGCGGTTTGCGGGGTGGAACAGCAAGTCACTTAACTCTGGCGCTCAAGCCGAGAAGGCTTTTAGCCACGCACACTGTACATACCCGATGCGAGGTTGAGTCGTACGTCGCTCGAGAAAGATAATCCAGAGCATGGGAAGCACTGTCCACCCGCAGAAGCACAACGTCGCATTTCATCGCGCACGCGCACACCACAAAACACACACACACACAAACACCGCTTCGGTCGCTGACCTCTGGCTACAAAGCTTCGTTCGGGCAGTCATCGATGTCACGACGATACGGACTGCGCGAGGGGCGATGTGCTAAGCACTCGACGTATTAAAAACACAGGGGCAAAGAACTTGGTTCATCGGGAGCAAATTACTGTCGACAGAAAAGCGGAATCGTGGATGCTTGCCGGGCTACTTGCCGCCATGTTGGAAACGCAAGCGGCCTCACGTACGCACGCTATTTCGCTGAAATAGCGTCCGTCCGCTAAACGCAGAAGCGGCTTAACGTACGGCGCATGCGCAGTGAGAACGACGCAAAGAAATAGCTTTCGCTAACTGTTTGCGTATGATTGCGTACGTTATTCTAAAACTCTCTATTAGGCAAGAACGGAATATTCATTGGAATCGGAAACTAAGGGCCATTCTACCTTGAGAAGAGGGAAGTCTAGCGAAGCTGGTGTTCTGGTTTGACTTGCTATGTTGGGGTTTAGCTATATTGAATTGTAAGGGACAGTTGCCCGATCTGTACGTCACAGACTAGGAACACACACGAACGGTGGGTAGAGGACAATAACGTTTTATTGTACCACGGCTAAACCAATCACAGAGCAGGCTGCAGTGAGCTGTACAGGTGGACGCCACGAAGTGCGCCATTGCGCTGTCCGTGGCGAAGGAGTATACAGGACTCGGAAAAGAGGCAGCGGCTGTGGAGAGGAGTATATATTGGGGCTGTAACCATTTTCCTTCCGTAGATGGCCGTGCTTTGCGGTGGGCCACGAAGGGCCGGAAAGCCAGCTTACAGAAATCAATCTAGCACTCTATTGCTTAAAGCTGGCTTCACCTCTAAACAGCAGTGAACTGCTGGAAAGACGCTTTTCAGGTGACAATATAAGTCGTCTCATATCAATGTTTGGAGACCTTTTTTATGTACTGTGAATTTGTCCATGCACTGAACACATGCTGCTGACTAAACTTGTTGCGAGACCTTGCGGTACTAGCCACATACAGCTTCGCTGTAATAAAACTGTCAAATCATTTGTGTATCAAATAACAACGTATACAATTGGAATACAAAATTTGGAATAATCGCAGGCCCCATCCGTTGGAAACCACTCACTGCAGACGTTCTTGAGATCCTTGCAAACAAAGAAGTAACAGTGGGAGATGAAAAAAAAAGAGACATGGAGGTGCTGGGTATCGATCCCAGTACCTCTCGCATGCTAAGCGAGCGCTCTACCATCTGAGCTACACCCCCACGGTGGGACACTGCACTGCGATCCCATTAGGTGCGTGCAATGCCGCGACAGAAACTAGATCACGCGAGAGTAGCCGAAGGAAAACCGGCTGCCGTCGTGGACTCCGCATTGCGCATTTTAATGTTCGCGCTAGGTTTGTATGCAGGTAACGACCGACCATTTTTCTGAAGAAATGTATGTGGCAAACACAACCGAAGTCGGCCTCTCGATTAGGCTGTTCGTGATTATTCGGCTGTTCGATTAGACTGTTCGTCTTTCAAAGAAGGCTTTGAAAGAAATGCAGTGGGGCAAAGCACCTTGTGAGGATCAGATAAAAGCAGACCTCTTGAAGGGATGGCGGGCAAATCGTGACTAGAAAAACTGGCAGACCTGTATGCGCAATGCCTAATGACCGTAGTGTACCGGAATCTTGGAAGAACACGAACATCATCCTAATTCATGAGAAAGGTGACATGAAGGACTTGAAAAATTACACACCGACCAACTTACTGTCAGTCGTCTACAAGGTACCAAGGTAATCGCTAACAGAATTTCTGCCACTTTAGATTTCAGTCAACCTTAATAAACAAGCAGGGTTTTCGTAAGGGCTATTCAACAATAGACCATATTCACACGATCAATCAGGTGATAGCCTTCATAGATTATGAGAAAGCATTGGCTCGGTCGAAACCCTAGCAGTCATTCAGGCATTACGGAATCCAGGGTGTAGACGATTATTACGTAAGAATACTATAGGATATCTGCAATGGGTCTACAGCTACCATCATCCTCCATAAGGAGAGCAGTAAAATACCTATAAGGAAGGGTGTCAGACAAGGAGACACAATCTCTCGAATGTTAATCAGAGCTGCTTACAAGAAGTATTCAGAACGTTGGATTGGGAACACGTGGGAGTAAGGGTTAATGGAGAATACCTCAGTAACCTCAGATTTGCTGATGATTTTGCCTTGGTAAGTACTTCGGGGGGGGGGGGGGGCGAATTTCAAAGCATGATTACTGCACTTGACAAGCACAGTACAATCGTGGGCCTGAAAATTAACATGCGGAAAACTAAAGTATTCCGCAATAACCCCGGCAGAGCACGGCAGATTGATATATGTGGCGAGGCAGTGGAAGTGGTAACCGAATATATCCACTTAGGCCAAGTTGTAACCCGGATCCCAACCGGGAAGCAGAGATAATTAGAAGAATAAGAACGGGGTGGTGGGAATTCGGCAGGCATTCTCAGATAATGAATGGCAGCCTACCATTCTACTTGAAGAGGAAAGTGTATGACAGGTACATCTTACCGGTACTCACCTACGGGGCAGAAACTTGGGGGCGCACTAAAAAGTTAAACTTAAATTGAGAACGACTCAGCGTGCAATGGAACGGAAGATGATGGTGTAACGTTAAGGGACAAGAAGAGAGCTGAGTGGGCCAGGGAACAAACGCGTGCTACGAACATATTAGTAGAAATTAAGAAGAAGAAACGAGTGTGGGCTGAGCATGCAGTGTGAAGGCAAGATACCGTTATCCATTAAGAGTAACAGAGTGGATCTCTAGAGAATGTAAGCGTGGCAGGGGGTGGCAGAAAGTTAGGGGGGCAGAGGAGATCAAGAAGTTTACAGGGATAAATTGGTCGCAGTTAGCACAGGACCGGGATAAGTGTAGGTCTATGGGAGAGGCCGTTGCCCTGGTGTGGGCGTAGACAGGCTGATTGCGATGATTATGATAAATTCATTTTAACAGGTTAACCGGTTTCCGTCAGGTGAGCGAAATAAAATAAAAGTTGCATGTTGAAACTGCCCACAAGCCTGTCCAGGGCCATATTCATGTTCAATTAACCATCAATACTTCCCAAAGGAAAACGGTGAAAGTATCCTCATAGATTGTAGGAATTAAAGCCGCCAGCTTATTACAATAGAAATTAAAAATTAAAACGGCCAAGACAGACGGGAAAATGCTTATTTTTAATAAAAAAATTACGCCCACCTCCCCTCGCGGGAACCCTGGTGTGATGCGACGCTGAAGGGGGTTCCATTGTGCGTTTCCGTTGGGTCGATTAATCGAATTGCGTGAGCAATCGTCGGGTAATGCGAGAGAGAGAAAGAGAGAGAGCAATCGTAGCGCGGACGACCGTCGACTGAGAGACCGGCCGGAGCGCGGCACTCCGCTGCGAAGCGCGCCCGAAGGAGAGGAGACCGCGGAGAGAGAGGGCGCTGCACATGCGCACAGCGCGCTTGCGCCGCGCGCAGCGCCGCCCACCGGCGGAGTGAGAGAGCGCGCCGCACTGCGCGCGCCACAGATGTTGGGGGAGAGGGCGCGCTATCACGGCGAGAGGAGAGGGGGTGAACGGAGGAGAGACGCAGCTGTGCGGACGCGGACAACGACGACGCAGGAAGGACAGGGCCGCCGGCAAGAGATGCTCCTCTCAGCGTCGCATCTAATATACGCGGTAATAAAAACTAGCCCTGACGTAAATAAACCCCGAATAATCAATAGTCCTGCAATTACGGTGAGTGCCGTTGTTCGGGATTCTATAAAGTGACGAACGCGGTAGAGGGAAGGGATAAAAAGTTCAAATATAGCTTTGAGTGGGTGACATAGAAATCGAGATGGCCTCGCAGGATGAGGATATGTATTCCTAAAAAGCCTCAGAGACGCTGCTGTCGCGCACGTCACACTTTATGCATCACAATGAGACTGTGAGTAGACCAAAAAATGCAAGAAACTATGCCATTTTAAGGAAACACTACATCGCGGTGGGTCGGTCGATCGTAATGCGGCAACATGTGTTGTTTTGGTATTGACATCACGTATCGTAAAGCAACCATTGAATAAAGTTGCACCGATTACATAAAGCGTCACTCTAGCTTTCTACTGTCTTGACGTAGCTTTATTAGCTTGACCTTACGCGGAACTTCACTTTCATTCGCATTTATTTTTTTAAATGTTTATTTACAGCACTGCTAGCCCTTACGGGTTGTAGAAGGGATGGGAGGTGAACAATACACTATGTTAACATGAACAACAAATACGGCTGTCCTCCAAAGTTTTCGGAAGATTTGAATCCTGGGAACACCTCGGAAAACCGAGAATTCGAATCCACAATGGATGCTACAATGAATGAAATTTTTAATAGATCTACTCGCGGAGCAAATGACTGAAGAGCGAATTGGTTGCATTTTGGGTTCCGCCAGACGTGAGTAATTTTTAACTGTGGAATATTTCGGACATCAGTTTAACTTAAATTTCAGGTACATCTGACGTAACTCGAAACATTTTAGTGAGGGGCGTTGCTCTCTGCTATTAAAAATGCGTTGCTTGGGTCATGTACCCACTTGATTGAGCCCAGCTTTCAGAACCAAGTTCAGAGCTGGATACCCTGACGGCCTGCTTAATAGTCTCGCAGAAGTACTATTGTTAGAAAACCGCAAGTACGCTGGAAGCAAATCCCAATGTGAGGAACCCCGTCGCGGAACCGCGGTTATCCTGTATGCCCATCATGTGTTGCACATGATTAAGAGATGATGAAGATTGTTGGACTTAACGCGCCGACGCTACACAGGCGATGAGGCGCGCCGTAATGGAGGGCTTCGGATTAATTTTGACACCTGGGGATCTTATCGTGCGCCGAAATCTCGAACACACGGGCGTTTTCTCTGTTTTTTTGCCTCCACCAGAAAACCGGCTGCTGCGGCCTGGAATGGAAGTTTTAGGAATACCTCTTCTGTCGTCGTAGGTTTTTGAATAACCCAAAAGAAGCACTTCGTTGGTTCGTTCGTTACTGTTTATTCTCACACTTCTCGTTGGAGCCAATTCGAGTAGTCGCCGGAGCGATGCTCGTCCGTTTGGGCCCCTCCAAGTCGTTTTCTTTGCTTTCTCTCCTTTCGCTTTGCCGCTTCACCAGAAGAGCCGGGCCCCTCCCTTGCTTCCCGGAATTCTCCGAGCGGCCCCCTCCCTCCAGTCGTGGTGTCCCGTTACGACCAGAGGAGCCTCTTAATGGCTTTTCCTTTTGCGCCCGGCCGTTCTGCCGTCCCTCTGTGGTCTCTCTCTCCACGTCTGGACGGAAGGTCCGCGCACAGTTCTAACAGGAGTCGCGTCATTGGGCTCAGCAGCACAACGCCTTAGCCACTGAGCTGCCGCGGGCG